>JADNRV010000155.1:0-122918 GCA_015499995.1 Flammula alnicola | reverse complement strand
GAGACTTTGGCATTGGTTCCTGCAAACATTTGGAGTGAACCTCAAGGACGCCATTCGGAGCGGCTATGAAATCGGAATTTATAACCCTAACAATCCTGTTTCCGTACGCGTTCAAATCATCAATTTCTCTTCCTCTACTGACCAATCTACCAGGAATTTGTTCTATTGGTTATGGCCGAAGATTCTCCAAAACCAGCTCGACGAATTCGTACAATTTTGAATAACCATAAAATTCGCACCCAGAAAGAGAAACCTAATATGTCAGGCGCAACACCTAGGCATGGTTTCACCGTTCCAGAACCTCCCGCACAAGATTGTCGCATTGTTGTTGACCAACCAGTCATTGACGCGCTCCGTTCGCAGATTCCAATCTCGCGCGAAGATTCAATGCGATGGGTAGATGATGTGTTCGAGGAGTCAGCAAGGAATGCGTATAATATGGTTGGAAAGCCCTCTCTTAATAATCCTTTATCGGGCTGGGCAATCTTCTCGTCTATGGCACCTTTAATCAATGTTGCCGCTGTTGCATCGACGTCAACTTAGATTTCACCACAACTTATTTTAAATACAGCTTAAATGATGATGTATTTGAATTTTCTGACACAGACCTTCGCTCTGGCTGCTTTGCCCAGTTGGCATGAGGTGGATCCGACAGAGCCGGCGGCGCCAGACACAACTAGGGTTTCGCCAGGTTTCAGCTCGCCAATCTTTTTGAGGCCCAATTTTCATATCGAAAGGTAAGTGATCGTGATTGAAACCGACAGTAATGGAGGATAACATATGAAGTATGCTGTCAAGCCTAAAAAAATGGAGAGATAGGTGAGGCATGAGGCGCGGTTTATTATCTGGACCACGCACCCGATGTTCCGAGCACGTTTAAGAAATCGAGGGGCTCAACACCAGGAGGAAGACTATGTCCATTTGCATTATGCGTTAGCGCCCAATTATTTGATGGCCAATTTCCAGGACCTACTCAATCTTATCGAGGGTTTTGACCTTCATCACAGCGTATTCCGTCATGCCTATTCGTGGTGGTGGGTATCAATAAACACGGCGTATATCCCAGTGAAAGTCAAAAGACGCACCCAAGGTCCGCTAACATGGTCTCCGACTTTGAACTGGCTGACCAGACCAACCTCAATAATCACACCCAAACCCAAAGCGCGCATAACCACCCCGACCTCTTAACTGACTTGCTCCAGTCCTGGTTGAACACATACCTCCCCAATTTGCACCGGGGGCAAATAACTCCTAACGTCCCGAATATAACCTCTCATGGCAGGGTCCAAGCTGAGCCATGTGCATTGTACGAGAGCTTCTCCTTTGCCTGGCTTGATAGAAGAAAAGGGGACGACTTCAGTCCTGAATGTGTCTGGCTCGATGTCACAACAGGTCGCGAGTTGACGACAATACGTTTGAACTGAGTTGGCGCGACATAATTTTGTGTATATGTAAAAAAAAATGGAAGAACAATGGAGATAGTAGTGGCAAACAAGAGTGTTATATTGAATAGTTTGTTGAATTTATATCATTATGAGAGGCAACAAGACGACGTACGTTGTAGACCGGCTACAACATCCCCGACAACCTTGTGAACAGCCCGGCATACTCCGCAACCGGTGAAATAAATTTATCCGAAATCAAAAATCAAAATCCTGCCGTAGAGCTCCCGCCAACGCTAGCTGCGTATACATTTTTTACAACCTTAGTGGTCTTTGGTCCTGGAGGATGTGTAATTGAGAATTGAGAATGTAATTGTAAAAAAGAAGAGAGAATGGAAAAGAAAGAAAAAAAGCCACCCGGGCCGAAAGATGGTCACGTCCATGCGTCTGTGACAGATCGTGCAAATATCGTGCAAAGGCTCAGTCACGGTTCGGTTCAAGAATTAGCGCGCAACTTAATACTTGGGTTATTGTTGCCCATTGCAACGCCTTATCCGATCCCTTGTTCAATAAAAGACGGGTCAAAGCCAGCACAAATCTTCCCTAAATACCTTAAAACTTGAGCCACTCTCGTGTACACTTACCTTCTCCACGCTCTTGCATTTCAATTCCCTTCTTTCAACTTGAACCTAACACCGACACAGGCCCCTGCACGCCGCAACAGAGGTGAAAAGCAGCATGCCTGCCGGTATCCAAGAAACCGTCAATGGTTTCGTCCAACTCTTCGAAGATGATCGACTTAACTCACAGGAAAAAATCACGGAGGCTCTTCTCGAACTCGCGACGTCCTTGCCCGAAAGCCACTATGACCTTTTTTTCAGACGTATCCTCTCTCCATCTTCAGGCGATATTGAGCCAACCTTAGCGCTTATACTCTCCTGTACGTCCATTTCGTTCTGTTTCTCCGCATTCTTTCTAACCACAAGCTCCGCACAGCGACTGAGTGTGCTGACGTTATTGGAAAATGGCTCTGCCACCATTTCCCTTCAAGTCCAGAAGATTTTTCTGGATCTCTTGCCGCTTCGATGCTTACGAACCTTTCTCACTTCCTTCCTTTCGCATACCCTTTCGAGCGAGAAACATTGCTGGAATTGGGATCTTACCGAGCGCGTGTCGAATATGCGCCTCGGGTCATTCAAGCATTGATTGAAAGCAGACAAAGAGCAGCTGCTCCTGAGCCTATCTCACCCATAACGACCGACGCTGAATTAGGTATGAAGGTCAAGCAGTCGCAACGACAGCGAAAGAGTGCAAAGGTTTACGCGAAATCTGTCTTCGATGTGGCCTTGATGAAAGCCTTCTCTGCCTTCCGAATTGATATTCCAAATGGTGATGACGATGGATACGAGCATGTCTTCACAATTTTAGAAGAGCAACTGGACATTCTAAAGGTTTCAATGATGTCTTATCTCTCAGTGCCAATTCTAACATTCTATAGTTTTACCTCGATACCCTACGAGACGAAGCAGTTGAAGCATCTATTCGACGAAGATACATACCACAGGAAAGCTCGGGAGGAGCTAACGACTGCCAGTGCACTTAACGAAAAGCATTTGCCAGAGGAAAGTAGTTCGATCACCAGTACGCCAGCCGCTTTCCCTATGGTTCAGCCTATGAAAGCGTGAGTTATGCCTTGCTCTAAGCTACAGACCGCTCATCTGTTGTTTAGTGCATTATACTTTGACAGTGCTGAAGGCTTTGGCGAATGGCGGATTTTGATATCTACGAGGGCTGACCGGGACTTGCGTGAGGCTCGTAGGAAGGATCCAATTCTTTTAAAATTATCATCAAGAAAATCAAGTAAGCATTACCTTCTGGCAGCTAATCAAATACTTACGAAATTTGTCGAATAGAGAACTGTCCAAGGGACATTTCTCTGATGACAACCAGAAGCGGCTGAACGGTCCAAACACAGAAATTCCTATCTACGAAGCCAAGATGAAAAGGGATTCCAGATTGATAGTCAGTGATACATCATCTCTATTCCTTGAAATTTTACCTTCATTGTTATATAGTATCAGATAGACTGCATACCCGAATACGATGCCAGTGTAAGATATGGTCTCAGTGGATTATCCGAGAATGACAACTAAATACTTGTTTATCTTGGTTACCAGGTCGAAAGACAAAGTACGCTTATTGATTACATTTCTCTGACATGCCACTAAATCATTGCTGAAGTCATCAAGATTTTTGGAGTTTATACTCATGCTCAGATTGATAAGCGTTTATGGGATTCCGTCGGACACCAACTTGCTAGAAAGGGAAGAGAGTACCGACGAAGATGTTTGTTTCGAAATCGACCTCATGTTGCTGGTGATAACGTCTTCACTCCTGCGTGCTTTCCGCCCGCAGAACAAGTCAGTGAAGAAGACCGTTATCCCAGAACTTCCTCGTGAGAGTCTGGAGGAGGTCAGCTGTTACATTTTTTGTACATGAAAGTCATGACTGACGCGGAATTTCAGATGCATTCACTTCTCGTGTAAGCCATACTTTCAATAGCCTACTCGGTCCTGTGCTCACTTATTGCTTAGGCTGGAGAAATTTGTTCCCTTTTCACAAGTAAGCCGGTTCTTCCAGAGTGTCGATGCGTTTGTGTTAAAACATATAACTTCTTAGGCATTGCTTAACAGCAAGTCCCTTGACTTCCATGTTATTCCTTGTGCTCATCTTTATTGGCAGGCATTATTGCGGATCTTGATGTCGCTCATGTATTCAATGTCAGGTCAGTCGCCTTGTGCAAAAGAGATATGAGGCCAAGGGAATATCAACTTATGAACCCTACTTTAGTCCGCAGGAGAAGGAAATTATCGAGCATCCTTATTCCTGTTACGTTCTCGGCCGGAGTGGCACTGGGTATGTACCTAATTTCTTGCAGCAGAATGGCTAAACAACGGAATCGGAATATCCAGGAAGACGACCACAATGTTATTCAAGATGCTGGCATCGAACGTGCCTATGCAATGCGTAAAGACTCCATGCCGAAACCACGCCAGATATTTGTGACTCAGTCACGGGTTCTTGCGGGTAAAGTAGAGGAATATTTTACCAAGTTACTTGAGTCTCTTTCTACCGCAGAGAGGACCCGCGAAGAGCTTGCTCAGCTTATCAAGAAGAAACAGGAACAAGACGATGGTCTTATTGATATTGATGACGATCGTAATTGGCGGGGTGATCTGCCCCAAAAGTTTAGTCAACTTCAGGATGAACATTTTCCTCTATTCGTGACTTTCGATCGTGTAAGCTAACTGTCGCTATACCTGAAATGACCGAGTGCTCATCGTGTACAGTTGGCATCGCTGCTAGAAGCAGACATCTCCCAGAATTCAACGCGTGGGATATCATCTGGCGATAACTCAATTCCAGACACGAGCGACAGTGCGGTGAAAGCGTCGAAGCTGATTACTTACGACACATTTCTGGGTCTTATTGGCCCCGGTTTACCCAAATCTCAAGAAGGGTCTCGGTTTGTGATTCACTTGCTTCTAAACAACATTTCGTATGCTTAAACATATTGATCTATGTTCAGATCCTGCACTTGTGTTCAGCGAATTAATGGGTAACGTTATATCCTCCAAAGATCTCAATAATTCTATGTATCTCATAAGAGGCTAGGTGTTATCCAAGGTTCCGAAGAGTCGCTCAGCCATGAAAATCGTTTCCTTGACAAAAATTCTTATGAAAACCTTAGCCATAGAGCTCAATATGCTTTGCTAGTCGCCGTGATACTATATACTCAATCTTCCTCCTGTACCTCAAGCAAAAGTATTCAAACAATGAATATGACGTAGCAGATAGGTATGTCCCCAAAGATTGAAGTTTTGCACCACAGTGTCATACCTAATGGATAATCAGGACGCACCGCTTATTGAACGCCTTTCAGGCTCTAGGCGTACCTGGTCAGAAGATTGATTACCTGTGGGTTTCTTTGCTGGCCAATACCTTTCTGTGATGTTCAATTTTGAGCAGCTATGTGGATGAAGCCCAGGATAATCTTCTCATCGACGCACTCTGTCAGTTACCCGTCATCTTGAATATTCTGACCGACTCAAGCAGTTCTTCAGTGTTGAGGTCTTTGGTCCGAAATCCAGATGGTTTGTTTTGGGCAGGTGATACCGCTCAGACCATATCAGTGGGCAGTTCCTTCAGATTTAATGATCTCAAGGCATTCTTGTTTCGTCTAGAGGTGCGTTTCTTGCTCTATGACCTTATTGCCGAACATCTCACTGATCTAATTTGCTTCAGAAACGACGAGAGGAGTCTATCTTGGGAAATAACTCTGCTTTTATGCAGGAGGCACCGCAAACGTTTCAGTTGGCCATTAATTATCGTTCACATGGTGGAATTATCCAATGTGCCCATTCCGTGATCGAGCTAATCACTGAATTTTGGCCGTATGCTATTGATATTCTATCCAGAGAAAGAGGAGTAGTAGATGGGTCCAAGCCTGTTTTCTTCAGTGGTTGGGACAGTGATACAGTGCGCTATGTAAGACGTAGCATCTTTGACTTGCAAGTATCTTGTCTCACCCTTTCTCTAGGAGCAATTCTTATTTGGGGAATCGTGAGCATTTATTATTTCTGGTGGAGTAAAGTACTAAACCTTTATCTCTGTACAGCGGAAGTCCTATCGAGTTTGGAGCACAACAGTGTGAGTCCCATGATGTTCATTTTATGTAATTCATAGCTCATATATCATTTAGGCATCCTCGTACGCGATGAGGCCGCAAGGAGGAACTTCGTAAACAAGTTGGCGACATTGGTCTGATAATGTAAGCTTAAATTTTATATAATGGCTTATTTTGACGTTATCTGATAATTCATCAGGACTCTATATGAGAGCAAAGGCCTTGAATTCGACGATGTAAATATTCTGATGCAGGATCAGGTCAGGATTTTGACTTCTTTGCCACACTAGGTTCTTCTTTATAAATTTTTCGAGCATTCAACCGTCGACCTTTCGCAATGGCGAATTGTTTTAAACCTACTGGCAAATACTCAATGTAGCCAGGATATGTCAGCGCCACGGTTCGATGAGATTCGCCATGCAGGGGTCTGCAGCGAGGTATGTATACCTGGCTGAAGATCACTGTCTGTACTGATGTTTATTCTTCTGCGCTCCAGTTGAAATTCCTATATGTGGCAATCACTCGAGCCAGAAAGAATTTGTGGATAGTAGACTGTTCTGAAAAGAGCGAACCCATGCGGGTATGGGATAGATCGTCTCAATGCATCCTTTATTCTAAAGAAATTCTGTTGATAGGTATTCTGGACCTCGAGGAACGAAATACAGAACTGTACTCCTGGCACTGACGTTCCTCGTCTTGCGGTCTCGTCGTCTCCTGAAGAATGGGAGAAATCCGGAAGGACGCTATTCTCAAACAAGCGATATTTGCAAGCTATGCACTGTTTTGAACGTGCTGGTTTGGATCGCGAAGTCGCTGTCTCCCACACATATTATCTTCGAGAGCAAGCTCGTTCCATATCACCTACTAGTTCGAAGCAAGGTGTTTCATTGCGTCAGCAAGCTTTCCTCGCTGCAGCAGAGGCTTTCGTACAGTGTTCTGTTTCAGCTATCAACTCAAAGGAAACGAAGGCCTACCTCCGGAGTGCTGGGGACTGCTTTGAACATGCTCAAGAAGATTTTAGGGCGGCAGAAGCATTTTCCCGAGCCGGAGAATACAACACAGCTGTCAAACTCTATCGCAAGTGTGCCAAATTCGATGAAGCAGTCGCGATCGTGACGAGCAATCGTCAAGATATTGAGATGGAAGTGGCGGAAAATATCATTGATATAGCCAGGCTTTTTTACTTCAAAGGAGGAGAGCTTGAGTGAGTCCACATCTACTACATTGTCAAAGCACTTGCTCACTATCTCCATCTAATTTCTTTTCACCAGGAAAGCAACTCAGCTTTTCGACTCTGTCGAAGAGCAGCTGGAATATCTGGAAGACTTTGACCTCGATGTCTCCAGAGCCGCCCTCTTAGAAAAGTTAGGCAAGTTCCAAGATGCCGCAGATATTCACTTTGCGGAAGGGCGGACTCTGGAAGCCATTCGTTTGTTCCTGATGGACGAAAATGATGAGGCTTCCATTCGACGGGTTATCACTGTATCCTACAAGGACTATGGGAAAAAGCTTCTTTCGGCGTTAAATCCCTAGATAGGATCGAGGAGGTTGTTCGATTATTAGCTCTGGCATCTAAGGTCAAGTCGTTGGGTATGTTGGACTCCATCGACACAGATGAAGTAAGTTTGGTTTTGACTCTCGACCAGCCGTTGCTGATACCTGTTTTGACTCAATTAGTTATCCATGTTCCAAGCTATTAAAGCGGGCGATGCAAAGGGACTGCGCACTCTTGGAAAGAAGTTTGCTTCCAAAGGCTCTTCCACCTCTGCAGTCATGTGCTTCGACCATTGCTTCAGCTCGCTGCCGAATATGTATACCATGACCTTGGCCGACATATCCGATATCCTTGGTGATTTCTTTGCATACTGCAATCTATTGCGACGAATCATGAACCTGCCGAACCCCTGCAATAATCCACGCATCCAGAAATTATTCTCTATTCAACCTTCCGCAGAGAACACATTCTTCCTTCCGAATGCAACATTTCTACACAACAAAGTCCTCGAATCGCGAACGCCCTTACAGGCTCCAATGAACAAGGAGTTTTTATATCCGAGTGGGAATTGTCGCGCAAATTGAAAGAGCATCTTATTATCCGGCTCAAGAGTCGAATCAACGTAGAAAATGAGGAGTGTAGACAAGCCCAAGCTTTCAATCCTTGTGCTTCTTTTGTTATCAACCAGTATTGCAACAGAAAGGAATGTCCACATCAACACATCCTTTCCGCGTCTCTCACTCGCGAGTGGTATAACCTCCGTGCGAGGATCCACCTACAGCAGATCCTCATTCTCCAAGTGCTGTTATCCCTTCCTTTCCATTGACAGAATAAGATACTGAGGTGGGTCATTTTATAATTTCTATTCCAAACTAGCAGACTTATTGAAACGTTGAACCTTCTCAGGGAATGGATCACCGTGTCTTTGAAACCTTTTACCCAGTCTGGTTCCGCCTTGGTGGTGTGGCGAACCTCGATATTGCCTCCATTCCTGAGTCGCAGAACGCTTTCGCCGTCCTGAAAAGTTGGTGTTTAGACGTCCTTTACTGGGGACATCGTCCGAGGCAAAACTTTTGACCACAGTGTACCAAGTCGTTAAACTGTGCTTCTATCTCGACAAGCCTAAAGCCCTGGCTCACATTCCGCGTGCCCCATTGACGAACATGTTCCGTTCATACTCACAATTTAGTTGTAGAAATGGCGACGCCTCAGTAACATACGTCATCCCGGAACTTGTTCACGCTCTATCGACGGTTAACGCTGACTCTGTATCTCGAGGGATTTTCTTCTTCAAGTAAGTTATTCTGCTATGATTTAACTTTGCTTGCCGCTCATTGCCCCTAGACATGTGTTAGATGCACGCTTCCTATTGACGCAAACGTGCTTTGTCAAACAATCGACTTCCTGTGCGGATCAATAATACTTGTCCGAAGGAGTTTTGTCCTTCATATAAGTCTGCCGCGCAGTTGGCTTAAAAGTCTTCTTCAAGCCATGAACCTGGTGGATGTAAAATCGAAGGTCGATGTTGACCGACAAATCAATGTCTTCGTGGCGTCCTTGCGAAAATTAGTGGATAGTCTGTATATGGGGAAGCAACAACTCGGTAAGAACTGCCAACACCATAACAAAGTCAATTTACAGTACTGATTTATTGTAGCTCATTTACTAGTCGAAAAGTCTGATCTTTTTAGTCTGGTTGGACCTCGTAATATATATCTTGCACGGATGTGAGTCTTTAATGTACATCACGCAACTGTGTTCCCAATCTTCGTTGTTTCAGATGCAGGGCTATTTGCCTACTGGGTTATAACGTGAACAATACACTCTTCGGACTGAAATTCTCAAGATAATGAAGTCCCTCAAGACTAACAAACCCCCCATAATCTCTTCAAGGAGTAAGTCCTAATAAACTGTACACTCTTTGGCAGTGCCTCTAATCAATTCAACTCGCAAGCTATGCGCATGCCAAGCAGTGGGGGACCTTGCTAGACTCGTCCGAAAGTCGACGAGTGACTCGCCTTTGGACGAGATGATTCTGCTTTCCCATGAAAGCGAAAAGCCATCACCGTACCCTTCCTTCTGGTGTCCGACGTGTTACTACAAGAGCATCGTGGATATTCCTAGACTAGTGGATAACTCTTCACTCGTATCAAATCTTCGACCTGACGCCCCTGTTTTTGTTCCAAAACCGCGTCTACCGGAGGTACCTGCAGCCGACGATGCTGAACTGGAGCAGGATATCGAAGAACCTGAGGCGGACAACATCGAAATCATCAACACAGCTAGCTCTGTAGACTCCATCACAGTTACAGCACTTCCAGATGTCGATTCACCACCGTCCGAGGAACAAATCAAAGCTGCTCTCGTCATCCAAACGAAATGCCGAGAATTGATGAGCGCAGGCGAAAGCCGCAAAATCTTCTCTGGACATGTCGAGAACAAGTTGCTTTGAAGAATGCTTGGCAGAGTCCCGCAAAATCGAGTGGCCTATGGGAAGTTTCTATCGCTTGCTGTTCTTGGGACCATTACCGCATGTGCTGGTCTGTCTTAAGTCTTTTCACACCTGGGCCATCGACACCAAGAAGCGCAACAAAAAGCGTTACAAAGTTGCATCGCATCAGGAGTTGGACGATGTCAACAAACGTTTGACCGAACAAAAGTAGGTTTTTTCTTTTTACACTCGCTGCTGCATATTACTTAACTTTTTGCAAGGAAAATTATTGACCGTATACAAGCCCTGCAAAAGGCTCTGAATCCGCCATCTCAACTGCATCGCAGACGTGATATCGAAGAGCTCAAGAAGCGTGTGTTGGAAGTGGAAGCCCTGCTAAGCCAAATTGCACCCAACGTAGCTCGCGAAGTCAGCGAAGACATGGCCAGGGGTATAAAGGGAATCGTTGCCGTTAAGCAGGTACCAAAGCCGAGACCGAAACCGCGGCTGAGGATCGACGATGTCGACGAATGCGAATATGTGGATGATGATGTCGAAGAGCGTGATGATCATTCGGAGCCTGCTGAAGTTGTAGACGAGGATATCGTCCAGGAATCAATCGTCGTCGTCACGGATAGCTATGCAAGGAAAGAGGATCCCGGGCGGACATATTCGTACAAAACGAGGTACCCAGTGTGCAAGACAAGGCGCCCAGCATGCACGACGAGGTGCCCAGCACTGTCATGCAGTCCCTTACGTGGGTCCGGTTCTGCCTGCAAACACCAACACATTGCCAGTCCAAGGTGAGGATCGAGCCCTCCAACAACAGCCTGACGAAGCGGGGGATTCAAGTTCGGATTCGGATTCCTCAAATCTCGACGCTTTGGTCATGCAGTCGCTTTCTTGGATTCCCATATAATACGCATATCCATTACTGGCCCTCTTGCATTTCCTATTATTTAATGTACTGAATTGTCACATACTCATCGTTCCACCAACACATGTCTCATAGTTGTTCAATAATTTTGTTGTATTCCGTATGATCCTTCTTGTATACTAAATTCACGACAATTTGTCACAAATTCTTGTTCTTTGGACACTCTTCGTTCGCGTGATTTAGCGATTTTATCTGGCCTTACATCTTTGAAGATATGCGAAGCGAAATGCAAATGCAATTGATGAAAGAAAACTAGTTACAACGACGAATGGCGTATGATGATTATCAGACAGGAGCGTAGGCTCGACTGGTTGTCGTGTGGTATGATTTAGATGATCTATTGGGTATCGAGACTCTTGTCTCTCGTCGTGGGTGAGGTCGTGATGCGTATAGCCTTTCCAAAAGGGCCATCGAAGCAATTAGTTGCCTTTGGTTAGTACTTTACAAGAATGCGCGGGCTTGCAACATCCATATGCGCGCGTATTCGCCGTTATGCTGAATTAGCTGGTCGTGTGTGCCCTCTTCACCACCACCGAGTCGTCCATGTACCTGTAAACGAATACATTAAATTAAAAACGACAGAAGAATGAATGAAAGGAAGAACACTTGCAATATGAGATCCGCATGACGAGTGAGGTTGCCGAATCGATGGGACGAGAATATCATCGTCTTGTTTCCGCGCAGCTTCCGCAGGCGTTCGAATAGATCTGAACGCGCAAAGAATGAATACACGACATATGCGCGAAGAAAATACAGGGCAGACTTGCCGTGCTCTGCAGTCGGATCCAAGCTTGCGGACGGCTCGTCGAAACAAGAGCCCCACGCTCTGATCAGACACCACCGAGCGCATGAACGTCCGCGACCTATTAAAACAAAGAATCAGATTACGTCAAGCCAAAAAAAAAAAGCTTGAAGCAGAAACCTACAGCGCGATCCTCTGCATCTGGCCCCCACTCAAACCTTTATTGCCCACACCACCGCCGTCCGACGCACTCGCTATCCCGCCCGCTGCCCTCACACGCCCATAACTGACGGCCGGCCAAACAAGTTGGGGCGCCTCTGGGAGCGCCGAGTAGTAATCCTGCACGGGCCGCTCGAGGTACGTGTCGTACTGCTCCGGCAGCCGCTCGATAAAGGCGTCTGCGCCTCCCAACTGCGCGGCCTGCTGTATCTTGGCGAGGTCGGAGGCGTGTGGTGGTCGCCGAGGCCGATGTTGTCGCGGATCTGTGCGCATTAAAAAGTGTGTCAAATTAGGCGTGCTGCAGTGATAGATGAGTGTGAAACGCACGGAGAGAGGAAAGAGAGAATAGTCTTGGAAGAGCACGGATATGGCGCGTCGGAGGTCTGCGAGGCGCAGAGTTTGATGTCGACGTCGTTGATGAGGATGTCGCCTTCTGTCGGGTCGTACATCGCGCAATGAGCTTGAGGATGGTGCTTTTTCCCGAACCGTTGTTACCGACAATCACCTGCGACGGCCAGATAAGTAAGGATTAAAGATGAAACAAGACAAAAAAATGACGCACGCAAAGCTGGCCTCGCTCAATCTTGAAATTGGTGTTCCGGAGAGCATACGCGTCACTACCTGGGTATTTGAAGCTGACGTTTCGAAACTCGACACTAATGCCCCACTCTAGTGTCTGGTCGTCTTCTGGAAAAGGCGTGCCAGCTGAGAATCGTCCTGGTCCTGGTCTGTACCCTCCGTCTTTGCGGTATGACTTTGATGCGATTGGGAATCTTGGCGACTTGGTATAGCTGTCTGACAGCGGCGAGTCTTTCAGTGATGGAGCCAGTTTCGTCGACGAGGGATAAGGCGGTGTATGTAAAGGACTGTGTTGTCTGGGTAATTAGATGGAGAGAAGCGAGGAGAGGGGTATCGATGCGGGCTGTCGGACTGCACGGAGAGTGAATACGACCTATAGAATTGATTAGCGCGAAGGAGGAGGAACTGACAGGTGATATACCTCTGGTAAGCCACGGAGTAGTTCCTGTAAGAGAATACTGGAGGATAAACCCTCGCGAGAGCGTGCATCTGAGTTTATCGCCTCGTAAAAGTCACCTGCACGGTCGGATATGCGTGCGACGGCTTCGCGATACTCTAAAAACGCATCAGAAGATGATAAATGCGGTGAAAAAGGAGTCAGACATACGGGCAAGGAGAAAGGGTGCAATGCCTCCTGCGACGATCTCTTTACGGTGAATAGGGTTATTGACGGCACGCTTGAGACCCTCTGACTTTATATAATCTTGATCGCTCGTCGTAGCAGCCCATACTGCAAGAAATAAGTAAGAGAACAAACAAAAAGATGTGAGAGACAGACCTCCGTCGCTGATAAAAGATTTATGAGCCTTGGACCACTGAAAGAAGGCGAGGGTAAAGCAGAGGATGGCAAGCAGAGGCCCGTCTGGCTGATTGCGGAGGACGTTGATGAGGACGGAAAGTTGGGAAGCGAGTTGGATGGTGGTGGTGATGACATGTAAGGCGGTGGAGACTGCGCTAAAGGCAATGTTGCTGTGAGAGCGCCTTGGAAAGGACTGCTCGAGCTGGCGCTGGACGGCGGGTCATCAAAAGTGGGGACATCTAGTCTGACCATGGCAGCAAATATATGGACAGAGTAGTGGAGCTTGATGCGAAGGTGGAGAGGACTGGATATGCGCTGCTTTGCATAGCGGAGAATACGGGTTGCGAGAGAGGAGGCAAAGGCACCGGTGACGACGAGATGAGGAGATGGGGGTCTACTGTTCTGTGGTCGACTGCGGTTTGAACCTGGGCAAGTATTAGAGGGAGTACAAGGAAGACAGGAGAAGACTGACGATGGTAAGGAGCTGGCCCGAGTAGGAGAGGGCGATGGCGGGCACGATAGAAGCCAGAAATTCGACAGCTAGATAGGCAGCGAGGAGAGACCACATTCACGGATCGACGCAATGTCCTTGATCATCCGCCACACATAGGGCATAGACTCTACAACGGACTGAAAGCCAGGCCATTTACTTTTACAGGGGAGGAGATTTCTTCGTACAAGTCCCATACACCCACTTTTCGATGCTGGACATGTTCATTGCCCATGGAAGTGTACGTCATAATGCTACTGATATTTTCTTTATATATCCAGGCCAACCCAACATCACTCTGACCCTGGACCACTGCTGCGCGATACCACATTGCCGCCTTTTTCTTGTCCTTCTTGCATCCCTTGCCATTTGCAAGACAGAACGCAAGATCAGCCTGTGCATCTCCATCTCCAAGTCGAGCCGCAACTGCATAGTAGCTCTGTAATACTTATTTTAGCCTTGTAATAATACCATCAATTCAATCTTACTTACCACTGCCATCTTCTGGTCCTTGGGCACACCCCATCCGTGAAAGAAGCACTGTCCCACTTCATAGATCGCCAACACTAGCTCCGTCTGCAATAATCAGCACCCCGTTTTCGTCCAACTCGATTGTACACTCACCTGCACCACTCCCACCTCTCCTTCCCCTCCTTCCGTCCTCACCCTCCAAATCTCCCACCGCACTCTCCGCAGCCTTCATCAGCCACTTGAACCCCGCCTTTTCGTTCTTCCCGCATCCCCACCCATGTCGCAACGTCAACCCATACATTAGCATCCCCACTCCGCACCCTCCTCCCTCTTTCGCAGACCGTTCAAAATGCCGTGCCGACTCTTGCAGTCGGTTCGCTTCGTGGCACTGGATACCAAGCTGTAGATACTCTTGAGGCGTCCGAGGCCCGCTTTCCTCTCCTCCTCCTGCTGCCGCCAAGTTGGTATTCGAACGCTGCATAGATCCCTCCTCTTTCTGCACAGATCCCTCCTCTGGCCCAAAGTTACTTGCCGTCGGTGTAGGAACCGCATTCTCGTACGGATAATACGAATATTGCGAATAAAGCGTACTCGCAGGCGACACCCGTCGCGCGTTCATTTGCGACTGCGGCTGTAGAGACGCGCTCGTCGGTGGCGGCCCGGGCGCGCTCTCCATTGACGGCCGTTCAGACCCAGGCCCCTCCACTTGCACCAGCGGCGAGCCGCGCCGCGCGTTCCTCTCCAGCACCTTCCTCTTCTGCTCGTGCATGTCCGGCGGCAGCTGCGGCGTCACCCGCACCCCCATCGTCTCCGCGTGCCCCAGCTGCGCCTCCTCCCGCACTGGCCGCGAAAAGTTGGCCGTCGCGGGCTTCACAATCGGCGCACGGCCTGCGCGCTGCACCGACGGCTGTCGCTCGATCTCCTTCGCACTGCCTTCGGGGGTATACGCGTGCGGGGACGGCCCGATGGGGTCAGTGTTCTGCGACGGAGGCCGCGGGGCGGGGCGGGTGTGCCTGGGTCCAGCAGATCCTGGTTGGGCAGGTAATAATCCGGCCTGCGCGTCGTCGCGTGCGTCGCCGTCGAGTTCCACGAGTCCCGCAACGCCGGCCCACGCGTCGCCGTGTTGTTAGAGTAGACGCTTGATGTGTCATCTGCAAAGTACCGGTAGCGCCCATACTCGTCTTCATCGTAGTAATCTTGGTCACCTCCTCTAGGCGAGGGCGGCGATGGTGCCTGGTGTGGGTGGGTCTGGTATTGTGCCCCCCCAGAGTGCCTGGACGAGTCGGGCTCGTAATACGAGTTGCCGTCAGAGGAGGACGCCGTCGCGATCGAGTCTCGCGCGAAATGGCTGTGGAGGAGGGGGAGTGCAGCGCGTCCGAGCTTAGCCCTGCATTGGACGCTTGAACGTCGAGTCGGAGGTTCGCCATCTGTCTCCGTGGGGGTTCAAGTGCGTTACTAGAATTCGACTGAAAGCTCGATTCTCCTTCGTCGTTGTCGTTGTATTGTGACTGAGTGGGTTGATAAGCGTACGCATATTGTGGTCGTGGTTCAGAGTCAAGTTGTCGTTGTTGTTGTTGTGGTTGCGCATAATAATCATCATAAGCATCCGTCGCGTACGCATATGCGTCTGTGGGGTCATCGTCCTGTTCTTCGTCAGCTTCTGCACCGCAATTCGTGGTGCTTGCCACTGTTGCTGCTGCAAGTCTTGCTCGCGTGCATTCTGCCGTACGCGCCTCGAAGACGTCTTGCGCACGAGGTTGTCTAGTGGCGACTGTGAGTGGTTCAGTTGGAGGCTGCCCCCGCCTGCTGCCGATGAAGGGGTGAGAGGGCCTGTCGGGAGGGAATGTAGGATATCGGGCAGCCATTACGTTTCGTATGTGAATCTCCGTGTTCGCACGGAAATCAATGTCGAGTTGCTGAGAAGTTATCTCTTATCTCATACCAGGAAGGCGTTGGCAAAGACAGCTGGCCTGGGGATGGAGGAAGAAGAGAGATGAGATGTGGGGCAAGTAAACCCTTTCCTTGGCTGCTTAGCTATCCATGTCCGTTGCTGATATCAATTTTCACGTGGTCCGTCGCAACGTCGGCTTGCGTCTGGCCTACACTGGTGTCGATGAAGAGGCCTCAATATGCCCTGGCGCTACATGCTCCTTCGTTCAAATTCTTATCCCTTGCTGCAGAAATTATTACATTATAGAGTTGGTTCTGAAATTATCAGATAATCCGTTGTCATTGAAACCACTAACAACTATTTCCAAATCCGCGTGAGCAGCAAAGGCGCAGCAGCTTACGATCGACTGTATTCGTATTGTACCGACTTTTCAACCGACCCCGCTACAAGTTCGGTCCATCCAAGTAGCGAAAATATTTCGATCATGCCGAGTTTAAATACATGGAAAATGAGCGTAGTACAAATAGTGTCATCGTAGTTGGGTATCAGGGGACGGATATTCGAAATATTTCAAATGCCACTCTCCTCCGCGGGTTTGCGTTACCCGAGCCCCGCACCGATCCCCGTATGTCGCGGCGTGCCGGGCACGATAATCTTTCCCTTGCTCCCGCTCGCCGTCTTTGCCGCAATAATTCTTGCGCTTGTTTTTTCGCTGTCCTGCAAAATCGGGGAAAACATATTAGGCATTGCCCCCACCCAATCATGGAGCAGATACTCACTCTTCCCGTTGGCGAGCCATCTCCGTCTCAATCTCCGCCTTTTTGAGAACTCTCTATCGGCCTGACGTCTATTGCCACGCTCATCAAAGTTCTTCTCTTTCACCGAGTAAAACACAGATCCAAGCTCAGCTGCATATGGCACATATCGTCAGCGCTGTTTCAAGGACCTTCCATTTGCGATCAACAACTCACCGAGCCAATATGGGTCAATAGCAGTCACTTGGGTCATATACTCTTTTGAGGTCAGGATAAGCTCGTGTACACGATATAGGATGGCGTATCTAGACATCTTTGATGAGCCACCATCACGCAGACTCCTGGATGTTGATGAAGGACTCACATCCTAGACCGTAAAGCGCACTGGTTGGGTGGAGATGCGTTGGGAGACCAGATCGGATGTTGACAAATTCTCCGATACCCTTGACTCGAGCTGCTTGGTGGAAGTAGCCTGCCGTAATCGCTTTCCTACATAGCGGTTTCAGAACGGCTTCCAAAATTACTCGAATAGGCACATACCTGACGACATCGAAATTGGTTCCAGTAGATATGATGTCCATCTTCTGGAATTTCATTATATCTTCGAGTTGCACCCGGACTTCTCGCGCCTTACGGAGCAGCTTTGGATGCAAGAAATGCCGCATGCCCCAGTCGTCGCGATATCTGAAGGAGCGAATATTAGTTGTAAGCAAGACATTAAGGAAGGTCTAACGCCTACCCATGGCTCTTCCATTGGTTGAAGACGTTCAGTAGAGTCAAATGGTCGCTTTCAGGCACATTGAATTTCTCTCTAGCCGCATCGGCTTCTTCCATCCTCTCCTTCGGTCTGTAAAAGACACTTGGCACCGAGAGCATAGACACAATGGTCAACATCTCCGCAGAACACCCGTAGTCCACCGACGCGATAAGCATCTTTGCCATGGACGGTTCCATAGGAAACTCTGACATCTTACGCCCCACTGGTGTCAAGTCGCCGACGTTGTCCAAGGCGCCGAGGACCCAGAGTTGATACATAGAGTTCAAAATGTTCGCCTAGAAGACCACTTAGCACTGTAATGAGTATGTAAATATGACAAATTCTTACCTGAGGTGGCGGGTCCATAAAGTCAAACTCAAGCAGGTTTTTAACGCCTAATGACTTGAGTAGCAGGACCGTGTTGGCAAGATTGGTTCTTTGGATTTCGGGGATAGTGTTCTCGAAAAGCTCGTTACGGAAGGCCATCTCAGTGTATAATCGATAGCAAAATCTAATGAATCAAATCAAGATCAGGGATTTTTACGAAAGGACATAATGTGGGCACTCACCCGCTGCCAGTTCGTCCAGCACGACCTGTACGTTGATTCGCATTTGCCTGACTGATAGGCGTGATCTGCAGTGCGTCCATACCGACCTTTGGATTGTACACCTTGAGCTTCGAGTATCCTGCGTCGACGACGTATAAAATACCGTCGACTGTGACGATATGAGCTGCACAAAATAGGAATAGCATGATATATCACTCTACCTGTCAACGACGTTTCTGCAATGTTAGTCGCTACAATGACCTTCCGTCTACCGTCACTGGTGCTTCGAAGATCTTGGCTTGCAAATCAGCAGGCATCTGCGAATAAATTGGGAGAATTGATAGTAGCGGAGGCTCATCCAGTTGCGAAAGCCGCTCTGTCCCAAAGATCAGTATCTATGATTAGATGACCAAATTTGGAGACGAACCTTGTATAACCTGGCAAGTGATTTCTATGTCTTCCTGTCCAGTCATGAAAACCAGGATATCGCCAGGGGGAAGTGACAAATGAATCTGCAAAACCTGCTTCACCGCGCTATCGACGTAATCCTCGCAAGGGGATTTTGCGTGGAAGATCTCGACAGGGAATGTACGTCCAGGAATAGTGTATGTTGGCGCATTTCCATAGAAATTCGAAAACTGCCAGGTTTCATGAATGCTGAACATACGAAGTGGAAAGAAAATGAACCTACTTTGTCGGAATTCATTGTCGCGGAAGTTACAATGAGTTTGAGGTCACGTCGCCGGGTGAGGACTGGGAGACGTTAATTAGGAATCCTGTTTATACTGAGAACTTTCTTACTTTTACGGAGTAAACCCATCAGGACATCTGTACTCAGAGATCGTTCATGGGCCTCGTCGAGGATAATGACAGTGTATCTGTCGAGGTCACCTTCGTTCAGAGACTCTCGCAGCAGAACACCGTCAGTCATATCTACAAGATCATCAAATTTTGGAAAAAGAAATATAAAGAAAGAATAATTACATTTGATCTTTGTGTCGGCGGAAGTGCAGTCCTCGAAGCGAATGGCGTACCCAACAGTTGAACCTAATTTGCACTGAAACAAAGTGAACACCATTGCTTAAATAAGAGTGGCGCAAAAGGGGACAAACCTCCATCTCCTCGCTGACACGTTTGGCAACCGACATGGCTGCCACACGCCGCGGTTGGGTACATCCTACAAGTCCGTGTTGGCAATATCCATCTTCGTATAAGAACTGTGCGAGTTGAGTTGTTTTTCCTGATCCGGTTTCGCCGACAACGATCACAACTAGAAATATGTTAGCATTTACTTATCTTTCCATGAATCAAGAACTAACCTTGGTTCTCTCGAATGACCTTCATCAGCTCCTCTCGACAAGCAAATGCCGGAAGGTATTCTCTTTGTTCCTTGAGCGTTCGGTTCCTGGAGAAGGAACTGACTCCAGCAGAGGATTTAAGATGAGTAGCAAACTTGGAGTCTCCTTTGTAGTCGTCTTCTCCCTTTGCTTTTGCTTCTCGTTCTTTCTTCTCTGCGTCGGCTGTAAGACACAAAACGAAAGCAAGACTACATGAATGTCCAAATCTGACGAATTTTGAGGCAAGTAGATCATTTGCACGCACCTTCAGCTTCAGCTTCCTCGTCTTTCACACCCATAATATTTCCAAGTGCGGTTCCTCCCAGTGCAGCTATTTTCGCGGCAGCCTTAGCTCGTTCGGCCTGCTCTCTTTTCTCTTTAACCAAAGCGCTACCCTTTTTGGAGAAAATGGCCATATCACTTGTTGGGTCTCGGATAGGATTAATCGGCTCCAGCTGTTTTGTAAAGACAGTGCGACCATCGAGAAAAGGAGGTTTGAGGTCATGAACCATGACATGAACAGTTGACTCGGAATCGTCTTCAAAATCCAAATCCACTGCCTTCCGAGTTGCGACTCCAGATGTCACCATTCTGTTCGCTTCCCATAGGTCATTGTCGGCATTCTAGAAGAAAAATGAAAAGAAATTCTGCGTGAAGATTGCAATGTACTCACATATTGTGCCTGGCGAGCTGAAATTTTTTTCTGGACAACATAGTCAGCGATAGTTTATTAAATGTAACGTTGTGCCGTACCACTTGTTTGGTAGCAATTTCAGCTTCTTTCAAAGCACCGAGATCCTCATATTGTGCGAGCGGATTATGTTCTTCGTCCCCGGCTATTCCACCCTCTTCTGCTCCGGTATACCAATCACGATCCAACTTGACTTGTTCTTCCTCCCACTCTCGTGCGTCAAGGCCGAATGCCCCATCGCCGTCGTCTGGGCTTCCACCTCTCGCAACCCTAGGTGTCGGCGCATCCCATCTACGGTTCTTAGCTCCACCCCATCCACCTCCTTCTTCACCTCTCGAATGTGAAGGAGTGGAATCCCAAGGAACATTGGGCACACGAACGCTCGGTGCATCGCGAGAACTAGAACCGCGAACACTACCAGGGGTGGCATCCCAGCCACCAGAGCGTTGATCTTGACCTCTATCACCCGCGTAATTCCGTCTGTCGCTCCAGCCTCTGTCTCTATCACGATTGGATCTACGCTGGAAGTCACCCAAACCCCTGGGAGCATCGGCACGGGTCTCATTGGCAGCTTTAATACCCTCTGCAGATAAAAATGAGTGAAAGGAGTTAAAAGGAGTTGGATGTTCAAGTGCAAAACATACCACGTTGTTTCTCTCGATTCCTACGATGCTCTTCAAGTCTCTGTCGACCGATGTCTGAAAGGCCACCTGGATGTGAAGGTGTTTCTTCCCCTCGTTGTCGTAAGTTTGCAGATCTATGCGCAGGAAGACTGGGAACTGTGTCAAGGAATTCTTTAGTTTAGAAATTTCACAGGCTGCTGTTTATAACAAACCTTTGAAGAAGGGTTCGTCCCCATCATCCATCCTTGGCCTCTTTCTACTTCCTTCTCCATTTGACTTCTCATCCAATGCTTGTTCCCTCTTTTCTTTGGCTAATCGATCGAGTCCTAGCAGTGAAGTTCGTGGCGTAGGAGGTTCAAGAGGCTTGGCCGGCTGTCGGAATGTATGACGCTGGAGCGTGTTGTTAGCAATCTGGCATATATGTTGTATAATGAAGACATACTGAAGTGTCTGGCTTTTGGAGACCACCTGGCCGCGCTGGTGCTGGTTCCAACACATCACTATCATAGACTGTGATACCTTCAACGGGATGGGGGGCAACACCTGAAGCCTCCTGCTTTGCATGCGACAATATTTCTGCATGAAGTTCTGAAAGGAATGAATCTTTGAACTTGCCAAAAGTTTTTGCAGCTGGAAAAAATACGGAGTTTAACAAATCTGAGTAGCATAGATAGAAGTTGTTTGACTTTACCTGTAATAAAGCTGTCTGTCGTATTGGTTTTAGCGATGTCAATCACTCTTTGGGCCAAGAGGTTGTTCGGATTGAGGGTGTTAAGAGCTCGTGATAGCTTTATCGCCACTTGATGATTGAATTCGTCATGAGTATTCGATGGAGATGCCATGAATATCGTGGTTCCGAGTCAAGGTCCAACTTGGACAAAATCACCAACATCCGGATCACATGCTTCCTGTTACAAATTAGGTGTAGACGCGTACGCGGCCAATTCTTAACCACCTCATAATCTGCTCAAGACCAAATCATTGCACGCATGGCCACTTCACCTCTATCCAATTCCTCCGGATTTGACTTCACGAATGAGCTGAGGTATGTTCTATGCGGTGCAGGAATGCTTCGCACACTGACCCATTTCTTAGGAACAACTTTTTGACGAACAAGGGTCTCCCCCTCCCGAAAGCTACTAGTACGGGAACGACCATCGTGGGCTGCCTGTTTAAGGATGGGATTGTGTTGGGTGCGGACACTCGCGCGACGGAGGGACCTATTGTAGCGGATAAGAACTGCGAGAAGGTGTGAATCTTCCTTCACAATGACGTCCTCGGTCCCTCCTAACCTTTATTCAAAGATCCATTACATTACCGAGTCGATCAGATGCTGTGGGGCAGGAACGGCTGCAGACACCGAGTTTACAACCGCCCTTATTTCTTCAAACATGGAGCTACATGCTTTGCAGACTGGAAGGAAGCCGCGCGTCGTTACTGCAATGACGATGTTAAAGCAAATGCTCTTCAGGTTTATCGTTGTTTTCTTTCCCTGTCTGGATAGTCGGCCTGATACCATTGACATAGGTACCAAGGAAATATTGGTGCTGCTCTCGTCCTTGGCGGGGTTGACGCAACCGGCCCCCACTTGTTCACTATCCACCCTCACGGTTCGACAGACAAGCTGCCATATGTCACCATGGGATCGGGAAGCTTGGCTGCCATGGCTGTATTTGAAACTGGCTGGAAGCCCAATATGGAGGTCAGTTCTTTCGTCTCGTTCTCAGTGGAGGAGTGTTAAAGATCATCCGTCTACAGCGCGACGATGCATTGAAGCTCGTCAAAGCTGCTGTCGCCGCTGGTATCTTCAATGATCTTGGCTCTGGTTCCAACATCGATGCATGCATCATCACCGCCAGCCACACCGAAATGCTCAGGAACGTCGAGACGCCGAACCAGCGTGTTCAGAAGGAGCGAGACTACAAGTTCAGGAAAGGGACAACGGCATGGAAGAAGGAGGATATTCGCAAGTTTGTTGTTGACGAGCAGTTGACACTGATTGGTGGAGATGAGATGGACACTACTTAGATTTCTTGTTCCCTTGGTGTATTATACTAATTTCAAAAAATCTCAGAAATTCTGGCACGGTACAAGACGGCTCAACCGAATGAAATGGTACAATTAGTCCGACTTAATCTTTCTGTTCTTTCGAAATGGATGAGCACGGGTCCGACTATTCTGAACATCTCGAACTGCTCGGTGACAGTCTCGTGCCGCGGACGCGTCAAGAGACTTGACCAAATTCAAATCACAGCAAGTCATACGTTTACCATGTTCACATATAACGACGACGATAACATCGTAACCGCCGCTTCTGGGTGGACCTCAGCGTCCAAACACCCTTCGGCTGACTTGGATCCTCAAGCGAAATACGTGAGTCGGGACGATTGGCGTTCTTCAATCACTCCAAATGACATACCTCTTCTAGAATTTCTTGCACGAAAAAATATAAAAACTATTCACCCTCCGTTGCATCCGTCGTTTTTCCGAGGCGATCGCCCAACGAGGAAACGCCTACTATAGGTGAAATCGCCGAATTTAAAGCGTTTACACGACGTCAGTTATTCCTACTCTAAATATTCGGCAATTCTGGCCTAGCAGCTAACTTCAGTGCTCCAGCGCTCAAAATTGATTGTTCAAAAACGCCTAAAAGTAAATCGCTTCCAGTGCAACTGTTAACTGTATGTGCCACTTATTTCTGCTTCTATGATAAATCCCACGCTATCTACGAACCTCAACTGCACCCAAGTACTGTGCTCAACACCCTTCTAACACCCTACTGCACGATCAATTTCATCGAGCTGCTTCCATCCCTTGTAATCGAGTGGTCTAAGTAAGCTTCTTCAATTCAGGCATATTTTTGGTGCATTCAAATTACCGCAAACTTAAGGGATGACAGATATTGAGGAAAGCGCAGACACCGTTCAAATAATAGGCACCGTTTGACCAAGTCTCGTTCGCCATTAAACATTCTTTTCTGAGCTACCGGAATGCGTCAAAAAGTGAGCGAATTTTATCCGTCCATATAGTTGTAATAAACCTGGGAAGAGAGAGTCTGTTAGGCTCATCACAGAACCATGGGTTGCGGCTGCTGTTCCGGTACCTCCAGTACTGTGATTCAATTCTCCAGCCCGAAGTTACAAATGGAAAGCATCCTGAGGTCGAACAAGACCCCCGCTTTGTAAGTAATTGAAGCTAATTTCCCCTCTTTCCCCGCATTTCTCCCGGGACTTGAAGTCTGCAGGTCAACATAGCTAGAAAGAAGTGTCTATTTCAACTATTGTGCTCTGCTGGCGGGGTAAATTTAGTGTCGTACCTTGGTGTCATTGCGTCGACTGCCTCATTGCTAGTCACGAAGATGGCACTCATAGGGGTTCCATCATGCTATGATGCTAAATCACATCGATTAAGATCATATCGTTATTTAACGACATGTACGAGTTATATTGACCAGGGCCAGATGCAACCTTCGAGTGGATGTGATATGATTATCGATGAAGAGATAACTCGAGCCACACAAGCGATCTTCTACGTAAATCCAACAAGGACCTTCAAGTTGGTTCGGTGACAATCCAGATTCCACAATGCGCAAATCGCATACAGATTAATGTTCGAAGCAACGGATTTACACAAGTTACAGAGTCCGAGAGCTTGGTCCGACGGCGTTAAGAAACCTTCCACATGTCCGGGTCCGTCTTCGTCATGCGACTGTGTGTTATTACCTATCTCATCTAATCATACGCACGGTATCTGATACGTTGGATATTTTCGAATGGATTCTGCCAAGCCGGCAAGAAACTGTAATAAGAGCTGCTCGCCTGACCATCTCGTTAGAGACACCTTGCTTAGAAATTAGCCCACCCAAAACAGTACCGAAATTTCTGCGCTTCTGCGCTCACTTTCCCCAGATAAGTTCGTGATGTCAGAATACTCCCACAAGAGTTTGACCGTCAATGATTGGGCTCCGGGGCTGAAGCGAGTTATTTGAACATTCGAATTTCGAAAGGAACATCGCACGAGCACATGTGGTGCGTCGAGCAACCGTCACTGCATCAACGCGCCGTGAGGGTCGGCAGATCTCCGAAAATAATTCCATTGCCGTGTAGCGCTCGGGGCCGAAGCAGCACGCGAGTCTGATACTCGAAGGTTCAGTAAACAAAGCCACCTGCATATCTAAAATAGCACTCACTAGCCAAGTGGGGCTCCTGGTCGCACTTGTGGGAATTGGGGCCGAGCCGTACAAATGCTGCGTTGAACCTCGAGGCTTGCTGGCTCGTGAAACTCGCCTTTACGTGGATGAGGGAGCATGAGAGCCAGGTTCTATTAGGGCGAAACACCTGTTCAACGTTCCCATGCGATGTTCATCCAAGTAACGTAAATCTCTATCTCTTCGGGACATATGCATACGCATGCAGTTACATGGGCGATGTATCATGCAACTCGTCCCCAACATACGCCTAACTGCATACGCCCGTATTGATGACAGATGGAGTGGAATATTAGGATGTCGTTTTTCAAGAAATCCCACTGGATGAGGCACGCTGTCGAATATTGGCAGCATCCCCAAGACAGCGTGGAAAGCTATCACTGTAGGCGCGGACAGGAGCTTCTCGCACCACATACACCCTTCAGTCACTTCAGCCAAGCCGCTTGTTGTCAATTCATTAGGCTTGAGGTATTCCTTGTCGTCCTCGGACATTCTCGAGTTAATTGCCAAGGATCATGAATCTGGTGGGAAGAGTTGTTCTGAACATCGCCCTCATGACCCAAGTGAATGGACGTCGAGGAAAGCAAGGCAAAGCTTAAACTCCATGAGGGCAAGCACTTTGCCTTCAGTGGCTTCAAGGTCAAAGAAACCCAAAGAAAGCATCCGAGGTTTATAAGCAAAGAGGAGTGAGAAAGATGAGATCAAGACTCTATGACGGAACGAGGTTGGCAAAGCAGCCAAGGATCACAGCGAGGGACACGGACTGTTGCCGGCCTACTTGCGACACATCGGAGCCGCCCAAGAAGTGGCACCTTGCTAGCAGAACTCGGAAGCGACATACGTAGCGGCGGGAGAGGAAACTTGATTCAAAGAAAGATTTTGCACATGAGAAGGCAAACTGGAAATAAACCGATTGGGTTCCAGCCTTCCAGGGAACTTGTGAGGATCATGAGGAATGGGAAGCGTGCGAACCATCATGGCTGGGGCGGCGGCCTCTTGGGAAACGGTCTTGAAGTCCATACATGTTCGACCAATGGTGTTGGCTGATGTTGGGGCAGCCAATCAAGCATTAGCATGCAATCCAGAGCGAGAGGATAACAGGGTCGAACTATGCGATGTAATTTTTCTTCTTCTTCAGCCGAGCATACACATTCACCCTATATGGACGGCCATAATGAACCTCAGGAGTCTCTGTGAAAGACAAAGCAGCGAGGCATGTCAGGAGGACTGCCAGCGTTGCAACATAAAAATAAGACCACCAACTTGGAATAGATTTTGTGAATCCCAGAGACGTCCTCGTCGCAAATCTCTCGGAACATATGCGCTCCTCATTCTCTAGCAGCGTCCAAATTCCACCTTTGTGCAAAGGCTCACACATCGAAGTCAACTGGCACGACAGGAATATCCAGATGGACGGAGGCACTGTAGGAGCATCGACAGCTGCTTGTGAGGCCGCAGTAAGTGTGTAATCTGACCTCCCTTAAAGGAGGTTGGGGCAGGAGAAGACAAGCATATCGGTGAATGTCAGTTACCGCAAAGTCGCGTCGATTTTTTTCGGACGCGCCAGTCCTATATGCACAGCCACATATTCTTGAGAATGCAGAGTTCATTGAATCATTCTAAAGATTGAAATTTCGGCTCGATACTGGCTGAAGTGGCAAGAAACCTCAAACATCTCTATTCAGAGGACCAAGATAAAACCGAATGTATGTAGAGTACGTGATAATAATTATAGTAGTATGGCAGACCTATCAACAACAATCGCTCGACCTACACCCGAGGAGAGAGAAACAGATACGAGAACAACGCCCGCAAAGGGCAGCTAAAATAGACAACAAGCTGGAATCCCATTATGGGAAGATAGAGGCGCTGGAGGAGGGCATGGGTAACGCACGGGATAGGTTGGTATAAGCGATAAAGCCAAGAAGGAATAGAGCACAATAATGCGCGAGGCCAGCCAAGAAGAAAAATGGCGATGCATGGATATGGTTACAGTGGGTGTGCAGAATCGGGCAGAAACGCAAGCAATATACAGTAATAACGATATGCAATGACAACAAGGAGACGATAAGCGGAAGAGGTGGAAATGGCAAAAGGCGTTCAAGGAGAGTTCAAGGGGATGCACAGAGAATACGGCAGGTAAAGGGGAGTACTTTTGGCGGGAGAGAGATGTTGCATTAGAATGTAGAGAGGTTGAAGGGGCTGCGGGAGAGAATGATCGGTTCGGGCTCGCGTGGGAAACGATATTGGAAGGCGCCGTCTTTAACGACGGGATTTTGCTTCCGTTGCCGCTCGAGCATCTCTTCGCGCTCCATCTCGATCTCGTATGGAGCCTTGCCCCCGGGGATGGGTTGACGGTAACCGTCTAATACAGGGCTCTGTTTTGGCTCCCAACGACCGCCACCTGTAGCCTTGCACAAAACGCTGGAGCGGCGGAGGGGATAGGCATCGAGTTCGCCGTATGAGCGCTCAAGGTCTTGAGGCAAAGGCAAATGAGAAGATCGGACAACGAGGCGCCTGGTAGAACGAGCGGGAATGCTATTGGATGACGACTGGGTGTTGAGACTTGAGCTGCTGGGGGAATTGCACAAGGACTGGGTTCTACGGGTAAAGGATGGAGCAATGAGGCCGTCGGAAGCGGGGGAAGCGGCAGAACCAGTGGAGAGAGAGGAGGGGGACTGAGGGGCTGGGGATGAGGGGGACAGCGGGAATTTGAAGACGGAGATGGGATGGGATAAGACGCGTTTGAAGGAAGGACGGGTTACGTCTGGAGTACGAGGGGTTGTAGGACAACCATGGATCTGGTCCCAGCAGTCATCACAAATACGAGAATCGATTATGGGGGAGATGGAGGACTCGAACGCGGAAATGGGCACGTTACGAGGGGGTTGGAGGAACGACAGGTTGGAAGTATCGAGAAGGGGGGTTGTACGCGAAGTACATGCGCCGCAGAACACGCCGCCACATTTACGACAATGCTGAAATGAAGTATGAGTGGGCTAGAGGGTGTGCGTCAGAGAAGACACGTACGTGTTTGCGTTCAAAGAGGGAGAAGGGGACACGGCAGTAGAAATTGTCGCAGGTCATGGAAGAAGAATCGGGCTAGAAATAAGAGTTAGAAATGATTAGATGGAGTTGATGTACGCGACGAACCTTCCAGAGTTGTCTGGGAAGGAGGACAGCCAAGTGCTCATTCGGACGATCAACGATGTGAAGGGGGACATCGAGGAGACTGGAGGAGGATGAGGAGGGAGAGCTGCTGGAGAGCGAGGGGATGGAGGACGGGGATGCTGTAAAAGAGAGGTGAGCAGGAGAACTGGCAGAGAGAAGGGAGAGAAACGGACCTGGACGGGAAGGAGACATGGTTGGAGATGGAGGACAGTAGAGTGGATGGCTGATTATATTCAAAACTACTTTCCCTTTCCGGCTCATCTCAGATCCATCCCAGATCGTCGTTTCATCGGATGAATCGCCGGCATCATCCAGTCACACAGTCACATCACCCTTCACACTGCCGTCCGACGTTCTCCCTTTTTTATGATTTTTTCGTCTTTACGTACACCCGTCTGTCGTGTGCTTCCTTGACAAATCCCGTAAACTCTGCTTTTATATCCGGCAAATTCCCATGTGCTTTTCTCTCCCCGCTCTTCAACAAACTCCCGCCTCGCCTTGCCTCTACATTCACCCACCCCCATCCTGTGCTCTCCTTCCTGCTTCACCCGCTTCCGTCCTCACCATACATATGCATTTCAACTGCTACCGCATCCGCCACCAATGTTGCCGGGCGCCCTTGCCCAACCTCCTTCGACATCTCCGTAAGCACCGCCCACTTATGACCGATTCTCGCACCTCTTCTTGCAATTCTGATCCACAGTCCTCACCAACTGCGCCTCAAGGCTGAATTCATGGTGATCCCTTATCGTCCTCTCCGCGTGTCTATCCCCGACAGGTGCCTCTACCACCAGCTCACAAATTGCATCAAATTAATAATAGCGTATTATCATTACCTGGCTCTTTCTAATCCCTTACAGCGCATTGGGCTACTCTGGCACTAAGCAGACTCCAGTCGCCATCGATCTTCGTTTCTCCTGACGAGCCTCGACGCGGCGACGCCCCAACTTGAAATATAAAATATTGTTACACATCTGAAGAAATGGGGCACTATAAAAAAAAGGGTCATCAAATCTAATAATGTCACGTGGCGTTTTCCCTACGAAACCCCGGAGTCTTTTCTGTCCGCATTTGGTAGCCTCAGGTACAAAGAGCGTAACCTTGCGTTACGTTGCGTAAGCAAACGCTTTGAGAGCGTTGAGCTTTTTATGAAAGAGCCGCCCAACCCTCCAGCGACATGTAATTTCTGCCTTGCCCTATATCAATGCTCTTTACAGGTGTCTTCTTTCTCTCACCTTTACATATCTCTCGTGACACTGAATGCACCATTTCATAACTTTCTAGCTTTCATTTCATCGGAACTATAAATGACGAAAAAATTACATGTCCGGATCCATTCTTTACGTCCAAACATCCTGCAAAATTCATCTTTCATTGCGGTCTTTTGCAAACATTTCTCGGCACAACTACAGCCTCCATGGCTCCAGTCTCCAGCTCAACCAGTAAACATGAGCCAGTTTCTCTGCTTGTTGCACGACGTCCTTCGCTCCGAGTTCCGAACCACACCCTGACCGTCGGCCATGGCGACCGTCGACGTCAATCCACCTTCGGGCAATGTTACAGAAAAGTACTGGTCCATAAGTCGAGGAGCGTCCACCCTGCATATGTCCACCGGCGGTATCCCTAATGCAGCTCGAAAAGGACACCCATTAGGGAGGTTCAAAGTTGGCCGCCGCTCGCCGTCGCATTTCGCTTTTCGCTTTTGATGGGTTACATAACATTCACATTTCAACTTCCGCTCTGTGACTTTGATGTGACGGCCTCTTTCACTGTTCGCAAGGGAAGTCGGCATCGATATCCAATACTTAGTACGGCAATAATAGTTTCAAATACATATGTAATAAATCTGCCTTAAATATTTCTTAGATCCAATTTCTCTATTTTGAAAGCAAAAAAAATATTAGGTTAACAATTATACCGCAGTTATCTATGGTGGAAATCTCAAAGAAATCTTTGGAAACATCAATAAGCCCTACACTAGGGTTTGTATGAGGTTTGCTCAGAAAACTTCTGGGTATTACATCATTTATGTTATTAATGATAAATAATACTTACAAGTGGTTGAGATGAAAGTCAATCAAAAATCAGAATGGCATTGTCACGTACGCGACTGTTGGCGAGCGGAGGTTGAAATTTAAATGTTATGTAACCCATCAAAAGTGAAAAGCGAAAAGCGACGGCGAGCGGCGGCCAACTTTGAACCTCCCTATTCATTGATCACATGCGACATTTCGGGGCGCTAACCTTCTTCGTGCTCGCGTGACGGGAGGCTGGAGCTCCCTGCCACTCCTTACTCAATGACCCACATCACCCTCCCTTTCCTGCGTGTCTTCATTACTTATACCCTAAAGGCTTAACCATTTTACGGGGCTCGGGGCGGCATCCCGTACCATGCCTCCTTAACAACGCTTGGTCTCAGGCAGAACCACCTGCCCTTTCTCTTCTCATCACACCACAATATGCGCACAGAGACACGTCGACAGTGCGATGCATGCAGCCTGTGCGCTCAGCGGAACGGAGGTACACTAGTAACTAGGCAATGGCACGGGTAAACCCGCGGGTATCGCCCCAGCAACCCGTACCCTACCCGCAGAACAACCCTACCCGTAACCCCACGGGTTTACCCGTCAAAACAAGCCCTAAAACGTCGAAATTGGACAAGTTTTGAGGGAGATACACTCAAAATGATTGTATTTAATCATTTTGACCGTACGTGACCCAAAAGTCATCCGTTTTGGATGTTCCAGGGCTTGATCGAAAGCTCACGGGTAGGAAAAAATTAACCCGTACCCTAGCCGTGCCATACCCTACCCGTTAACCCGTGCGGGTTACCCGAACCCGTGCCATTGCCTACTAGTAACCAGCCAGCATATGAACCATGAGTTTCCGCGTCAACAGCCAACCGACACTTGCATAGTGCACCACGGCAATGGTGTCCCTGTATCGGTCCTTAGACGTAATGATTACTTACTTATCATACCAGTGAAAATGTGGATATGTAGGGACCCCAGCCAATCCATTGATCAGACTGACAAACTATCGATCATTGTCAGTTCATGCAGATGTGCATGACTTATGCTAATAGCTTATCACTTGATCTGACAAGCTTTCCAAAAGACAGGATCAATTTACTACTTATGTTGAACATCATAACTGTAAGTACAGACAGATGGATGGGTGTTGCATTGCCATTGAGTTTATAATTCAACCACAAGTCTGAATTCAAGCAGTTTGTATTTCTGATGCACACTGTGGACTCCAGACCTGGGACAAATACCTGGTCAATCCAGTAGAAAGTTGCAATTGCCCCTTTAACAGGCAATTACTGTCTGATTTCATTCAATTTGTATGTCCTGCATCACAGGGCTGCCGGATTTGTCCCAAATGTCACACCTGTCCCATGTCCCAAGACTTTTGTCCGAAACCACAGAGCAAAAACCCACCTAAATAAGGGAATTTAAGGGCTAAAATGGGCGCTAAAATCGCAGGGTCCACCCTAATTTAGCAGGTCTATGTGTTACGACTAGCAAGAAACAACGTGATTGCGACATCGAAGTCAAGCAACCAGTGATTCCAAAGTCATGTCAAGAAGTGCTGGGATCAGATCGTTCGCACTTAGAGGCTCAGACGAGCTTAAGTGATTGTGTCTAGAGGCTCGACGAGCTTAGACGTTCGTGGCGAGGAGAGAGGCAAGACAAGAAGTCTAGATTCTCAAGAACTAGCTAAAGTACAGGATTGTGTATCTACTGTATATATACTAGTCGAGAGTGCGCACAGACCAATGAGGTATGACTCCTACTATGGTCAAGAGGAGTCAGAAAGAGAAAGAAGGTCATCTCGACGATGCTGGAGTCATCGAGGCTATTTATAGTACAGTAATCGAAATAGAACATACTAAAGATAGGATGACTAGATAAGGTAATAGTCCAGGTACTAGTACAAAGATAGAAAGGAAAGAGAAAAATAGACGCGTTGGCGATGGACCGTAACATTACCCCCTTTGTATGTCGAGACACCATATCGACCTAGACTTCGGTTGGTCATCCGGTGGTGTCGAAATAGATTTCAATGCTATCGTTGTCGCTGCTGGATCCCCATCGGGGACAGTGGGTCGTGACATGGCCTGGTGCATGGACGTGGCAACTGCGGCATATGTATCGCCTACAGTCCTTCCTGACATGGTGGGTGGAGCCACAAGAATAGCACTGGCGGTGTGAGTGCGTGCGGTGTCGTGTGCCGACAATAGGGGATTGGGGAGCAGTGTGGTATGCCGAAGACCTAGTGCATCCACTCCTGTCAGTGGAAGAGGAGCCGGAAGGGTCCGACCTCTCGACGATGATGGTGGGAACGAACTGTACACGAGGTGTCCTTCGAAGGGTTCTGGGTCCAGTGGCTGCATTTCCTCGGGCCGGGACAAAGGTCCTTCTGAGGGCAAACATAGCACCGAGGTGCCTGTGTATGCCATGCCAGACCGCGTTGTCGAAGGTGGTGTGGGCGTATGCACGGAGCCGTGTTATTTCTCCCTGAAGAGCGACAATGCTCGTTTGTGTTTGGTGGAGGATTTCTGTGTCGTAGGCTAACAAAGTGTGATTGTTGGTTAGTCGTTGAACCTGAGCATAATCTTGTGTGGTGACCACCCGATTGGTGTATTCTTCATAGGTGAATGTGACGTCGGTTCGATCGGTCCAGTTGGTTGCCTCTGGTGCGCCGGTGGTACCCCAACCAGAGTAGTCGGGAGGAGTATCCCAACTGGAGTTATCGGGATCCGGCACAAGGGCCGGCATGGCATCGTCTTCAGTTTCGGCTTCTACGGCATTGGGACCAGGCCCTTCGGGGTGATCAGCCGCATCAGTGTTGCTTCGTACTCTACTGAAGATGGCATCTATGGCCGCACAGCGAGACTCGGTGGTGTTGGTGGTGCCAGTGGTGGCGGAGTCGCCGTTAACCCAGTTTTGGGCGGAGTTGGAAGGGGTTTCTTCAAGGGAGAGGTCCTCAGTGTGGTCGATGAGCTGGTCGATAATGTTAGAGGTGGTGGACATGTTTGAGGAGAGTGGAATGGGGATTTGGGATACGATTCATACAATTTTTATTGTTACGGTTCGTCAGCCCGCCCTATTTTTCTCTACTTTATCCCTCTTGTCTATCTTGTGATGTAGCCCAGCAGTACTGGACAATTCCGTTCTGATACGAGTATCTTTCCGGTTCCGACTCTATTTTTAATATGTACTATATTTAGCCCGACGACACGATCATCGTCGGCATACCTTTTGACTTACTGTACTATTCTTTTCTGACTCTAGAGGAGTCACTTCGATACGCTTCCGCTACCTTGACACTTGGTCCGTTCGCATCTTTAACTAGTATAAAACACAGTAGTTCGTATACTTGTTCTTTAGCTAGTTCTTGAGAATACACGGCAACAGCCAAGTCTTCTTATAACGAAACTCACGAATACTTAAGTTGGTTCGAGTCCAACCTCTAAGTACGAACGATTGACTTAGCAGTTGCTTGAAGATACGATTAAGGTATCACTTAGAGATAAGAACACTTATCTTTAACGTTGTTACTTGAACATCGTAACAAAAGAACTAGCTGCTCAAAACCTCCACTTGCTATTCAGCACTTGGGACACTCCACCGAACAAAACGAAACCCGAACTGAACTAAGGACTCCCCGGAGTCCGAAAAGACGAAACGCCTCCGAAGAGCTCTCTAAACAGGCCGACTGCATCTTCCTTGGCTAGAACCCGAATCACTCGATCCTCCACTCGAGAACAGATCCCAGTAGAACCGTCCACCCCTAGCACCTCTTCCCGGCAACTCTCCGAAACCCTCGAAGAACAAGAACGTCCTCTCACTCCTACACAGACCCCTTCAGGAGAAAGGACCCCCGTTCAGTTCCCTTCTATCTTCGATGACCGAAACGACTTTCCTCAAGGTACTAGTGAAAGCTCTGCACCTCCCCCTGACCCTCCTAGTTCTTCAGAGGAACTCTCACCTCCCCCGGGACGACAACCTCCGAGAGGTCCACCTCCACCTCCACCTCCACCGCCAGGACCACCAGGACAACAGACCACTGTACCGATGGCAGCACCAGCAAAGGAAATAAACCTGAACCGTCCCCAGAATTTCAACGGCGATATTGAAAAATATACACCATGGATGAAATCAGTACTCCTCTACCTCAAGATCAACAGTGCTGTCTACGACACCGATGAGAAGAAAATAGGATTCGCTCTCTCCTTTATGACCGAAGGAGCTGCTGCAGCCTGGGCAGAGCAATTCTATGACTCTCATATGGTAGCAGCCACCGCTACGGTTCCAACCCATTTAAATCTAGGAACCTGGGACGCCTTCAACACTCAGATTGACGTCGACTACGCCATTACCGACTCGCAAGGAAATGCCTTAGGAAAACTCTACGACATCAGACAGGGGAAGAAGATGATGGACGAGCACATCAATGACTTCAAGATCCTCGTCATGAAATCAGGCATTACCGATCCACTGGCCCTGATTGATCTGTTCCGAAGATCAATCGGAAAGAAGTTGAGAGAAGCAATCATGACTAGCGACACACCTCCCACAACTCTCCAAGGATGGTATGATGCAGCCAAGAAGCGAGACACTGCCGCCAATATCTCTAGGACGATTTCTGCGAGATACGAAGGGCAACCTTCCACCCCGAAACCCGAACGACCTGAAAGGAGACCATTCTCCTACAAGCCCCGAGACCCAGACGCTATGGACATCGATGCCATGTCTGTAGAGAAACGAAACGACCTGCTCGCCGAGGAGCTTGCTTTATCTGCGAGCAGACTGGACATCTGGCTCGAGACTGCCCGAAACGAAGAACGAACACGAACGCGAACGCGAACAAGCCCTGGAGAACGAACTCGAACCCGAACCCGAATTGGAAGAACCCGAACCCACCAGCCAAAAAGAAAATGACTGGACGAGAAACGGGCGCGCACATCCGCGCACTTATCGAAGAACTGGACGAAACCGAAAGAACTGACTGTTTGGATGACTTAGGAAAGGATTTTTGATTAGGGGGTACGATACAACGTGCGTAGCCTCCTATGTTCTCGTTCAATCTGTATTAGTAGCCGAAATAGAGAATAAGACTATGCTTTTACCTTGTTCTCTTTCGAGTGAAAATACGCAAGAAGAAACCGTTGAAACCTCGGCCCTGCTGGACTCCGGAGCAGCAGGAACTTTTATGGACCAAAACTTTGCAAAGGAACACGAACTACGACCCCGACGACTACTCACTCCGATCAAAGCAAAAAACGTGGACGGGACCTACAACAAGAAAGGGACCATTACTCACTACGTCATAATGCACCTGACCCTGAACGGAAGAACCACCCTGACCAAATTCTTGATTACCGGCCTCGGCAAACAATCAATCATCTTAGGATATCCTTGGCTGGAAGATCTAAACCCCGATATTGACTGGCGATCAGGAACCCTGGCTTGGCGAGATCACTGGGACGATGCTCGAGTACAGAAACTGGAAACGGAAAACGAAACAGAACCGGCACTAGGATCCGACAGGAGCCCCACTTGTGAAGAGTATACTCCCACAATGAAGAGGACTGTCGAGACTGAAGAAATCGACCCGACGGCCGATCTGTTGATATCTTATATCAACGGAGAACTCACTTCAGAAGCAGAGGAAACCTGGATCAACGCCAAGACCAGGCAGCCCAAACCTTTGCCTTCGCAGAGAAAGAAGTCGCCCCGAAGAAGACCTTGGAAGAAATGATTCCCCAAGAATACCGTGAATACATGGATCTATTCGACAAGAAAGCTGCCTCCCGATTCCCTGAGTCAAGACCATGGGATCACAAGATCGAGATGAAAGAAGGATTTGTACCCAAGTCCTTCAAAACCTACGCGCTTTCTCCGACAGAAGAAAAGAAACTTGGAGAATTCTTGACGGAGAACTTGGACAAAGGATACATTCGACCCTCAAAATCCCCGATGGCCTCTCCCTTCTTCTATACCAACAAGAAGGATGGTGATCTCAGACCCTGCCAGGACTATCGCTTCCTGAACGAATGGACGATCCCGAACGCTTACCCGTTGCCCCTCATCCCCGAACTAATGGACAAACTGAAAGGAGCCAAGTACTTCACTAAGCTCGACATCCGATGGGGGTACAACAACGTCAGAATCAGAGACGGAGACCAATGGAAAGCTGCCTTCAAGACCAACAAAGGGCTTTTCGAACCTATGGTCATGTTCTTCGGCATGCGCAACTCACCAGCAACCTTCCAAGCGATGATGGACGACATTTTTAAGGATATGACAGACGAAACTCTGGACGAACACTGGATCATAATCTATATGGACGACATCTTCCTCTTCTCTAGCAGCAGAGAGAAACTAAAGGGATACACTAAACGAGTCCTGCAAAGACTCCGAGACAACGACCTATTCCTAAAGCCCGAAAAGTGTCTATTCGAACAGACAAAAATAGAATGGCTCGGAATGATTATCGAAGAAGGCCGGATCAGCATGGACCCTGCGAAATTGAAAGGAATCGCGGAATGGCCAGTTCCGCAAACCCTGAAACAAGTCCGATCATTTCTTGGTTTCGGCAACTTCTACCGGCGCTTTATCCGAGCCTATTCAGAAATAGCGAGAGCGCTAAATGAACTTCTGAAAAAGGACCAAAAATTCGAATGGACCGAAGCAGCGCAAACCGCCTTCGACACGCTCAAGGCCAAATTCACGGAAGAACCAGTACTTTTGATGCCTGATCCGACGAAACCCTTCCAAATTGAATGCGATGCTTCAAAATATGCCTCGGGTGCGGTGCTCTCCCAGCTAGATGTAAACGGTGCCAGACATCCTTGCGCATTCCTGTCGAAGACCTTCTCCCCAGCGGAACGAAACTATGAAATTTACGATCGAGAATTACTTGCGATTATCAGAGCCCTGCAAGACTGGAGACATTATATCCAAGGATCACCGCATACGACGACCATACTCTCCGACCATAAGAATCTCACCTACTTCCGCTCGGCACAGCGATTGAACCGAAGACAAGCACGATGGTCGTTATTACTATCGGAATACGACATCAAACTCGTTCATCAGGCCGGCACCAAGATGGTACAAGCCGATGCATTATCTAGAAGACCAGACCATGTACCGGACGATGACAACGACAATGAAGACGTCACCCTTCTGCCAAATGACATGTTTATTCGACTTATCGACGTCGAACTGCAAGATAAAATCATGCAAACCGATAACCTCGACGACGAAGCCAGCAAAGCTGTCAAATTGCTGCTCGAACTCGGACCAGCAGAAGCTCGAAGAGAACTGCAAGACTGGACAATGGAATACAAGGACGACAAGAAATTACTCTTCTACAAAGGAAAAAACTATATTCCGAACGATCTATCACTCAGGCGCGACATTCTAAAACGCTATCACGACTCTCCCACGGCAGGACACCCAGGAGAATTGGAAACATTCAACGCAGTCAGACAACACTATTGGTGGCCAGGACTTAGGACATTCGTCAAAAATTATGTCAAAGGATGCGGACCCTGCCAACAATTCAAAATCAACAGGACGCCCGCGAAACCGGCCCTACTCCCTGCGGAAGGACAAAACTCGAACAGACCTTGGACAGAACCGTCAATGGACTTTATCACGGATTTACCTCCAGTAGACGGATGCAATGCATTATTAGTCGTGGTCGACTATAAGTCTACGAAGGGGGTGATTGCTATACCCTGCTCAATTTCGATCGATCATGAAGGCACCGGTCAACTCTTATTGGACAACCTTTACAAAAGATATGGACTCCCCGACGCAATTACCTCTGACAGAGACCCCCGATTCGCTGCGAAAGCCTTCCAGGAACTCCTGAAGCTACTTGGAATAAAGTCCAAATTGTCTACAGCCTTCCATCCTCAGACAGACGGCTCTACAGAGAGGTTTAATCAGGAAATTGAAGCCTACTTTTCAATCTACTGTTCATCCAATCCAACCACTTGGAAGAAAAACGTCGGAATTCTGGAATTTACCCACAACAATCGAAGACACGCAGACCGACAGAAGACTCCTTTCGAGCTATCCTTGGGTTACTCCCCCGTGCCTATACCCACTTCCTTCGAACATACCGACTTCCCTGATGTAGAAGAAAGACTCCGTCAGCTTGACAAGGATCGAAACGAAGCTCTAGCGGCTCACGAACTCGCTAGGGCCAGGATCGCGGAATGGATTCGATCAAACTTTAAACCATTTAAACAAGGACAACTGGTATGGCTAGATTCCCGAAACCTGAAAACGCGTTACAACAAGAAAATGGCACCTAGACGCGAAGGACCGTTCCCGATCAAAGACATCCTAGGACCAGTAACGTATAGGCTAGAACTCCCATCCACCTGGCGAATCCACAATGTCTTCCACGCCACCCTACTCATGCCTTATGAAGAAAACGACGTACACGGTCCCAACTTCACCAGACCGCCACCAGACGACGTAGGAGGAGAACACGAGTATGAAGTGGAATCTATTATTAACCACCGACGGTTCCGGAACAATCACTACAGATATCTTGTGAAATGGATCGGATATCCGATCACCGACGCCACGTGGGAACCTGAGTCATCTTTTGACAACGCACAGGATATCCTGCACGACTATCAACAGCGCCTGCACATCACTCACAACGATTAACCCGAAATGGCGCCCATCACCTTCTATACTTGGGTCCCACCTTCCGAATTCGAAGACCTATTCCCGGAATTACCATACCACTCTCCCCGATGCCCTTCACTATTCGCAGAATGGAAACCAGTTAACGTCCCTCATGACGACAGCACCATCGCGATCCAAAATCTCCAAGAAATCAGACGCCGGTTAGAATGGCGCAGAGAGGAGTTAGAAGAATACATGAAAGAAGAAAACATCAAGAAAATACCAGTCGACCCCGAAGACACCTCCCTCCCATGGCGAGTCACTAGAGGGTCTCTTGATCCCCTTACCCGGGTCATTCTGACTCAGAACAACCCGACAATCTCCCTTTCTCCTGAACCCGCATCCCGATTTTCCATCACCCCGACACAAGAAGACCCGACCCCGATGGCCTATGGGCAAACGATTATCAAGAAGGCTCGGTCAGAACCGATCCTGTCCTCCCTTCGCAAATTAACCAAGTCATTCGAAGACTTAGCCAAGTCATTCCGGCAGCGCACCAAATGAGTCGGAGGACCATAGGGGTTGTCGAAAAGAATCCCATAGTGTACCAAAATTTGTATTTAAGCAGGACAAATCACATCCTGCTACCCTATTCCCAAACCCACTCAGATATGTCTGGGGCTTCACAGTACATCCAACAAATCGTCGACGCCAACGCTCAGGCCAATGCACTGGAACCCGTACCCGTACCATCGGCCTCCCCAACTCCGGTCCCTACCAGCCCAGATCCCGCGATAACCATCTCCTCGGCAACCTCGTCCCACGCCACCGGCCCAAACCAGATTCCTCTACGTCGCCCCACTCTCCGCGGTACCCCAGCCTCCCGACATTCGGCCATAGACCATGCTGTCCAGAATTTCAGAGCCACCGCCGATGCCTCCGATCGCTCTTCAGAGCCAGGTCCCCAGGCACGCCAAGGTTCCTTAGAGCCTGGCGAAATCCCCACCGGTCACTCGGTCCCTGCACCATGGTCCACGGCTCATGTCCCACTCCTTACTTACGAAGAATTTCGATTGGAGATTCTTTCGGACAGGGACTTCGACCAAATCATCGAGGCAGTCGCTGGAAATTATCACCTGCAATACAATGTAGAAATCATTCACAACGCCCATCAAACTATCGACAACCTGACCCTGGAACTGGCCCGTCAACGCACCATCGCACTCAACGCCTTCGACCAGGCTATGTGGCACGGACTCGCAGATCGCGTCGAGCCCATCTTTTCCCTTCGCCGAAGGAGACGCGTCAATAGAGCCAACCCAGTCTTGGCATATTTCCCATTTCCGTCGAAACCTCGAACTCGTCGATTGCCGGTCAGCGTCCCCGCACTCTCAGACGGACCGCTCCCGTTCGACCTACCAACCCTGCCGCCTCTACGGCTAGGCGCTACGGTCGTATCTGTTTCATCTGCGGAGCCACCGACCACGTAAAAAAGGACTGTTCCCGGTTCATATGCCAGGTTTGCCACGAGTCTCGCCCTGGCCACGTGCAGTTGGACTGCCCCCGCTGGAGTGCCTCCAGCAGCTCCTCCCAGGACGATAGTCCCATCGACCTTCAAGGAGACTACTCCTTGGACCCAGAAGCGGAAGCCAACATCTCCGGAGAACCGTACGGGAACTAGTCGAGCTGGAATCTCGACCATAACAGGGGGGTAATGTTACGGTTCGTCGGCCCGCCCTATTTTTCTCTACTTTATCCCTCTTGTCTATCTTGTGATGTAGCCCAGCAGTACTGGACAATTCCGTTCTGATACGAGTATCTTTCCAGTTCTGACTCTATTTTTAATATGTACTATATTTAGCCCGACGACACGATCATCGTCGGCATACCTTTTGACTTACTGTACTATTCTTTTCTGACTCTAGAGGAGTCACTTCGATACGCTTCCGCTACCTTGACACTTGGTCCGTTCGCATCTTTAACTAGTATAAAACACAGTAGTTCGTATACTTGTTCTTTAGCTAGTTCTTGAGAATACACGGCAACAGCCAAGTCTTCTTATAACGAAACTCATGAATACTTAAGTTGGTTCGAGTCCAACCTCTAAGTACGAACGATTGACTTAGCAGTTGCTTGAAGATACAATTAAGGTATCACTTAGAGATAAGAACACTTATCTTTAACGTTGTTACTTGAACATCGTAACATTTATACTAAACTACATGGCCAGTGCGGGATGAGGGCGGTGTCGTCTTGACTGGTCTTGAGTCATTTTACTTGGTGCATTTCCAAAATGAGTTGACTAGGTCTTCGATCGACCTGTTGATTTTTCGGAACAGTCGAAGCGTCGGTTCAGACTGACTCTTCTGGATGGGGCGATGACCGAAGATGAGTGGAGTCGGATCCATCAAGGCTGTGGAGAATCTTGAGGCAGGTTCGGGTGAGTCAGTGATGACTCGGAGTGTTGAGAGTCGGGGCTGTGTGTGTGAGGCTTGTAGCTTCGTAGGGATTCCTCTGTCGTTAAGGATTTCCTCTAGTTCTTGTCGTCTGTATTCCATTCTTCTTGCGATCTCTCGTAAATTGTCCTCTTCTCTCTTCACATCTCTTAATATGTCATCGGTTTCTCGTCGAATGGGTGTCCATCCTTCTTTGAATAAGGGTGGGCAATGCATCGAAAATGGTCTGGGTGGTGGCGATGACTGGGCTCGATGTATAGATGGGACTCGAAAATAGAACGTGGGGGTCCACATGTCGTATAGGGATAGTGGCTGTGTTGGATTGTGCGATAGGCTGTGGGCGTCTAAGTGTGACGTTTCTGGTAAGGCGGGAGGTGGACGCGTTGTTTGTAGGCCGTGAGGATTTCCTGTGCATTTGTAAGCCTGCTTTCATTTTCCCAATTGGCCTCTTCGACCGAATAGCCTTTCCATTTGATGAGGAACCGGTATCGGCCATTCCGGAGTTTCTCGTGATTCAGGATTGAGTCGACTTCGTATTTTTCTTCTCCATCGATGAGATCCAGAGGAGGCTGCGTGAAATTCTTCCCGTGGATCTCGTTTTCCACATATGGCATTAAGAGGACGGCGTGGAAAATGTCGTGAATCTTCCAATGTTTCGGGAGTTGCAATCGATAGGTTAGGGGTCCCAGAATGTCTTTGATCAAAAATGGTCCTTCCCGTTTAGGTGCCATCTTTTTGTTGTAATGCGTCTTGAGATTTCGTGAATCCAACCAGACTCTTTGTCCTTTCTTGAAGGGGACAAATCTCGATTGGCGATGTTCGGCTATCCTTGCTTGGGCTAGTTCATGTGCCGCGAGTGCTTCTTCTCGATCTTTGATTAACTGCTTCATTCGGTCTTCAACGGCAGGAAACTTCATGTTTTCAAATGAAGTGGGAACGGAGATTGGTGAATACCCCATTTGTAGTTCAAACGGGGTTCTCTGTCTGTCTGCATGTCGCTGATCATTGTGCGTGAATTCCAAAGTGCTGATGGAGTCGAGCCAAGTGTCTGGATTTGATGAGCAATATATGGAGATATATGCTTCAATTTCTTGGTTAAGACATTCCGTAGCACCATCAGACTGCGGGTGATAGGCAGTGGTCAATTTGGATTTGATGCCAAGAAGCTTCAGAAGCTCTCAGAAGGCTTTTGCCGCAAATTGAGGGCCACGGTCAGACCTGAGGCTGTCAGGTAGTCCGAATCTTCTGTATAGATTGTCCAGGAGTAGGCGTCCGGTCTCTTCTTGTGTGACCGAAGTGGAGCAAGGAATGGTAATTACCCCCCCTGTAAGGCCATGGTCGACCATGACCAGTACAGCATCTTTTCCGTCGATCTCGGGCAATCCAGTGATGAAATCCATCGTTGGATCGGCAAAGGGTCATTTCGAGTGAGCGGTTTCCTGTGCTATTAATGCTGGGCGTGACGGATTTCTGTTGATCTTGAATTGTTGACAGATTCCGCATCCTTTCACGTAGGATTTCACGAAGGTTCACATGCCGGGCCACCAGTAATGTTCCTGAATAGCATTATATGTTTCGAGTTCACCCGGGTGTCCTGCTGTCAGAGGTTCGTGATATTTTTCCACGATTTCACGTCGCAGCGATTGACTATTAGGGATATAGTTTTTCCCTTTATAGAACAATAATCGTTTTCCATCGTGTTCGGCAGTGGTCCAGTCCTCTAGTCCTTTTTGTAGATTTCGTGGTCCATCCTCCAGCAGTATTCTGAGCGCTTCTGCTGCTTTGGTGTCTAGGTTTGGAGAATTGGCAATCTTTTCTTGCAATTCGAGGTCTATGAGGTTTACAAAGAGTCCTTCGGGCAAGAGCGTCATGTCGTCGTTATCTGTATCATCATCTGGGATATGGTCTGGCCGTCGGGATAGTGCATCGGATTGGATCATTTTACTTCCTGCTTGGTGGACCAGTTTGACGTCATATTCTGACAGGAATAGAGACCAGCGTGCTTGTCGTCTGTTCAGTTTCTGGGCAGAACAGAAGTAGGTCAGGTTCTTGTGGTCCGATAGGATAGTCGTCATGAATGGTGATCCTTGGATATAGTGTCTCCATTCTTGCATGGCTCGGATGATCGCCAGGAGTTCTCTGTCATAGATTTCATAGTTCCGTTCGGCTGGTGAAAAGGTCTTCAAGATGAATGCACAAGGGTGTCTGGAGCCGTTCGTGTCCAACTGCGATAGCACGGCACCAGATGCATACTTCGAAGCATCGCATTCTATCTGGAATGGTTTGGTCGTGTCTGGCATTAACAGTACAGGTTCCTCAGTAAATCATTTCTTCAAGGTATCAAAGGCCTTCTGCGCCGCCTCCATCCATTCAAAGGGTTGGTCCTTCTTCAATAGTTTGTTCATTGAACGGGCTATTTCAGAATAGGCTCTGATGAACTTTCGGTAGAAGTTTCCAAATCCGAGGAATGATCGAACTTGTTTGAGCGTCTTCGGTATTGGCCAGTCTGCGATTCCCTTGAGTTTGGCTGAGTCCATTCGGATCCGTCCTTCCTCAATGATCATGCCCAGGTATTCCATCGTCGGGAGTTCGAAGAAGCATTTCTCAGGTTTCAGGAATAAGTCGTTTTCTCGCAGGCGTTGTAGGACCCTTCTGGTGTATGTGCGCAGTCGTTCCTTGTCTGATGAAAAGAGCAAGATGTCATCCATATAGATGATTATCCAATATTCAATGTGCGTTTCGGAGGTCATGTCCTTGAAAATATCGTCCATCATGAACTGGAAGGTTGCCGGGGAGTTGCACATGCCAAAGAACATGACCGTCGGTTCGAACAATCCTTTGTTTGTTTTGAACACCACTTTCCATTGGTCACCCTCTCTAATTCTGACATTGTTGTAGCCCCAACGAACATCTAGTTTGGTGAAATATTTGGCCCCTTTCAATTTGTCCATCAGTTCAGGGATAAGCGGGAGAGGGTAGGCATTCTTGATCGTCCAATCGTTCAGAAACCGGTAATCTTGGCAGGGTCTTAGGCTTCCATCTTTCTTCATAGTGAAGAAAAAAGGAGACGCCATCAGGGATTCAGATGGTCATATATAGCCTTTGTCCAGGTTACGACTCTTTTACGTAAGTAAAAGGGAGTTCTTTTAATCTACAGCAACCAGCAAAAAAACAGGTTTGCAGCGACCTTGTTGGCCCCTTATCTTTGATGGCATCAGATTTGTAAGCATTGCCATGCTGTTCATGCCCTTATCTTTGATGGCATCACATTTGTAAGCAGCTGCCATGCTGTTCATGATTTAAAAATAGCTTTACAGCTTTCAGCCTGCTGGATACTGCACGGAACGGTTTGGCCTCAATTGAATTACATATACATATTCTACTTGTATTTCTGAATAGAATGATACCACTTTTATATGCACGAGGGAATGGGAAAGGGCGGATCCATTATTGAGTCTGGATGACATAGCTATTTTTGTTCATGCCGTGATGGCAAACCGGACTGGCAGGGCATCGCGGTAGTTACATCTATTTTTAGTTCTCATAGCATAGATTTCTGGCACACTAACCATGCAATTTGATATGCATGGTGATTTCAGGACGTCCATTGGAGCAGTCCAATCTGACCAGACGCTCAGAAGGAGGAGCTTGGATATGTGTTGAGCACACTGTGCAGTATAGCGTCACAGGCAAAGAGTGGAATCTGTCGGACAAGGAGATGTGCTGGCACACAAGACCGTGCACAGCTGCTGATGGAGTCTAATTATGCATTATTAGTTTATTATAGTCTTTCTATGTTCAATAAAGTGCTTACATAAACAGCTATGTAGAAAGTGGCTGTTTCTTGGTTTCTTGTGTGCAGGCCTTCAAATGCTCAGCGCACTTCTTAAACTTCCCCCCCATATTAAAAAACTACCTTGCTATGTTATTAACATAATGCTACCACCAAAAAGCAAAGCGTCTGTGGCAGCAGAAGCTGTCATAAATCATAATTGAGATTATATTTTCCAGTTCCATTTTGATATAAAATAAATATACCAACTACTAAAATAGTTGTGTTATATAAATATATTGGCTGTAGTGCCTCTATCTCCACTGTATGAGGCTTCAATATCTACTGGTCATTGTTTGCAACGATGAGCTCACACATCCTGGTGGGGACACATGCCCCGGTGTTTGCCGCTGGTGTTTGATGGCATCGATCACTGCTGGTGTTTCCAATATATGGATGCCCTCAATTATTCAGGTTTATACACCATAGTGCTGGGTTGTTATCTGCCCAGAAAACTCCAAAACATCAATTTTCGACTTGACTTTCAAGCTCAAAAGTCCAGAGCTTGTGTTCTCCCCATGTAATCTTACATGTGTGTAGCGAGACATACATAGAATAGAATTGTCTACTAACAATTTGAGAAAGTTGAAAGACGCGGGCTGGAAAAATCGAAATGTCAGATGCCCAGGCAAATGGCAGATAACATGCTGCACTCGGACCCATGTTATCTGCCATGTTATCTGCCACATCACGTGATTGCATACGTGCTCACGGCTTGCGACACGTGTCTCTATTTTAAAGCTTGCTACTCTGCCTGCTCCTCCGAAGCCATTCATGGCATGTAATATCCTCACCCTCTTATTTGTCTCATCATGAACACCAGTCCTTTCCCATTGTCTCTTACATGAATGGGTATGTAGATTATCGTGCACATAAAGTAACCTTCAACTTCTAGATAGTTTATTCAATGAGATATTATAATATTCAATCAGTAGAAAGCTGTATATACATGCAACAGGTTTGTGCAGAAAAGATCTGAAGATATGAAAAGAAGAATCAAACCTCATGTGGAAAAAATCAGAGTGCTGGAAGTCAAGGTTAATATTAGAAAGGTATAGAGCAAGGTGTGGGCTCAGAGCATCAAAAGTCAGCTTGAGCCTTGAATGTTGGCAAAAAAATCAAAGCATTGGGAAGCCAAAGTCAAAATAGATGCGGCCTCATTACCTACAATTTTCAGCTATAGTCTATTTTATTAATTTATGATTTTTGGCTGAACTCAGGCAATATGTGATGTGGCGAAGATTTGCGAGGGGTCGCGCGTGCATAGCGCGTGGAAAGTCCAGGCCATATTGCTTATAAATCTCCTCTTTCCCGCCTCTTTTTGGGTCTTTTTCTTCTTTGGGAACCCAGTACTTTGGTGGGAAAACCCTCCTTAAGTTTGGCCTGAAAAATGCGGATATTGCCCAATATGTAGCATCTAATAATAGACTAAAGATCATTCCCGCCATCTCGAAGCCTTCTGAAGGCTTCGAGATCCTCAGATGCTCCTCTATGTCTCACATATTAAATCACATAACTTAAATTATTTAATTAAAATAATAAATTTAAATTTGAGTGTTTATGTCAGCACTTCGAAAAAAGTGCTGACATAAACAATCATGGTGTTATTTAATTAAATAATGATTTATAAATTTATATATATAATTTATTTATTGTTCAAGTAGACATACTGTCAGTAAAATTAAGTTATATAAAGAATAAAAATAAAAACATCAAAATATCAAAAAGGAAAAGAGTCGTACTGCCACGCAAAGCGGTGGCCCGCTAACACAAGTTTTCTTTTAAGAATTCGCCAAGTTTTACATCCTCAGTAGGGGAGAGGGCATAGGTTTTGAATGATTTCGGTTCGAAACCTTCCTTCATCTCGATCTTGTGGTCCCAAGATCTGGATTCAGGAAAGCGAGCGGCTGCTTTTTTGTCAAAGATGTCCAAATATTCGTGGTACTCTGCCGGTATCATTTCTTCCAGGGTTTTCTCTTCTTTTGGTTTTTCTTGGGCGAAGGCGAAGGTTTGTGCTTGGGTTGTCTTGGCATTGATCCAAGCCTCTTTTGTTTCTTCGGTAAGTTTGCCGTCGATGAAAGAAATTACCAGGTCATTTGTGGTGTCCGTTTCTGTGTGAGGTTCATCCGGGATTACCTCGACAGTCCTCTTCAATACGGGAGTAAACTCCGCGTATGTGGGGCTCCTGTCAGGTTCTGGATCGGTCCTCTGTTCGTCAAGATGTAGGTCTGTTTCATCCGACGAAGGGGTGAAGCCCCTTCGTGGTTCCTTTGCTGGTTTGGTCCTAAGGAGTCGAATGAATACGTCCCTAAATTTGTGAAGGGAGTTCTTAATTTTCTCTCTCCAGGTTAGAGTTCCCTGTTCCCAGTCAATGTTCGGGTTTTGTTTTCGGAGCCAAGGGAAGCCCAGAATAATCTTCTGCTTTCCGAGGCCGGTGACTAAAAGTCGGGTCGGGTCCATTCTTCCATTGATGGTGAGGTCGATGATGACATAGTATGATATCATTCCTTCCTTGTTAGGTGTTCCGTCCACATTCTTGGCTTTGATCGGTCTCCAAAGCCATCGTAGTTTCAGTCCAAGAGAGTTCGCAAATTGCTGGTGGATGAATTGTCCGCCAGCGCCTGAGTCCAAGAAGGCGGTGGTTCCAATGATTTTTCTACCGTTCTGACTTTCACACGAGAGAGAGCATGGTAATTGCATGGTTTGATTCTCGATCTTGGCTACTAATACAGAATGAATAGAAAGATAGGGAGAGACTGACGTTGGGCGGCGTCTCCCTATTAAAAACCCTCACGTCCTTCGGCCAAGTCATCCAGGCAGGCATCTTTCTCTTCGGTATCCAATTCCTCGATGAGCGAACAGATGTGGGCACTGGTCTGCCTACCAGTGAGTTTCTTCTTCGGTGGGTCATATCGTTTCTGTTGGTTCGTCGGGTTCTGTCTCCCCTTCTTCTTCGGGCAGTCGCGCGCCATGTGGCCGGGCTCCCTGCAGTAGAAGCAGGATCCTGTTCTGAGGAGTTCTTTTCGTTCGTCGGTCGTCATCGCGTCGACGTCCATCGCATCAGGGTCGCGTGGTCAGTACGAGAATGGGCGTCTCGTGGGTTTCGGTTCGTATTTCGGTTTCTGATACCCAGAGTTCTGTCTGGCATATCTCTTCTCAATTGTGTCGGCGATCTTCATGTTTGTTTCACGGTCTTTTGCTTTGTTGTATCATCCTTGGAGAGTAGTTGGTCGGGTCTCAAGATGCATGACTTCTTTCAACAACTCTGTCCTAAGGGACTTCCGGAATAGGTCGATTAAAATCGACGGGTCAGAGATCCCGGTCTTCTTTACCAGGATCTTGAAGTTCATGATGTGTTCTTCTAAGGGTGCCTTCCCTTGTCGGATCGCATATAACTGTTCGAGGGAGTTACCCTTCAGGTCAGTGATCTCGTAATCTTTGTCGAGTTGGTCAATAAAGGCATCCCAGGTTCCAAGGTCCAGCACTGCATTGGTCGCTGGAGTCGTTCCTGCCACGGGAGCAGCGGCAGTGTAGTGGGAGTCATAGAACTCTTCAGCCCAATTAGATGCAGCTTCCCCTCTCATGAAGGAGAGAACGAAGACGATCTTCTTCTTGTCTGTGTCGTAAATGGCGGAATTGATCTTTAGGTAAAGCATCACCGTCTTCTTCCAAGAGGCATATTTTTCAATATCACCATCAAAGTCCTGGGGTCAGTTCAAATTTATTTCTTTCAGGGTAGGATTAGCCATGGGAGGAGTGGTCTGTTGACCTGGGGGGTTCGGGGAGGTGGAGGTGGAGGTGGAGGTGGACCTTGCAGTTGTCTCGAAGGTTGTCACCCTGGTGGTGGGGAGAGTTCTTCCGAAGAACTAGGAGAGTCAGGAGGAGGTTCGGAAGGTGCGTGGTGATCATGGAGACCTTCGTCTTCGAGATCCGAGAAGGAGGGAATTTGGACCGGAGTTCTGGATCTGGAAGAAGTGAAAAAGCTAGCGGATAGTGGATCTGCTGCTTCTTCTAGGGTTTCAGTGGGCTCGCGGGATGGGATGCTGGGGGTAGATGGTTCAGGTTCAGGAGTGGCTGCAACAAGGAGCTGTTCTCGGGTGGCTGATCGAGTTACTCATGACCTAGCTTGCGAAGCTACTGTCGGTCGAGTTACTGAAGGTTTCAGAGGCGTTGTGCAGGCTCGGACTCCGAGGAGCCCTACTGCGATGAATGTCGAGGTTCAAAGGGTAGTCGACCACTAGATAGTGGTGGAAAGGAGTAGAAGCTAGTTCTTTTGTTAAGACTAGCAAGAAACAACGTGATTGCGACGTCGAAGTCAAGCAACCAGTGATTCCAAAGTCGTGTCAAGAAGTGCTGGGATCAGATCGTTCGCACTTAGAGGCTCAGACGAGCTTAAGTGATTGTGTCTAGAGGCTCGACGAGCTTAGACGTTCGTGGCGAGGAGAGAGGCAAGACAAGAAGTCTAGATTCTCAAGAACTAGCTAAAGTACAGGATTGTGTATCTACTGTATATATACTAGTCGAGAGTGCGCACAGACCAATGAGGTATGACTCCTACTATGGTCAAGAGGAGTCAGAAAGAGAAAGAAGGTCATCTCGACGATGCTGGAGTCATCGAGGCTATTTATAGTACAGTAATCGAAATAGAACATACTAAAGATAGGATGACTAGATAAGGTAATAGTCCAGGTACTAGTACAAAGATAGAAAGGAAAGAGAAAAATAGACGCGTTGGCGACGGACCGTAACACTATGAAACCATAAATTCGTACAACCCAGTCACATGTCCACCCCTTGTATGAATTGAACGAAATCAGACAGTATCTAGTATTTTCTCATTTTTTCCCAATCTAGTTCTATTTACCTGATTTTAACTGGTACACACCTGATAAGCCCACATCACACCTAATATTAGAAGTGATCGCGGCATGCGTGCCCACCTCTAACATGAGGGGTTTTGAGTGTTTAGGCCCTCCTCCATTAAACCTCAAATAACTTTAATGTTTACTTAGAAAACCACTACCTCCCCTGTCCTCCGCCTTGTCCTATGTATTCTCAGGCCACGTAACATGTCCGCATCAGGAATGTAGCTTCCCATCACCGTCGCCTGCCAAATTTGGACACATCATTGGTGCATGCGACTCTGTGCGTGCTCGCTGTGCGCGATGACGTGTACCCATTATTTCATCATTCCTGCCCCTTTTCCTTGCCTTTTTCTTCCCTAAGCCAATATAATGAACCTATAGAGTAGTAATATGAGGGAAATAGGATGCAGATAGTCTCTATAACTGTACAAATGCATGTGTAAATAGCTATGGTCATGACCACCACCTGTACCTGCATAGAAGGAGACTATCAGACCCAATAGAAGGCCTGGATATTTATTATTTCTATGTGTGAGGATGGGGTTCAAAGCAGGATGCTTGGGGAGCATCAGAACATATATATTCAAGAGGTGTAATATACCCCAACTTCCTACCTCTATTCACCCATCCCAGAGGTGCCTATATCTATTATAAATAACGCAAAACTACCCTAATATATATTTAGAAGATCCATGGGCATCTATCTGCGCTATTTTATGATTATGAAGGGTACCATTGCCTGATACCTTCCTCAAGCATTTATTTTATTGTGGGGCTGGCAGGTCAACACAAGCGAATATTAATCAGCAAAAGGGTAGCTATATATGCCTTAAACATATTCACCATGTTTAAAAGTGAGTGCCTTGATGATATAGGAATATCTAAGGGGGGGCATGAGGAGGAACACCCGGGGTCAGTGATTAGATCACACCTTGACCAATACATTTTATTTGAACAATCTGGGGGCAGATATATATGCTAAAGAGGTCTTTTATATCGACTTAGAGAGACCAGATTATATACAGAGATAGCAGTCAATTGTTATTGAGGTAGGGGCAAGGTATACCCAAAAAGTGCGAAATTAGCCTCCTGTGAAGGCAAATGTCTATTTAAAAATAATCTAAAGATGCAGGTAGGTAGGTAGCAATAGCAAAAGAAACAGGTTTAATGGAGGAGGGCCTAAACGCTCAAAACCCCTCACGTTAGAGGTGGGCATGCATGCCGCGATCACTTCTAATATTAGGTGTGATGTGGGCTTATCAGGTGCTGGTACAGTCATTCACTGGTCAATGAGACACCCCACATCAGGAAAAACAGAGAATGGTAATCCACCATAATTATTATCAATTTCCAGCCACCAAAGTAATTGTCAGTAATTGGGGGCAATTCAAGGAGGTTGAGGTAATGGTTGTGTAATGCTGAAGAAATCTGATCACATTTCCCTCAAATACTTTTAGGTTTAGGAATTTCTCATGAATTTATTTTGATTACAGTACCGGACAGCCAAAGTGCCCAAAAATTTCCGACGAATTATCTAGAGTCCTGTCAACCTCGGAATAGATAGATAAGCCATTGTAGATGTAAACTACACTCAAATGAATGAGATTCAACAAGCTGATTTCTCTTAATTGCCTTTTTAGTCCACCACCCCTCAAAAATTTGGCCACCACTGAAAAAAATTGCTAAAATTATGAAAATATGCGCAATTGATAGCTTTCAATAATCTATGTATGATTGTGAAAGAAAAATGAGATTATACAAAGTCGTTCCCTCCCAAATAAATTCCCAAATCCTGGTCATCTTTTTGCTATGACTCGTGGAAGGCTGTCCAAATGCGCACGAAATATATCTGGTTTGCGAAATCAGAATGAAACAAGACATCTAGGTATCAAGAAAGCCCCCAGTCATCGAGGAGACTCTATGAGACTCAGATTGAGGTCATGATCATCATGCAGGTGTACAAAACCCGCAACCAAACACATCAAGTCCCCTCCACCAAAGACCTTGAATCTCACAACAGCCAAACTTTTTTCTTTCATGTGAGCTTTAGTGTCGAATGCGGCCAAGAGAATGAGCAGCTCGCCTTCAATGATCTCAAGGATTCAGAGTTGGAATCAAATGATGATGGTGATGCGAACAAACATGAGCCTGAACTGAATGAGGACTTATGACATTGACACTTTATCAATTGATCATGGTGATTAAAATTTATGAGCACCTATCAGAAGAGTTTGAAAGAGAAGGCAGCGGCTTGGGCTATTCGGAAGCAATCCAAGCCTCAGGTAGTCACAAAGTAGGCAATGATGACGCGATACCCAATTGATTTGTTAATTTGAATGACAAAAAATTCTTGTCTGGTTGCTCAAGGGTCCTCTCAGGGCTCGATATATGACCTGAAAATGTGAAAAATTTGGGCCAAAAATTTGGCCACCTTAAAACCTCATGGGAAAAACTTTGGAGATGTGTTTTTCAACACCTTTTGAGGTTCTGAACATGAATCTGAAAGAGTTTTGTCCTGAAAAAATCAGGATCACGAGATAACCAATTTGTGCACTTTGGCTGTCCAGTACTGTACTTGAAGCATTTCCCCAAGTGCACTTATTATAAGAGGCATAGAAATATACACATTAACCACATTTTTTGTTGTGTCTGCTCTATGCATCTGGTAGTTATAACAATCTTGGTATTCAGTATTCAATATGTAACATGTTACGACTAGCAAGAAACAATATGATTGCGACGTCGGAGTTCAGCAATCAGTGATTCCAAAGTCATGTCAAGAAGTCCTAGATCAGATCATTCGCACTTAGAGGCTCGGATAAGCTTAAGTGATCATGTCTAGAGGCTCAACGAGCTTAGATGTTCGTGGCAAGGAGAGAGGCAAGACAATGAAGTCTAGATTCTCAAGAACTAGCTAAGGTACAATGGTATGTATCTACTGGTTATATACTAGTCAAGAATGTGCACAGACCATTGCAGTATGACTTCTACTACAGTCTGAATAAGTCAGGAATAAAGAGAAAGTCATCTCGATGATGTGGAGGTCATTGAGGCTATTTATAGTACAGTAATCAAAATAGAACAGATAAAGATGGAACATCCACATATGGTAATAGTCCACAAATAGTACTGATACAAAGATAGAAAAGAGAAAAATAGGCGGGGCGTCGACGAACTGTAACATTACTGTTACGACTGCCTATTTTTCCTTATCTTATCTTGTCCGCTTTTCTGTTATCTTATCTTTACCCACGCTTAGATGTACGCCAGCGATACTGGACATTTTCTATTTCGGTATGAGTACCTTCCCAGTTCCAGACTATTTATAGCTTCCATACTTATGCATGCTCGACGACACTATTATCGTCGAGAGGACTCTCCTCTCTCCATTCTGACTTCCTCGCATTTCTGACTCCATTCTAATGACTCTAAAGGAGTCACTTTATCATGGTCTGTGCATGCTCAGAACTAGTATAAATATCGTAGATATGCAACAATGTACTTTAGCTAGTTCTTGAGAATCTTGATTTCTTTGTCTTGCCTCTCTCCTCGCCACGAATGTCTAAGCTCGTCGAGCCTCTAGACACAATCACTTAAGCTCATCCAAGCCTCTAAGTGCGAATGATCAGATCTAGGCACCTCTTGACATGACTTTGGAATCACTGATTGCTTGACTTCAACATCGCAATCACATTGTTTCTTGCTAGTCATAACAAAAGAACTAGCTCCTACTCCTTTCCACCACTATCTAGTGGTCGACTACCCCTTGAACCTCGACACTTGTTGCAGTAGGACTTCTCAGAGTCCAAGCCTGCACAACGCCTCCGAAACCTTCAGTAACTCAACCGACAGTAGCTTCGCAAGCTAGGTCACAAGTAACTCGATCAGCCACCCGAGAACAACTCCTTGTCGCAGCCACCCCTGAACCATCCTCCCCCAGCATCCCATCCCGCGAACCTACCGAAACCCTAGAAGAAGCAGCAGATCCATTATCTGCTAGCTTTTTCTCCACCTCTTCCAGATCCAGAACTCCCACCCAACTTCCTTCCTTTGCAGATCTCGAAGACGAAGGTCTCCATGATCACCACGCACCTTCCAAACCTCTTCCTGACCCTCCTAGTTCTTCAGAAGAACTCTCCCCACTACCAGGGCAACAACCTTCTAGACAACCACAAGGTCCACCTCCACCTCCATCTCCCCTGAACCCCCCAGGACAACAAACTGCTCCACCGATGGCTAACCCTACCCTGAAAGAAATAAACCTGAACTGACCCCAGAACTTTGATGGTGATATCGAGAAGTATGCCTTCTGGAAAAAAACTGTCATGCTCTACTTGAAGATCAATTCTGCTGTCTACGACACTAATGAAAAGAAGATCGTCTTCATCCTCTCCTTCATGCAAGGAGATGCTGCAGGAAACTGGGCCGAAGAGTTCTATGACTCCCACTATACTCCCGCCGCTCCCGGGTTGGAACGACTCTGGCAACCAATGCAGTGCTGGACCTTGGAACCTGGGATGCCTTTATTGACCAACTCGACAAAGACTATGAGATCACCGACCTGAAGGGTAACTCCCTCGAACAGTTATATGCGATTAGACAAGGGAAAGCACCCTTAGAAGAACACATCATGAACTTCAAGATCCTGGTAAAGAAGACTGGGATCTCTGACCTCTCGATCCTGATCGACCTATTCCGAAAGTCCCTTCGAACAGAACTGTTAAGGGAAGTCATGTGACTCGAAACCCGACCTACCATGCTCCAAGGTTGGTACAACAAAGCCAAAGACAGAGAAACAAACATGAAGATCGCCGATACAATCAAATGAAGATATGCCAGAAAAAACACTGGGTATCAGAAACTGAAACCCGAGACCAGACCTGTGAGATGCCCATTCTCGTATAAACCACACGACCCCGATGCCATGGACATTGACGTGATGACAACCGAAGAATGAAATGAACTCCTTAGGACAGGATCATGCTTCTTCTGCAGGGAACCCAGCCATATGGCACGTGACTGCCCAAAGAAGAAGAAGAAACAGAACACGATGAATTATCAACAACGATATGAACCACCAAAGAAGAAACTCACTGGAAAGCAAACCAGTGCACACATCCATTCACTCATTGAGGAATTGGATCTAGAGGAGAAAACTGCCTGCTTGGATGATTTGAATGAGGATTTTTGATAGAGAGATGCCGCCCAATGTCAGTCTCTCCCCCTACCTTTCTATTCACTCTGTATTAGTAGCTGAGATCGAGAATCAAACTATGCATTTGCCATGTTCTCTCTCGTGTGAAAATCAGACTGGTAGAAAAATCATTGGAACCACTGCTCTCCTAGACTCTGGCACTGGTGGACAGTTCATCCACCAGCAATTTGCACAATCTCTTGGACTCAACCTATGCTGGCTTCCGAGACCAATCAAAGCCAAGAACATCGACAGAACACCTAATAAGGAAGGAATGATATCATACTATGTCGTCATTGACCTCACCATCAACGGAAGAACAGACCCGACCAAACTTATGGTCACCGGCCTCAGAAAGCAGAAAATTATTCTGGGTTTCCCATGGCTCCAGAAACGAAACCCAACATCGATTGGAAACTCGGAACCCTAACCTGGAGAGAAAGACTTCAGAAATCTCTCAGCAAATTCAAGAACATGTTCATCAGGCTTCTCAAGACCAAGATTGCAAAGGAGCCACAAGGGAGTATCACTCCCTCATTGGACGAAATGGACCTACATCTTGATGAACTATCCACGGGTTCAAAACTTGACAGGAGCCCCACGTACAAGGAGTTTACTCCCGTATTGAAGAGGACTGTTGAGAAAGCCCTGAAAAGATCCCACCTGGAGACAGACACCATGGATGACCTAGTAATTTCTTTTATCGACGGCGAACTTACCAAATAAGCGAAGGAGACTTGGATCAATGCCAAAACAACCCAAGCTCAGACCTTTGCCTTTGCTCAAGAAAAACCCAAGGAAGAGAGAACCCTGGAAGAAATGATACCAGCAGAATACCATGAATACTTGGACATCTTTGACAAACAAGCAGCAGCTCGCTTCCCTGAATCTCGACCTTGGGACCACAAGATCAAAATGAAGGAAGGCTTTGAGCCAAAATCGTTCAAGACCTACACTTTGTCACTGGTTGAAGAAGTAAAGCTGGATGTGCTGAGTAAGTACACAGCATTGCACAGTCAGGCTTACCAAGCCCTCAGTTATGCTTATTGAGCACTTATCAAGCACATGGTTATGCTTATTGAGCACTTATCAAGCACATGGGTATGCTTACTGAGCACTTATCAAGCACATGGGTATGCTGACTGAGCGCTTAGCAACTGCACATAGGTTACAGTTTCTTGAGCACTTACCATTTGCATGGTTATGATCATTTGAGCACTTACTGTTTGTACAGTTACAGTCATCTGAACACTGAGTGACTGCCTGGATACAGACATTGGAGCACTGAGCGACTGCATGGTTATGGTCATCTGAGCACTGAGTGATTGTGCAGATGTCTCTCTGTACACATAGTATTGTTTAGGTAAGTGTCCCATCATGTAATTACAATAATATTATTATTTTTGCTAAGTGAAGGTGAGCAGTTTGATTCAGAGTTTCACTCCAAACAAAGTCAGCACCTGACAGCAGAGCATACACATTCTGTTCGTTAGGAGTTGCAGGTGGTGTGTGTGTGAAAACATAGATCACACATACCTCGGATGATTAGACTTATGTAACTTGCCCTTAAATCCATCAAACATTTCAACTTGAGCCACGATCAACAAAGTCACGTGTCTCAGAGTTTCATTCGACTTGGAAGAATTTGATGATCAGGCTTCAAGCTTCAAGTTAAACCACTACCACTGCTCCAGTCTCTTGCCACATCATTGTCCACAACCTCTCAAGAAAGGTATACAAGTTATTTTTGGTTTGCACATTTGCGCAGAAGCTACTTTTTAGTGTTGGGTCCCAATGGCTGTCCACTGACAGCTTGAGGCAGCTTTTCTTTGTTCATTTTTGTTAAATAGAATTGTATATCCTTTCAAATAAATTCATGTTATGTTACGGTTTGTCAACGCCCCACCTATTTTTCTCTTTTCTATCTTTGTATCAGTACTATTTGTGGACTATTACCATATGCAGATGTTCCATCTTTATCTGTTCTATTTCGATTACTGTACTATAAATAGCCTCAATGACCTCCACATCATCGAGATGACTTTCTCTTTATTCCTGACTTATTCAGACTGTAGTAGAAGTCATACTGCAATGGTCTGTGCACATTCTTGACTAGTATATAACCAGTAGATACATACCATTGTACCTTAGCTAGTTCTTGAGAATCTAGACTTCATTGTCTTGCCTCTCTCCTTGCCACGAACATCTAAGCTCGTTGAGCCTCTAGACATGATCACTTAAGCTCGTCCGAGCCTCTAAGTGCGAATGATCCAATCTAGGACTTCTTGACATGACTTTGGAATCACTGATTGCTGAACTCCGATGTCACAATCATGTTGTTTCTTGCTAGTCATAACAAAAGAACTAGCTTCTACTCCTTTCCACCACTATCTAGTGGTCGACTACCCCTTGAACCTCGACACTTGTCGCAGTAGGACTCCTCAGAGTCCGAGCCTGCACAATGCCTCTGAAACCCTCAGTAACTCGACCGACAGTAGCTTTGCAAGCTAGGTCATAAGTAACTCGATCAGCCACCTGAGAGCAACTCCTTGTCACAGCCACTCCTGAACCATCCTCCCCCAGCGTCCCATCCCGCGAACCTACCAAAACCCTAGAAGAAGCAGCAGATCCATTATCTGCTAGCTTTTTCTCCACCTCTTCCAGAGCCAGAACTCCCACCCAACTTCCTTCCTTCGCAGATCTTGAAGACGAAGGTCTCCACGATCACCATGCACCTTCTGAACCTCCTCCTGACCCTCCTAGTTCTTCAGAAGAACTCTCCCCACCACCAGGGTGACAACCTTCTAGACAACTGCAAGGTCCACCTCCACCTCCACCTTCACCTCCCCCAAACCCCCCAGGTCAACAGACCACTCCTCCCATGGCTAATCCTACCCCGAAAGAAATAAACTTGAACTGACCCCAGAACTTTGATGGTGATATTGAAAAATATGCCTCCTGGAAGAAGACGGTGATGCTTTACCTAAAGATCAACTCTGCCATCTACAACATGGATGAAAAGAAGATCATCTTTGTTCTCTCCTTCATGCAAGGAGAAGCCGCATCTAATTGGGCCAAAGAGTTCTATGACTCCCACTATACTCCCGCCGCTTCCATGGTTGGAACGACTCCAGCGACCAATGCAGTGCTGGACCTTGGAACCTGGGACACCTTTATTGACCAACTCGACAAAGACTACGAGATCACTGACTTGAAGGGTAACTCCCTCGAACAGTTATACGTGATCTGACAAGGGAAGGCACCCTTAGAAGAACACATCATGAACTTCAAGATTCTGGTAAAGAAGACCAGGATCTCTGACCTGTTGATCCTGATCGACCTATTCTGAAAGTCCCTTCGAACAGAGCTGTTAAGGGAAGTCATGCGACTCGAAACCTGACCTACTATGCTCCAAGGCTGGTATGACAAAGCCAAAGACAGAGAGATGAACATGAAGATTGCTGACACAATCGAACAAAGATATGCCAGACAGAACACTGGGTATCAGAAACTGAAACCCGAGACCAGACCTGCAAGACGCCCATTCTCGTATAAACCATGTGACCCTGACACCATGGATGTTGATGTGATGACTACCGAAGAATGAAATGAACTCCTTAGGACAGGATCATGCTTCTTCTGCAGGGAACCTGGCCATATGGCATGTGACTGCCCAAAGAAGAAGAAGAAACAGAACACGATGAATTATCAACAACGATATGAACCACCAAAGAAGAAACTCACTGGAAAGCAAACCAGTGCACACATCCGTTTGCTCATTGAGGAATTGGATCTAGAGGAGAAAACTGTTACGACTAGCAAGAAACAACGTGATTGCGATGTTGGAGTCCAGCAATCAGTGATTCCAAAGTCATGTCAAGAAGTCCTAGATTGGATCGTTCGCACTTAGAGGCTCGGATGAGCTTAAGTGATCATGTCTAGAGGCTCAATGAGCTTATACATTCATGGCGAGGAGAGAGGCAAGACAAAGAAGTCAAGATTCTCAAGAACTAGCTAAAGTACATCGTTGTGTAGCTACGGTATTTATACTAGTCCTAGGTGCGAACAGACCATGTTAAAGTGACTCCTTTGGAGTCGTTCGAAAGTATGTGGTAGCAAAAATGAGTCAGAAGGGATGGAAGAGAGTCCTCTCGACAATAGTGGTGTCGCTGAGAATGCATAAGTATGGAGACTATAAATAGTCCGGAACTGGAAGGGTACTTATACAAAAATAGAAAATGTCCAGTATAGCTGGCGTTGATAGGGCCGCAAACCGGCCACGCATGAATTTTGCAATATATCATCTTTTACCTATGGAATATGACCGAGACAAAGAGACTATAACGCACCCAATTTAGTAGTCTGAAGCCTAGCTATGCGACTACTAGCTGTCATATAACCTGTGACAATGGTAATCAGACGCGGTTCAGAGCTAGCTGAGTCCGTATGATAAGCCGGGAGACAGTTAAAAGTTAGAAAACAGTGAAACATAGAACGCATAAGTCATAAACGACTAGCGAGGCATAAACGCACCATGGGGAATAAATTAAAAGACTTCTGGATGCTTTGGAAATAGTGCGCGGCGAATTCAGTACAATCAATGTATTGCTGAAAAGCTAGCTATAAAATACTACAGCTAGGAGTACAAGACACAGCTAGTTAGCATGCGGTCAAAACGCACGACTACTAGCGAGCGTATCTTGTGACTTACTGAGAAACGCACGGGACGCAGACGCGTTAGTTAGACGCACGCTCCACCCTCTACCCGCGGGAGTACCAAAAGTGGTAATAGGACGAGAAAGGAAAGATGGAACCAGCATCAATGATGGCCGCAGATCCGGAATAAAGCGGCACCGCTAGCCGAGATGCACGCATGATGCGCATGGTACGCGGAAGTCAGGAGCATCCTAGCGCGCTAAAATGGGATGAATTTCCAAATCCCTTGACCTCTATCTGGTCACCTGGAATACCCAACCCTATACCCATTGCCTGCAGGCATTATTTACATGAGATAAGAATGTTTTACACTATTTTATTCGCATACTAGAACCACACATAGCTGTAGTATAAAAGATGTACCTATGTAGCTAGTTACCTTAAGCAATCTCTTCCCAGTTTTATTTCGAGCTAAGACACAGTGTCTAGTAAGAAAGAGGACGAATAAAGGATCAGTTTGACTTCAATAGAGTTCGTTTGAAAGCCAGAAGAAGGCTTAGTGTTAAAGAGAAGTTCTTGAGGACAAGGTCCAAGAATTTAGAAGCCAGAAGAGTGCTTAGAGGCCGGAAGAGTGCCTAGAGAAAGTCAGAAACAGAGTCCAAGTGGGCTAGCAGATCGTTCAGAAGGTAGCGCACAGTGCGGCCTTAGTTTCAGACGAGTTCCGAGCCTCCAGAGCAGCTAGTGTTTCGAAAATCGAGCTAGTAGCGTCTTAGAGAGCTTTTCTAAAAACATAAAACCTTAAAATCAATAAAACCGTTCATCCTTGTGATAAAACGAAGCTTGAAACGAAGATAAAACGTGTATTTGAATAATCCCTCATACCCACTTTAAACGAACCGCGAGGCGCTGTCTACAAGTCAGCTAGCTAAATAAAACAAACACTGTGGAGTACAGTACACTACATATTTCTGAAGCTAGTAGAGCATCGCTCGACCTAGTTAGGATCTCGCTCCACAGTTGTGTGTGTTGTTTAGGTCGCTGAGCGCGTAGCAGGTCTCTCATCTGGAGCCCACCGCGAGGGGTGGTTCAGAAACATATTTTATTGGAACTTTGAAATTCGTAGCATTACACAAAACAGGTACAATTGAGCGAGGACGTTTGTAAAAGCGAAATCAATCGAAAAATACCACATCTAGTCAGTGAAAACGGTGCCTAAGCCAAGCAATCCGCCGTCATCATTGGCGAGACCCACGCAGCCAGCTAGTGGACCTTCACAAAGCGGGCCGCAACCCAGAGGTATGCGTAACTCGCAAGCCGCTGGTCAAATACCGGGACTACCTAACGAAAACCCGGGAAAGAAAAGGAGAAGAAGGAGGAGTAACACACCAAAATCAAGCACGATTGCAGAACAAAACGAGCCAGTTGGAGAAACTAGTGAAAACCGAGCGTCTGTAGAGCCTCAAACGGAAGAATTCCGTTCCGCAAAATCAGAACCTCTGTCACCTAGCCTCTCAATAAGCTCGAAAGAAACTAGCTTGCTAAAAGAGAAAATACCCGAAGATTGGGACCAAGCTAGTGAAGAAGAACTAGGAAAGGAGTTACTAAAGGAAATTCCGCTAGGACGAGATTTAGGGCTAGACAAAGAGGAGGAGAGCCGTCCATCCACTAGCAAAGAAAAACAGAGACAAAAATCTCAACCAGAAAAGCAGGAGACATACTCAGCGGCTTTTGTGACATTTCTAGTAGAGCTAGCTAAAAAGAAACTAGGAAGACCCGATACTACGCCCATCATGCCGATGCCAGCTAGGAATCAGAAGGGGGTGCCTCAGTTTGAAGATAGCAGGCCGGAAGAGTTGTTAAGATATTTCGACGACTTAGAGGAGTGTTTCAAAGGGAATACGGGATTGACGGACGTCGATAAAAAGGAGGTCTTTACCCTCCCCCACCTATTCCTGGTGGACTCCGGATGGACTCCGGCGGAGTGGAGTAGTCCATGTGGAGTCCATGTGTGCTTTTTTTTTGGCTGACAGCCCTGCCAAATTTTATGCTGGACTCCACCAGGAGTCCAGATGGAGTCCTGACAAACTCCGGAGACTCCATATGGAGTCCCTGGAGTCCGCTGGTTTTATAGTAGAACGGGAGTACCAGGAGTTCAGATGGAGTCCAACAGGAGTCCAGGTGGTCCAATAGGAGTCTCGTGATTTCCTTTTGGGGAAACACTAGTTATTTTTAGCAACAATGTGAAAATTAGATACTGTTACATAAAATGACATCAAAGTGACACAGTGGACCCTATTTATAATCAAGAAATTCCATATTTGGCAGGTGCAAATTTCAAAAGACTCGTATTTGGTCGAGTATTTTGCATTTTTCTCACCGACCAAAGCACCTATTAATATAATTGTTGCATATTCAGGGTTCTGGAAGCAGGTTGTATAACTACCTTTTTTGGCAAAAAGTTCCCACGGTACCTGGGACCAGCCAAATAAAGCAATATATCGCTGACATAACCTGGTCATGTGTATCTAGAATCTCCTTAAATTTCTGAATCTGATGGTACCTCACTTGACCCTGAATTTTGTGACTCATGTCACAAAATAAATAGATATATTAGAGAAAAGGAGGTATATAGGGCGCTTTTTTTGCTCAGTTAGACAAGGTTCTCTGGTGTAGTGGTTAAATGGTTTGTTCTAATAGCTTTCTGAAAGCTCTGGGTTCAATTACTGTTGAATGCAAACTTTTGGTGATATTTTTTTCTGAGTTTTGTCTAAGTCCACCAGTTGAAGTTGCGTCATTTCTGGACTCCATATGGAGTCCATCCGGAGTTTATATGGAGTCCATGTGGATTCCACCGGACTCCATGTGGACTTCATGTGGACTCCACCAGACTTCATGTGGACTCCACCAGACTCTATGTGGAGTCCAGGTGGAGTCCATATGGACTCCACTTCTTCATAGTGGACTCCACCAGACTCCATGTGGAGTCCATCAGGAGTCCATCTGGACTCCGCCAATTTTATGCGGAGTCCGTGGAGTCCACCAGGAATAGGTGGAGGAGGGTAAAGTACTGATCAAAAGAAATATGTTGGATGATACGTATCGCCCAGAATAGAGGCGCAATGGCAATCCTTTGACTCATATGCGGGTGCAGGAAAAACCTACGTCGACTACAAGAAAGATATCATTAAGGACTACCCCGAAGCTATAGGTCTATCTACTGGATCTCTGAAGCGCCTTAAACAAGTGTGCAAAGAAAACCAGAGAATCGGAGAATCAGATCTCTCGGAGCTGTTAACGTTCAAAAGAGCGTTTAAAGTCGAGTCCAAGAAGCTAGCAGAAGCACCGACGTTGCTAGCGAATCATACGCTAGTAGCCTACTTTGCGGGGTGCCTCACCCCAGAATTCCGAAACCGAGTATATGCCAAGCTAGATCTGCAGGCAACTCAGTCAAAGGATATGCTGGATTTCTTAATCAGCAATAATGTGGGAGGACTCACCGCGTCGACTGCACCACCAGCTCGGGCGGAAGACAGGTACAAGCTAGACGAGTTTATCTGAGTGGCAGAAGACCTAGCTCGGGCACTAAATCCTGGAGCCACAGGAGTGGAAAGGGAGGAGTTACCACTGGTTCCTCCGGTCAGAATAAAAAGGAGAGCATGGTGCTAGCTCCAGTACAACGAGAGCTAGAGAGTATCAAGCAGGAGTTTTCCATCTTCAAAGATTGGATAACAACTAGCGAGAGAAATCAGAAGCAGTTGTTGGATGAATTCAAAAATAGTATTCATCAGCAGACTAGGATGGTGCAGCAAATGCCTCCACCCCAGCCGGCGCCTATGAGAATGTACCAGCCCCCACCGCCTCCAATGATGCGCTATCAGCCGCCAGAAGCGCCTAGGAATTGCTTCTACTGTCATATGACTGGTCATATGTACAGAGATTGTCCAGTGCGCCAAGCACATCTGACGACTGGGAAAGGTGAATCTAGGAGACGGGGGAAAACTGTACTTCCCAGATGGCAGGATGATATCGTTTGACCCAACTAGGCCTGTCAAGGATCGAGTAGATGAGTGGCACGCGAAGCAGAAAACTGACGTCGCGTTCCAATCATGGGAGACAGAGAGCGTACCGGGGATGTATCATCTCCAAGCGCATCAAGGTTCCATGTCGCTCTACACGAACCAGCAGAGAGATCAGAGGGACGAGGTGATAGAAAAATTGAGACAAGAGTTGCAGGGGAGGCCAGGTCCGTCCTACCAGTCGAGACCTAGCACGGTCTATCAGCAGCAGCGACGAGACGAGATGGATGAGTATAGAGAGACGTATGAGGAGATGCTAGCTGCGGAAAAACAGGGGACCATACTAGCATTAACTAGGTCGGGGCAGCCACCTAGAGGAGAAGTCGAGGATCCGGGTTTCGATTGAGTTCGATGAAGGCAAAAGCGGGTACTAGGAGACAGAAAGCGACTGCTCCTAGACTGACAGCGCCGGAGGACGTAAATAAAAAGAAACGCGTAGAGGAAATAGAGAGTAGTGATGAGGAGGAAGAGGAGCTAGCGCCGCGACAGAGAACAGCGGCCCCGAAATCGAAGCAGAAACGGGTGGACTTCGAGATCGCCGAGGTTAATCCTGAGACTGTGGCGCATCCGAAGCCGAAGATGATGCCGTACATTGACGTACCGCCCCTGTCGACGGTTGTCAAAATGAGACCGAAGCCCAGGGAAGAGCCAATTCCCAATATAGAAAAGAAGGGCCGGCATATAAACACCGGGCGCCTATTGAAGATGAAGTCGATATTGGTGAATTAGTGGAGCAACTAAAGCAGCTGAAAGTGGAAGTCACTCAAGCGCAGCTAATGGGAGTTGCGAACAGCCAAATGCAGAAGAAATTCGTAAAAGAATTCTCAGCTAGGCGTGTACCAACCAATATTGAGGTGCGCAAGGTGACAATGATTGAAGAAGAAGAAGAAGAGGAAGTGGGACCGACTATGAGAAGGAGGAACCATTACCACAATATATGCTAGCAGAAGATTTACCGCCGCCTAAGTATCGAGTGCTTGCAATGGATTGCGATGGCTTACCAAAGGGAGCCATTGTTATAGAAGATCCCTTTGTGCAGTATTTGAACGAGCTAGCTCCGGGTGAAGAACCTAGGAAGCTGCTAGTGGCAAAGGAATCGCACCCTTTAAAGGCGGTACATCCTGTGATCAACGGGGTGGCCACCGAGGAAGCATTATTGGATGGTGGTTCGCAAATCATCTCAATGGGAAAGGATACGGCAGTCAAACTCAGACTTAATTGGGACCCTGCGATTATTATACATATGCAGAGCGCCAATAAGCAAATTGAAAAGACATTGGGACTAGCTAGGAATGTGCCATTTGTGTTTGGAGAAATAACTTTATATTTCCAAGTACATGTAATGGTGAACCCGGCGTACAAGGTGCTACTAGGACGACCGTTTGAATGTCTAACATCTAGCGAGGTGAAGAATGCCCCAGACGGCACTCAGCTCCTCACTATCACAGACCCAAACACGTCTAGAAAAATTACTATGCCCACGTACGATAGAGGACAACCACCGGGCATTCTAAAGAAGCAGCCCGACAGTTCTTTTCAACCCTCGATGAGTTGATGAGTTATCAAGGAGAGGTCGCACTAATGATTGAAAGAGATGATCGAGATGGGAGTATCCAAATCATAGGATACACAACCCCTCTCGATAGCAAAAGTTTTAAAAAGAAAGAGCTGAGGAATGCGTACCTAGCTCAAGGAATATTGGAGTCGGCAGTAGAGGACAATGACCGGGAGAAAGTGCATAAGTACTTGTATCAGACGGTCTATCAGCAGGGAACGGAACCAAGTATTCCTCAACCTAGGGGAGTGTTGGGCAAGAAATATTCCAATAAACAGAGGGCCAGATGTAAAAGAATATGAACTAGGGGAAGAAACTGAGACGGCTAGTGTGCTAGCAGGAAGAAATATAAACCTGTGGCCACTAAAGTGCGACCAGTGTACCAAGAGCTTCCAGATAAATTCCGAATTATACGGGACATCAAGGGAGACCCGCTAGCTGATATGCCACAGTTGAGTCCCAATCCCCCGGAGTTTACACCCACAGGGAGGTACACCGAGGAGAGGAAAAAGATAATCGACAAGGCGCATGCAGGGGACTTTCTCTGGCCAGAAGAAAAGAAGCTAGTTCACCAATTAATGATGGAACAAAATGAAGGATTCGCCTGGGATGACACGGAAAAAGGGAGATTCAAATCTGAATTCTTCCCGCCGGTAGAGATTCCTACAATAGAGCATAAACCCTGGGTATTGAAGAATATTCCAATACCACCGGGAATGCACAAAGAGGTCTGCGACTTTATTTGGACAAAGATTCAAGCCAAGACCTATGAACCATCTAGCTCATCATACAGATCGAGATGGTTCACCGTCATGAAGAAAGATGGTGTAACCTTTAGAATTGTACATAGTCTCGAGCCGTTAAACGCCGTGACTATCGCGCATTCAGGTTTACCACCAGCGGCCGATGCGCTAGCTGAACATTTTTCAGGACGGTCATGCGGCGGAATCTTGGACTTATATGTTGGATACGATGAGCGGCTCCTAGCTGAATCGTCGAGAGATCTGACAACGTTCCAGACACCCTTTGGAGCCCTTCGTTTAGTTTCTCTGCCAATGGGATGGACGAACTCTGTGCCAATCTTTCATGAAGATGTCACATATATTTTGAGAGAAGAAATACCGGACTACACCGAACCGTACATAGATGATGTACCGATTCGAGGCCTAAGACGAGATATGAGCTAGCTAAAGGAGGGTATGAGGTTATCAAAGAAAACGCGGGAATCCGACGCTTCGTCTGGGAACACATGCAGAATGTAAATCGCATTGTCCAGAGGATGAAATATAGCGGAGGAACGTTTTCTGGATATAAATCGACCTTATGCGCGGCCGAAATAGTCGTCGTGGGTCACCTCTGCTCCTATGAGGGACGAAAGCCGTCACCAGACAAACTGCTAGCTATCACGAACTGGGGTCCGTGCAAAACTATCAGCGATGTGCGCTCATTCATTGGCACCATTGGTTTGTTAAGAATATATATTACAGACTATGCTAGCCGCGCGGAGCACATACAAAAGCTGTTGAGAGGAAAAACGCCCTTTGAATGGGGGCCGAAACAAGAAGAAAGTATGCAGTTGTTGAAAGAAGGAGCAAAAGAAGCCAAATGTATTAAACCACTAGACTACTCTCTACCAGGAGACATAGTCCTAGCTGTCGATACATCATGGCGCGCAGTTGGGTTCTATATTTATCAAGAGGACCCGACGGACAAAAAGAAGAAAGCTTATGCCCGGTTCGGATCAATTTTATTAACGGATCGAGAACAAAGATTCTCGCAGCCGAAGCGAGAGTTGTTTGGCCTTTTGAGAGGTCTGCACGCTTGCTATTATTGGTTGATTGGTGTAAGAAAGCTAGTTGTCGAAACAGATGCCAAATATCTAAAGGGAATGCTTGACAATCCGGGGCTCGGTCCCAATGCTACTATAAATAGATGGATAGATCATATTATGATGTTCCATTTCACCTTGCGGCATGTAGCAGGAAAGACCTTTGGAGCAGATGGATTATCTCGCAGAGAAGGGCAACCAGGAGATGAAGTCTTTGAGAACCCGGAGGCAGACGAGGATGAACCCTCAGGTCCCCGGTGTTCGTGAAGAAATATGAGTCTGACCCGGATCCCTTGGAATTTGATGAGTTCAAAGATACCATCGACACTAGAGGAGGATATATATATGAGGTGAAAGAGGAAGAGCCGTATGATAACCTAGCTACGTCGCTGGAAAGCTTCCAGATCGAAATAGACCGAGCTAGGAGAGAAAATAAGTCGAAAGAGAGCTAGCTGCGAAATTCATGAGTGAAGATGCCGTCCCAGAACCTCAGAAACAATTCCTACAGCAGTTTATGCTAGGAACTAAGATTCCGGATGGTCAAATCTCAGGGAGGACGCAGCTAGTGAGGAATATGACGAGAGAAATCGGACGCCAGCTGGAAAAGCTATGGACGAGAAATTACCTCTCATCCGTCGCTGGTTAGAGAACCCGATGCGGCGCCCACCAGGCATGACAGAAAAAGAATATTATAGTTTCACTCGCACAGCAAGGAACTTCTTCTTAAATAAAGAAGGGCGCATGTATCGAAGAGATATTAATCAAGCGCACAAGCTAGTTGTGGAAAAGGAACATAGAACTCATATGATGCACTCAGCTCATGATAGCTTGGGACATCGAGGTTCTTATGCAACTAGGACCTTGTTAATGGAAAGATTTTGGTGGCCAGAAATTGAACGCGATGTTCACTGGTACGTCAAGACCTGCCATATGTGTCAGGAGAGACAAAAGACTATGATATTAATTCCTAGGACTGAGACGCATACGCCGTCAATCTTCCAGCAACTACATGTGGACACCATGCATATGACGCCAAAGTCGCAGGGTTGTGGACAAATAGTACACGGAAGATGCGCGTTGACTTCTTGGGTAGAAGGGAGACCTTTAAGAGCAGAAACAGCTAGGAATATCGCACTTTGGTTGTTCGAAGATATTATCTGTAGATGGGGATGTCTTCAAGAGATTATTTCAGATAACGGAGCACCATTTATAAAAGCGATCAAATATCTAGAAGAGAAGTATGGTATAAAAGGGATTAGTATCTCTGCCTACAACTCTCGCGCAAATGGAAAAATAGAAAGACCACATTGGGATATCCGACAGATGCTGTATAAAGCGACGGGAGGATTAACCAACAAGTGGTTGCATTCTTTCACCACGTACTATGGGCAGATAGGATCACCATCCGAAAAGGAATGGGATGTTCACCATTCTTCCTAGTACGGGCGCGCATCCGGTAATACCACTAGATATACAAGAAGTGACATGGCTTGTAGAATTACCCGACAGGGTTCTCACAACCGAAGAGCTAGTTGGCTATAGGGCGAGAGCTCTGGCCAAACATAAAGTTCATATAGATGAAATGCGCGAGCGTATTTCAAAAATTAAGCGAGACGCGCTAGCTAAGTTCGAGGAAAAGCAGTCCGCAAAAATAAGAGACTTTATCTTCAAACCAGGAGATTTGGTCCTAGTTAGAAACACGCAAGTGGAGTCCTCTTTGAATCGCAAAATGCAGCCGCGATATCTCGGACCAATGATAGTCATGGCTAGAACCTAGGAGGAGCCTATATAGTTGCAGAAATGGATGGCTGGTTTCACACAATAAAGTGGCAGCCTTTAGAGTCATTCCTTATTTCGCTAGGCGACATATAAAGCTTCCAGACAACTTAGAAGACGTGATTGATCATAATCTAGAGACTTTGAGGAAGCTAGCTGAGCGACCAGAGGATGATGATGAAGCCTTAGGCCCGGACCTCATATTCAGTGATGCACCGTTCGGAAAAAAGTAAGCAGGAGGCAAGAGCCTGAGTACGAGCAAGAGCTAGAGCAAGAGCCAGAGGAAACGCATGAGGAAGAGTTTGAGGATGAAGACTTATGGTGGGATGAAGAGTAAAAAGGCACAAAGAGAGACGACGGTGTATTCAAGTCCGCGCTAGCAAGCTAGGCTACATACAACAAGCAAACAGAAATCTATAAAGCCACTTTGAGGCTATGGAACGAGCTAGTTGTAACAACGAAGTAGCTAGGCAAGGTCGAGGTTATTCTGCATACGTTCAAGCTCCTTGAGAAGGAGCTCGCGATGCTGCAAATGGAACTCGATGCAGTGCAAACCGACAACGAGCTCGGCCTGGATCTCACCAATAACCTTGCGATGAGCTAGCTCGTCGCCGGACGAAGAAGTCTTCTTGCTGACAAGGGCAGAAGCCTTCGCCAAGACCTCTTGAGAGTGCGCGTTGTTGACAGCGAGGTCAGAAGCTGTTGAAAAGAAAAATTAGAAACAAATGTCGATTATAAAAGACACAAAACGATGTACCCTCGACAAGAACAGCAGAGTCGCCGAAAACATAGCTATCCTCAGTGCGCGCACGCTTAGAGGAGTCGCTATCGGACCAGGCCGGGGACTTGTCAGAGCTATGAGCCAAGGCCTTGGAAGCCTTGAGATAAGCAAGACTGTCAACATCCATGTTGGGAACTAGCGCGTATGGGAGACGTACCACCTCCGCGCGTTTAGCAGAAAACTGGATAGAGCGTCAGTTAAAAATAGAAAAGATAAAAATAGATGCGTACCTTGGCACTAGGTTCGGCACTAGGGGGCGAGCGTCTCTTGCGAGAGTTAGGATGCTCACGCTCCTCGGCAATCTTAGAAGGAGACGTGCCAGGGTCGGTAGCAGTGTCCGAGAAAACGATACGGTCGCCATCGACCTTCATCTGTGTGAAAATGCGCAAGAGGTCGCTTAGTTCAACAGGAACTAGAAGGTAGATGGGACAAAATAAGCACCAAGTCGTCGTCGTCATCGACAATGATATCGGAAGGAGACGCACAAGCACCAGGAGCAGAGGCAGTTTCGAAATCGTCGGTGGCACCTTTGCTGCGAGATCCGCGAGTGAAACGCTTCTACAGAAAAATAAAGAAAGTCATCAGCTAGCTGAGGCAAAATAGAAAATGGAAAGCGCATGGAAGAGCTAGTGGCAGCAGCGGCCTTGGGACCAGTCGGAATATCGCCTTTAAGGGCACACAGCTGAATGCTCAGGTGCAATGCGCAGACCGCGGCAGCCTTCTCGCTCAGCTGGTAGGGTTTGTGAACATCCTGGAGCTCAGCAAAGATGTTGGCGACATGGGTGATGGCCTGAGCAGCTCCAGGGTTGCTAGCAACGGTACTAGTGTGCGAGGACCATTTAGACTAAAGAAAAACAATATTAGAAAGAAGAACAAAGAGAGAGAAGAAAAAGCGCACCATAAGATGCGCGGTTTCCTCGAGAGGTTGGGCATAGTTGGCCAACGTCGCACCAGGCGCGCCGCGAATAACATCGAGAAGTTTGACCTTCTGCATGATATCCGGGTAGCTAGGAAGGTTGCGTTGACGGTCTACAGAAGCCATTGAGGAAGAGGAGAAGAGATGTTCAGAAAAGTAGAAGAGAAAACTACTGGAGAACAAGAGCGAAACAGCTAGCCTCTTTATACTAAACCTGGCAGGCCGCCAATGGCATTGTTATCAAGCGGCAGGGCGCTCTGGTGTTGGCCAGATGTCACTCTTCCGGACGAGCTATTAGCACTGATGCTGAGCTCGATGCCATCTCGGTGGCCATCTCCGCAATGGTAACATTCAGAGACGTCACCAGGATAGTCATTTTCACGGATTCGATGCATGCTGCTCGAATGGCCGTTGATCCTTCCCTACACTCTCATCAGGGTTCCTCTCTGATAGTATGTCGGACACTTGAATGATGGTTCCAAGGTGGTGGTAACCGAAAAGTCGTTTTTGCAGAGTCTCCCTCCGATATGGAGTGGGACATTCATCAAGAGGCTCATGACCTCGTCCTTGGGTTTCCAGGCGTACCTGTTACACCGGATACCCCTCTATCTATTGCTTGGCTTAAGAACAAAGCCGACATTGTAGCTCGGGATGCCTGGTCGACAGAGGTCGACGCGGTTCCTAATTTGCTTGGCTCCAATTTCTTGGAGTTGGAGGATCTAAAGGGTAATCCTCTCCATCTGACCCCCATTTGCGGCGGGCCGTGGCTTGAAGTGGGCAGCCGCAACTCTCAGTTGTTCGCCTGCATGTGCCGTGTAATAACGAATCATGCTCCGATCGGCTCGTACTACGAGCGGTTCAAAATCGACGATCCATTGGCTCTCGGTTGCACGTGTGGGGTTTATCCTCAGATGCGCGATCATCTCTTTGGGTGCCCTAAGCTTCCAATGCTACCTCACAGGGCCCCGCACTTAGTGTGGGGTCTTGAGAAATTTTTGACTGACAACGTTACGGCGTTTGCTTTCAACCGGCCCCCAGCCGGAGTCGGATGAGGGACTCTGGATGGGGGGCAATCTCATTTGCGGGCGGCACTGCGGTCAAAGTGACTCACTGCCCGTGAGTGTTGGTCCAGCGCAGTCAAAGGCCAAGAGGCTGGAGGACCTGGTCGTTCCAGGTTAGGGCGGCTCTACCCTTCGGGGTCGTGTCATTCGCTGTATTGTTCCGGACCCGGCTTGGTGGACGGCGGCTTGGACTTCGGTCCTCGTTTAGCTATGACCACGTCGATTTTACCATTTAATCGGGGAGGGCCTGGCAGGCTCTTCTCGCATCTGGGTGACCCCCCTGTCCACCCCTTTTAATCCATATCTACCTTACGCTCGGTAGCGTTAACAATGCCGCGCATTTGTATTTCCTGGGCTGCGAGCAATACTTTTCATTCCTCCACTGATTCCTCCCGGAATGACCGGATTCTGGAGGAATGGACTGGAATCCGCAGGAATGGACTCAATTCCGCAGGAATCGTGACCGGAATCCACAGGAATGACCGAAATTCCGGTTAGGACTTCAACTTGGCGGACTTAGACAGAACTCAGAGAAAAATATCACTCAAAGATTTTGCATCTTTCAGGAATTGAACCCAGAGCCCCGGAAGAAATCCGGTAGCTAATATCCCAGACCATTTAACCATTAGACCAGAGAACTGTTGCTACCCTACCAAAAACATCGGACTATATACCCTATCTATCTATAATATATTTGTAGATTGCATAACCAATTCTGAGAGATTCAGGGTCAATGGGGTACCATCAGATTCAGAATTTTAAGGAGATTACAAATATGTATATGTCATCTCACTCGGGTAACTGAAATCACCTTATTTGGTCTGTTTTGGGGACCGTGGGAACTTTTTGCCAAAAAAAGTAACTGTAGAGCATGCTTCCAGAATCACAAATATATCAAAATCATGTGACTAGCTGCTTTCGTCATCGAGAAAAACGCAAAAAACTCGCCCGAAGCCGGCGGTTTTGAAAATTGCACTTGCTAAATATGGAATATTTTGATTAGAAATAGGTCCCACAGTTTCATTTTGATGTCATTTTATGTAATAGTGTGATATTTTCACATTGTTGCTAAAAATAACCATATTTCCTTTTTTGGAAATAACCGGATTCCGGTGGCCATTCCGTTCCGGCCATTCCTGTTGGGTATTCCGGTTGCAGCTCATTCCGGTCTGCATTCCCCCGGAATGAAATTTCGCATTTTGGCTGGCCTCTCAGCCAAAATGACCCAAAAATTATTCCTCCGGAATGACCGGATTCCGCAGGATTCCGGTAGGAATCAGTGGAGGACAATAAAGACCTCGCTGCGAGGTCCGTTATTTGGGTTTCAGGCTGCTGCGCAGTCTCGCCCGCGTCGCGCTCACGCGTGCCGCATGCTCCCCTGCGAGCAACCAACTCCTTTCTTTTGCTTTGGGTATTGTAGCATAATCGTTTGTATTAGTTAGGGACCGAACTGCGATCGTGCATCGGAATACAAATTGTTGATTTAAAAAAAAAAAAAAGTGCGGAAGCACCAAGTGATCCAGAGCCCAGCCTTACGCTGGACATTGGTGAGCTGCGCAATAAGACCCTTGTTCCGGGCCTTGTGGAAATACCACATGCGGTAGCCATAAGTACTTATGGGGATAATGCACGTGCAGTAGAGGAGGCGCTTAAGATGTGGCGGCAGCCCTCTGGTAGAAGACCCAAGCATTTTCATCGATACAACTGATGTAAATCCTTTCGTGAAATAGTATCTCACATGCTCCTTGAAAGTGAGCTTGCAATCAAAATAGAACCCAAGATACTGCCAAAACGGCTTCGGCTTGAGCCACTTGCCTGCAGTGTAGGGTTCTTCACCCAAATCAATGGCAGGATTATAAACTGAAGCCGTGTTGTCGAAGTGAAAAATCTCTGACTTCGCGTGCTCCAGAGCGAGAGCGAACTTGGTGAAGAGCTCAAATATAATCTTGTAAGCCTTACGAAGGTTTACAACATTGGGATCGAGTCCGGTCTCCTGAGAGATCAGGGTACCATCATCTACATATGACAGAAGGTCGACCGCAAGATGAATCTCATGGCACCTCTTGTAGAACAGGCGCATGACAGGCGCCAGGTAAATAGCAGACAAGACAGGAGACAAAGCAGAGCCTTGTCCCACACCCACATCTGCTTGCAGAGGGTCTGACAGGAAGGAATTCCACGCGTACTGCGTTTTCCTCTCTACCAGATAAGAGCTGAAAAACTTGACCACCAGGGGCGGAAAGCCAAGCTTCCAGAGAATGATCACGAGAACCTCGTGATTAAGAGAAGGAAAGAACTGAGCAAGGTCAAAGGCAAGGACGCTAGTCCTCAACCCTTTTGCCCACCCAGCCCTTACCATGTGCGTCAAAAACAGACCCGCATCCTCGGTGGAGCGTCCCCTGACACCACCAACCTGATTCGGGTGAAATATATCCTGTCTGACAGCATCGAACTGAATGCGATTCGAGATCATCTTCTCGATGAGTTTCCCCACAGTATTCAGAAGCACAATAGGCCTGAACGCCTTAGGGGTGGAGTACGAAGGCTTGCCGGCTTTGGGAATAATGACCGACATAGATTCCTTGAAATGAGACGGCCAATGACCCACACGCATGCAGGCATTAGCAATCGAGATTAAGACCTCCACTGAGTGGGGGTCCCCACATACAATCTTCTTCAGGTGGGACCAATTGACATGATCCGGACCCGGAGAAGAAAGACCGGAACACGCAGAAAGTGCTTCCGTAAGTTCCAGCGGGGAAAAGGGAGCCCATTCCCAAACAGGAAGTTGCGGGATGGACTCTAAGAGAGCAGCATCATATGTTCTATCTGATGCAGAGTTGTACGTGCCATGTAGAGCATCCCACAAGGCAGGCAAATCATTGCAAGGCTCTCCACGATACTGGATAGCCTCACTGGGAGGGAGCTTCCGTTGTTGGACCCAATTCATGAGGTCCCACGGTCGCTTATTGATACCCGCGATCTCTCCGATGCGATCATCGAAGAAAACACGTTTCGTTTCCCGGACTACTTTCCGAAAGGATTTCCAATTCCCAGGGGAACAATCCCCTCGAAATTTGAGCAGGGCGTCAGAGCATTCCTGGGACCACCAGGGCTTCGAACGCTTAGTAATAGAGGTCTCTTTGGCATGGGCAGACCACGCTTCTGAGAAAATCTGCACCACTTCTTGAGCCGCAGTCTCAATCTGATCCTCGGTAGTCATCGGGGCTTTTGGATCTACAGCCGCAAGTCCCGAAGTGATAGATTTAACGAAGGCCTCAACAGCCTCCGTAGGAAGAGACATCCGAACCGCCCCGTCAGGGGCAGGAAGGATGTCCAGTGTAGTATAAATCGGAATATGATCTGATTTAAGCTGGATGTCCGGGCATCAGACAGTAGATTCGTTCACCACCTGATCGGGGGGAACAAAGGCCAGATCGATCACCGTGCTGTGCTTGGCGCGATCTCTCGGAATGTGTGTGGGCCCAGGGTTGCCAAATGCGGCAAGCTCAAGTCCAAGGATAGCTGCAGATTGTTGCAGCGATAAGGCGCATCCCTCCCGAGTGGAACCAGGGTCCCAATCCGGAGAGTGCGCGTTAAAATCTCCCATCATCAGATGACAACGAGGAAGATCTCGATCGTGATCATGGAGCCAATTAATAGCCTCATGATCGGAGTCTGAATACACATTCAGAAGGTAGAAGGAGCTCTCGCCCGATGAGAGCGAAAGAACCATGATGTCGGGATGATCAATAATATCCCTTCGTTGAGCCGGGCGATACCGGGCCAGCCTAGTCGAAACATAGGTCATGACCCGGGGTCGCTCGTCAGGAGTGGTGGGGCGCACCATGGCCACCCAGTCTGGGTGGTTAGGCGTGCCGACTACATCTTTGCCCTTTCTGCTCTTCGCAGATGGGGCAGTTCTTATGTGCCTCCACGGAGGCTCTTGGATGAATAACACGTCATATATATTGAGTGGTACCTACCATTTATATGATAAATCTTAAACAAATGCCAGCACAGTCATCTGTATCCTCCCAAGTGTAGTTATGAAATGAAATGCCTAGACAAATGAAATGAAATATATTTCATTTCTTTCCAGAGAATATATCATAACTGGTAGAAAGATATTTCATAACTGTCTAGCTACTTATTTTATGTCTATGTGGCGACTTTTTCATACTTTTTCCTGTGATATTTCATAACTTCCTGACTATTTCATTTTATATCTTTCTGGCAATAATTTCATAACTGTCCTATTAATCTATTTCATTATTTCTAAACAACTGATTACTGATTAAATAAGTAAAATAAACAGGTTTTAATGCAATATTGTCTGCACTTGTCTGCAGGGGGTGCTAGACTGATTTCTAAATAACTTTCAATTTGAGGCCATAATCTGATAAGAGTATGGGTGGAGGAGCAAGGAAAAGGCAATTTCTAAGTTTCCCATCAATTACATAATCCAGTCACATGCTCTATAAAGTATTTAATTATCTATGATAAATAAAATAGACTGATAGGGAATTATGAAAAAGTTGTCCTATAGATATGAAATGAAATAGCCAGGAAGTTATGAAATATTGCAAGGAAAAGTTATGAAAAAGTCGCCACAGATATAAAATAAGTAGCTAGACAGTTATGAAATATCTCCCTACCAGTCATGATATATTCTCTGGTAAGAAATGAAATATATTTCATTTCATTTGTCTAGGCATTTCATTTCATAACTACACTTGGGAGGATACAGATGACTGTGCTGGCATTTGTTTAAGGTATATCATAAAGGGTGGTAGGTACTAGTGATATATTTGTACAAGTGCTAAGAATTACATCGAGGGACACCCCGTCCCTCGCCACGTTCCAACTCAAAACCCGTATCTCATCAAGCGGTTGTGCCCGCATTAAGCTACATTTTGTGAGTGGAGTGCACGATGTTGATTCCAATAATCACGTACCTGGGCATATTTGGCATCGATCCACTCGCGATCAAACTGGTTGTGCCAGAAATGACACTTTCTGTCATAAGGTTTATGCGTGCCCTTACAATTAGGGCAACGCGGGGCATGAGGGCAGTCCACCCCACCAGGAGTAGGCGGGATGGGTGGAGTTGCCTTCGGATTTCCCTTGCAACACGAAGCGGCGATATTAGAGCTATTCACGAGTTAACTCGCAGGTAAACTCGTACTTGTACTTGTGAGTTTTTCAATTCCAAAACCTGAACTTGGAATTTCACGAGTTTGTTCTCACGAGTAACTCAAACTCACAAGTCAAGTACTTGCGACTTGTGAGTTAACTTGTCACTTGCGAGTACTTACAGGTACTTACAAATACCTGTAAGTATTCACAAGTAATCGCAGGAAACTTAGAAAGAGACATTTTCAGAGTAACGATGAAACCAACTTGTTAATAACACTTTACTAGTATAGAAGTTTCCGGTCTGTCACCACCAACAGCAGTTAGTTAATTTAATCTTACTATCAAAAGAAATGCCAAAACTTGTATACAGGATCAATTAAGTACTTCAATTTTCATCCTCAGACTCCTCGTCGACATCCATAGCAGTCCCAGCCACTGTATCAGCTCTGGAAGCAGACTTCTTTGTCTTTCCAAGCCGACTCGACTTATTTTTGAAAACCTGGATGATTTCCGATGCAGGAATCAACTCGGGGTATTCACTCCATGAATTTAGAAGAGTGGAGGAGCGCGTTGAATCATCTGACAAGGCATGGCGTTTCTTGCTGACAGTGAGTCCGCCATGTGAGAATGCCCGCTCGACATCGCATGAGGAAGCTGCCTCGCAAAAAGGTTAATCTTTATAAATTAGTAGAAAATAAGATCATACCCGGAGCAGACATGAAGTCGCGACCCATCCGTGCAAGGGGAGTATCTCCCATCATATGCCACCATCCGAGAGGATCTTGAACCATTGCCATGGTAGGTGCTTTGAGGTACTCTTCCAGTTCATCTCCAACGGTAGATGATCCAAAACTGTCAAGCGCAGCAAAGAGATCATCTTCGATTTGATCCTAAAAGAGAGTTATGAATGAATATGTTCAATTTATAAAAGGGAAGAGAACCAACCGATGCTGTAGACGCCCTAGATGATGCAGTCTGATTATCCAATGCTGAAGGCTTGTAGTATGTCGTCCATTGCTCTCGCAAGATCTTCAATGCAGCATCAATCCAATCCTTCGGCCATTTCTTTGCATGAAAGTACGAAAGCTTATACTTTGGGTTAAGGACTAAGGAATGGTTGCTTCAGTGACTGCACCTGAAAATAGAGAGCAGGGAATAACACTTACTCATGGCAATGCGGTACATAATCGATTCATCGGTCTTCGAGTAGTATTTGTTGAGGACAGCGAGGCCTTTCATGGCGCCAGCTCTCACAGCTGGTAAGAGTAAGATGTCATCGGCTGCTTCTTCAAGCTTCTCCATGAGGATATCGATGACAGGAATGACCTCATAAAGAAGCGGGATACGCTTCTGAGATAGCCGCAGTGTCGCGCGGAGGAAATGCTAGAGGAAACCATAATCAATGCACGGAAAAAACTTTAAAGAGATAGAGAAAAACGGACAGATAGGATTGGCCGAAGCTGGGTGAGGAGTTCCCATTCTTCTTCACTGAGCTTGTAGCGCCGAAGCCTTGATTTTGCGACCTGATTGTGCCGATCCATCTCTACAAGTTTCTCGATAGCAGGGCGGATGTCAAGCGCTGAGTTGAGCATCTCGGCTGTCGTGTTCCATCGCGTTGGAACAGACCGCCTGATCTGCTTTGGCTCGATCTTCGAACGAATGCAACAAACGGCGAGGTCCTCTCTGAGTACGGGACTGTGAAATATCCGCTTAGCGAGTTTGGTGATCTGAACCATCCACGTTGCATTAGAATCGGATTAATCAACATATCGAATATAAAGAGGTTACCTTTGAGATCACATTCCTTCCAAGCTGTATGTCTGCATTGGAGAGGATTAAATCATCGCCGATTTCACTGGATAAGTCCTCGATCTCCTGGGCATCGCTCTCCTCGTGATCAGGATCTAGCTCAGCTGCTGCTTCAAGCTCCTCTTCGTCGAGCGGATCATCTTCGTCAAGCTTCTCAGCCTCTGTTGCAGTGTCAGCCTTCTTCTTCATAAATTGAGAAATAATCGCCTAAGATTAACGATACCTCAGTGTCGAGCATTCACAAAAAATTGATCAGTACTTACCTTTACTACAAGGTTCAAGATGTGGCCGACGCAACGAATGCGCGTATGAACACCGCTAGATCCCTCGGGGATCCGAACTTCCAACTCTGCCAGTAAAGTGTCATTGTTGGAGGCGTTATCGCATGCCTGACCAAGGATCTGCATAACGGCAGACTTTCAGGTAAGTAATCGCTGTAAAGATTCGAAAGACTCACGTTCTTGGAAATTCCAAACTCCTTTAAGCACTTCTCGAGTTCTTCTGCTAAATATTCTCCGGTGTGACTCTTTTTCAAGCTATACAACGGGTTAGCTAGAAAGAAACATCAAGGTGGTAAGGGAAAACATACGTGATAAAGTCAAGAATGAAGGATCGCAGCTTGCCCTCATGCGCGAAGTGAATGACGACCCCGAGGAACGAAGTAACATTGGGTGAGGTCCACCCATCGAAGCCGATATGCATGCGACCTGATTTTAACTGAGAAAGTAAAGTCAGAATGTAGATCCAGAATTAGAAAATCTATCATACCTGCTTTTGAAGAACACTCGCCACATTCTTTTTCGCAATTTGATATGCCTCACGCACATCGCGAGCTACAGTCGTATCCGAAGGAATCTGGACTTTGGCATAGAGCATCTTGAAAATAGCTTGAAGTGGAGGGTCTTCGACGATCTTGAAAGGTCGGTGGCATTCCGTTACCCAGCGTGTTATAAGAAAACGAAATTCGCCCGTGTTGTATGTAGAGCCATGAGCAAAAGAGCGAATTGCCTGGTCATCCGGTGATTTCTTTCCATCGCAGTGCTCAGCATGGCGAAGGAGGTTCGTCATAGCGGTGTCAGTACGTGCGCGGGTGACGAACATTGTCGGGTGACTGAAGAAATCGATTAGTATATGCAATAATTAAAAGATCTGAAAATACGGACGTCTTGCATATGAACTTGTACTTGACAACGTCGTCCTTAACAAGAATCTGGGGGTCTCGGAAATGCTGATAAACCTTGGAGGTCCAACCTTCTTTCTGCAGAGCTAGGAGAGAATCAGAGATATTAGCAAGTAGGGAACCTATCTCGAGTTCAACTTACCTAAAACTTCCTCGTTGCTGTTCTTGTCGGTCTCAAACTTCTCATTGAATGTGGGTGGTGTGTCAGAATCATCCATGCGACGGCGTTTACCATTGCGAGCCATATTAAACGAGTTGGGGTATGAGTTGGGGAGGGCGGGATGATGCTACGAGTACTATAGAGTGACGAGTACTTATACGATTTCTGGCTGAACAAAAACTCACTTGTAACTCACCAGAATCGCCGACAGTGGCTGGCAATTGTTGCGCGAGACAATGATTCTTGAATACCGTGGCCCGCCATACTACTTGGGTATCCGAGTCAGGCAATGGAGGGCCAGTGTGCCTACTAACAGCACAATCGCAAGGGTATTGGGAAATGGAGGGCCAGCATAGAAATGGCGTAATATAGCTGTTGAACGTTGAACGTTGAATGTTGAGGCCTTACGATAAGATTCAAGCTCTTAGTCAGCCGTTCAACCAGCATTTCAAATAGGCGCCGGTGTTCAAGCGTTCAAACTCCAGACGTTTGACTGACTCGCCAACGTTCGGTCTCGAGAGCGCACATGATATGATAAATTCAAGTTACTTATTCAGACTTGGTATGTTATATCTGGATCTAAGATTGTCGGAGCACGGGTTAACCTCACCACCATTGTCACTACGCAGCCAGCCTATTGTCCAAGCAACTTGGAACTGCGATTGGCCCAATGCACCCTCTCGGATGCCGAAAATGGTCCACACACAGTTTGGGTGTGCAATGTTGGCCCAACGACTCATCCGGCTTTGGAAATCAACGATATCAGGAGGAAGACAGTTGCTCGTGCCACAGTGGCAATGAACGCTGTGGAAAGGTATAAAGGGTGAACGCTTTCTCTTTTTTTTTTTCCAAATTCAAGGATACCTTCCATTCAATCTATCTAGTCTGCACACATTTCAATCATCCACCTTTCAATATGTCGTCCAATTGCACTTCTCTTCTCTCAGAGAAGGTGATTCCTCACGATTTATCTAATGTTAGCTTTCATTAACAATTTCTATACAGACTACAAGTCATGTTCATTATCGACTTGAGCGTTTTGCCCATGATGTATATCAATGCCTGGACGATTGTCTTAAGCAGGAGATTGCATATGCATGGTCACTTCCTCACAACATCCAATTTTCGAGCAAGATGGAAGATATAAGAATCGCCATATCAAATTTACCTCAGGAGACTGAATTCGCAGCGTCGAGGATGCTGTATCTAAAGTGGAAGATCTGCAAAGTCGTTCAGGTAAGGCTTTTTCAATGCATTTTTGTAAATTCTTTGCAAGTAATTATTAAATATGTTAGGAACGGATCGAACTACATCATTTGCAAGAGGACGTGGCATTCAAGTCTGCCAGCAGTCAATATTTGGATTATGGGGCCACCATCAGTGATTCAGAGTTACCTCCACTTATCAACTAATTTAAGCCCACACTAGTAGTAATTCTCGGTTCTTCGATTTTGATGTGTTTTAGATACAATTTTGAAATATGTACATGAGTAACGAGTTTACCTATGAGTACTTGTGCATAGGTGAAATCTGTACTCAGATTTGTCTTGACTCGTGGGAAATGAGTGAATTTGACTTGCGAGTTACAAACTCGCAAGTTTGCTTGGCGAGTTCACTTGGATGGACTCGCAAGTGACTTGGACTCGTGAATAGCTCTAGGCGATATGGTGTACCGCCTCCTCGTGTGGCCCGGCGCAATGAGCGCAGCGGGGCTGAGGAGCCCTGCAAACGTTAGATGGATGGCCCCACCTCCAGCACCTAGTGCAAAGAGGGACGCCGGGATTGGCATGCGCCGCAAGAATGCGGTAAGCCCTGCCACGGAACATGAAGGTCTTGTTGATAAGAGCCTTCGCTCGGGATCCGGACTGAGAATCCCAGATATTGATGAACGCCACACAAGTGGTGCTCGCCGGGGAGTTGCGCTTAATCCGAGGCTCGGATTTGAAAGGCACGAAGATAAAAAGCAGAGAGGCAAGGATTGCCATCTTCACTTCGGCCCCTGTGGTAAGGGTCTTACTGGCGAAATCACCGTAAGCAGGTAGGTCGAGTACCCGAAGGTACGAGGTGGAAGAAGGGAGGCTGACCGAGACCTTGACGGTGTCAGACTCCGGGAGGATTCTATGCACCCATCCGCGAGCGATGTCGAGATCGCCCTGGGTGGATACAAGGGACGTGGCAAGAGAAATGCCATCGTATGCGTGCGAGGCGGACAGCACCCGATTGGCGCTGCCTGCATCGCGGAAGGCTTTGTCGATCTTGTGGACCAGGTCGACGAGCTTGGTGTCATGCGGCCTTGTGTAGGGGCCGCTAAATGCGAGGAGGATCTGCTTGCGTGATGGGCCAGCAGTAGTGAAAGAAGGGTGCCTCTTCTGCCTCTTGGCAGCAGAGACCCTCTCGTCGATGGCCACTTGCATCGCAGGGACGCGGGGCGGAGGTGGATACCTGGCAAGAGCACTAGGGCCCATGGCAGGATCTCGTTGCGACAAAGGGTTGGCCACCGCAAGCTCAGCAAACGTGCGCTTATGGGGACCGGCGCTCCAAGGAACACCAGCTTTCCAACCTTAGGTCGAGCAGGAACAGGAGGCGGGGGCCTCAAGTAAGAGTCTGCCGGCCTCTTGCGAGACTGGCGGGGGACAGGAGGGGCTGGCCCCACCTTGCTCGTGGGGGCTTTACCCTTCCCTTTATCCTGATGAGGGGGGGAGGGCATGAGGTAGTGTCGGTCTCCATGGCAGACGACTCCGCATCACTAGAATGAGGATCGATCTGGGCAAATGGGATGTCGGCGGGGCGCATGACGGTGTCGTCTGGGCGTGAGATGGTCTCTGCGAGGACATACCCCAGAGAGAGGGCTTCGTCTCCGACGACAGACACGGTGATGTCGGTCCATCCGGTAGATTCAGCTGCAGATACCAAGGAGGCGATCGCAGCAGCGAGATCAGTTGCAGGGCGAGCAAGGGCATCGTCAGATGAACTTGGGTTTCCCCTCATCCATGCTGCAATGGCCCTCGCACTCTGGGACATATCATCGATTGCAGATGTGAGCTCACCCTCCAGGGCGGGATCTGCTGTCGATTGAGAAGCAGAGGGAGGAGTCGCCTCATAATCGAGAGCGACATCCTCATCCCTGAGGTAATGGGATGGATCCTGCTGAGGTGGCAGGCCCGACGGAGTAAAGACAGGAGTGTGTTCGCGCTCACTGACTGGGGTTTTGTCCCGCTGTTGCTGAGGGACTGTAGACAAGTACGTCTGCCTCTGAGGAGAGGGAGATGCAGGGGTAGAGGCTGCCGCCGCTGAAGCAGACGACGAGCCAACTCCAGGAGTGCGCCGAGGCGCAAATCCAGACAATTTCTCCGATGCGCGAGATCCGCTCGGTGGATCGCCACCAGAACCGGGTTTGGGGGGCATTGGGTGTTTATCTGTCAATTGGTAAAGTAGCGCTCAGGAGCGCTCAACGAGGAGGAGCTGTGGGGGACGATGAAGGTGTTGCTGAAGTTGTTTCCCACAGTCGCACGAAGTGGTTACCGAATAAGGAGGAGATGGCTATTTACTTGGCGCCTATCATGCGTCTCTTCTACAAGAGGTGCCGTGAGATTCATCTTGCGGTTGACCTCCTGTCATATGTGAATGATGGTACTCTAATTTCTCAGGAGACTGGACTCGATCCCAATGTTGTAAACCTTCGCAAGGCTTACAAGATTATATTTGAGCTTTTTACCAAGTTTGCTCTCGCTCTGGAGCACGCGAAGTCGGAGATCTTTCACTTTGATAACACAGCTTCAGTTTATAATCCTGCCATAGATTTGGGTGAAGAACCCTACACTGCAGGCAAGTGGCTCAAGCCAAAGCCGTTCTGGCGATATCTTGGGTTTTATTTTGATCGCAAGCTCACTTTCAAGGAGCATGTGAGATATTATTCCACCAAAGGATTTACATCAGTTGTATCAATGAAAATGCTTGGGTCTTCTACCAGAGGGCTGCCGCCGCATCTTAAGCGCCTCCTCTACCACACGTGTGTTATCCCCATAATTACTTATGGTTACTGCATGTGGTATTTCCGCAAGGGCCGCGACAAGGGCCTTGTTGCGCAACTTACCAATGTCCAGCGTAAGGCTGGACTTTGGATTACTGGGTGCTTTCGCACTTGTCCCTCATGTGGAGTTGAGGCCCTTGCGGGTCTACTACCCATGCATCTACTTTTGGATAAGTTGAACTCTCGGGCAATTGCTCGGATTTCTCTCTTGTCTGACACCCATCCGGTCCGATCGTTCGGCTGGGCCTCTACTTAAAAAAGCCATTCCTCACAAGATGGCTATGGAGAATATGACCGAGCGCCACCGAGACAAGGTGCGTGGCGGACTTGTGGGCAATGCATTGTTTCACCCCACTGGTCTGGAGGAACTGGAGTCTTTCGCTCCAGATGCCAGGCCTGGATATCGTCTCATGGATCGGCATGCAAGCCGGTTTACATGGATGGCTAAACCCCGTGTCAGCAGGGCTGAAGACCCTGATGCTGTGTGGAAGATCATACTGGATAAACTCATCAAGAAGTGTGACGATGAGCCAGGAACTGCATATGCTGGTGTTGACGGCTCGGTCCTTCCGGGGCCCTGGCAAGCCTTTTTTTTTTTTTTCTCTTTTTTTTTTTTTTTTTTTTTTTTTTTTAATTCAACAATTTATATTCCGAAGCACGATCACAGCTCAGACTCTAACTAATACAAACGAGTATGCTACAATACCCATTGCAAAAGAAAGAAATTGGTTGCTCGCAGGGGAGCATGCGACGCGCGCAAGCGCGGCGCGGGCGAGACTGCGCAGCAGCCTGAAACCCAAATAACGGACCTCGCAGCCCAGGGGGTCCGACGTCACGGCGTTGTTAATGCTACCGCATGACCAGCAGATAAGGAATATTGGGTGGACAAGGGGGTCACCCAGATGAAGTCAGAGCTTGCCCGGCTCTCCCCACTTATTCGGCAAACTCGACGTCCTCGTTACACCAATGCGGGTCCTCCACGGGATATCGTGCCAAAAGCCGCCCACTAGGGCCGACAATCGAAGCCTGCGATGAACAGGCCCCTCGCCCTCACGGGTCCGGAACAGTCCAACGTGGAAACACCTGCGGGCACTAGGTCTTGGGCCAAGGCCCCAACCGCACCCAGGATCGCCGCCCGCCCAGAGTCCCTCAGCCGACTCCGGCCTGGGGCCAGTTGAACGCAAACGCACTAGGGTTGTCGCTCAAAAATTTCTCAAGACCCCACACTAGGTGCGGGGCCCTGTGAGGTAGCATGTGCAACTTCTTGCACTTAAATAAATGAGCATGCGTCTGAGGATAAACCCCACACGTGCACGCCAGAGCCAACTAGTGCTTGAAAGTCCGGTTAGGTCCGGTTTTTGGGTACCCAGAGGCTCTAACCGAGACCAAGACCGGTTAGCCTTTGTTCCCAGACCCAAAATAACCTAACCTAACTGCAAAAAACCGCAAAAAACCGGTTAGTTGCAGTTAGTAACCGGTAGTAACTGCACATTTATGACTTAGTACAATTTATTGTCCTTCATTTAAGCTTCAAATCGACCCTGGGAACGTTAAATTCGGTAAAGAAATGACTGAGTTATGATTTTATTACATGCTATCTACTCTTTTGACTGATATTTTATGGTTTTAACTGTAACTCAGTCAGTTTTTGACCTAAAATTATGGTCCAGGGCTTGTTTTAACGGGAAAAATGAGGGCTAAAAATAATCAGTAATAACCGGTTATAACCTGTTACTAACCGGTCCTATAACTGCAAAATAACCGGTTAGTCAATCCTCAGAAACCACTAACCACTAACTGCAGTCCGGTTATTTGCAGTTAGAGGTCCGGTTAGGTCTCGGTTATTTTGCAGTTAACTAACCTAACTTCCAAGCACTAGAGCCAACGGATCGTCAATTTTGAACCGCTCGTAATACGAGCTGATCGGAGCATGATTCGTTATTACACGGCACATGCGGGCGAACAACTGAGAGTTGCGGCTGCCCACTTCAAGCCACGGCCCGCCGCGAATGGGGGTCGGATGGAGAGGATTACCCTTTAGATCCTCCAACTCCAAGAAATTGGAGCCAAGCAAATTAGGAACCTCGTCGACCTCCATCGACCAGGCATCCCGAGCTACAATGTCGGCTTTGTTCTTAAGCCAAGCGATAGATAGAGGGGTATCCGGTGTAACAGGTACACCTGGAAACCCCAGGACGAGGTCATGAGCCTCTTGATGAATGTCCCACTCCATATCGGAGGGAGACTCTGCAAAAACGACTTTTCGGTTACCACCACCTTGGAACCATCGTTCAAGTGTCCGACATACTATCAGAGAGGAACCCTGATGAGAGTGCAGGGAAGGATCAACGGCCATTCAAGCAGCATGCATCGAATCCGTGAAAATGACTATCCTGGTGACGTCTCTGAATGTTACCATTGCGGAGATGGCCACCGAGATGGCATCGAGCTCAGCATCAGTGCTAATAGCTCGTCCGGAAGAGTGACATCTGGCCAACACCAGAGCGCCCTGCCACTTGATAACAATGCCGTTGGTGGCCTGCCAGGGCCCCGGAGGGACCGAGCCGTCGACACCAGCATATGCGGTTCCTGGCTCATCGTCACACTTCTCGATGAGTTTATCCAGTATGATTTTCCACGCAGCATCAGGGTCTTCAGCCCTGCTGATACAGGGTTTAGCCATCCATGTAAACCGGCTTGCATGCCGGTCCATTAGACGATATCCAGGCCTGGCGTCTGGGGCAAAAGGCTCCAGGTCTTCCAGACCAGCGGGGTGGAACAATGCATTGCCCACAAGTCCGCCGCGCAACTTCTCCTGTTGGCGCTCGGTAAAGTTCGCAATCGCCATCTTATGAGGACACCATGGCGGGTCCTCCAAATGATGCGTGCAATAGACTCAAAGAGTCACAAGCGAAGCCATGCAACGAACACGGCTGCGGCCCTTGCGGGATTTATCGCTCATAATGGAAACACCTGCGGGCACTAGGTCTTGGGCCAAGGCCCCGACGACACCTAGGATCACCCCCCATCCAGAGTCCCTCATCCGACTCCGGCTGGAGGCCGGTTGAAAGCAAACGCTGTAACGTTGTCAGTCAAAAATTTCTCAAGACCCCACACTAGGTGCGGGGCCCTGTGAGGTAGCATCGGGAGCTTCGGGCACCCAAAGATATGATCGCGCATCTGAGGATAAACCCCACACGTACAACCGAGAGCCAATGGATCGTCAATTTTGAACCGCTCGTAATACGAGCCGATCGGAGCATGATTCGTGATAGCACGGCACATGCGGGTGAACAACTGAGAGTTGCGGCTGCCCACTTCAAGCCATGGCCCGCCGCGAACGGGGGTCGGACGGAGAGGATTACCCTTTAGATCCTCTAACTCCAGAAAGTTGGAGCCAAGTAAATTGGGAACCTCGTCGACCTCTGTCGACCAGGCATCCCGCGCTACAGTGTCAGCTTTATTCTTAAGCCAAGCGATAGATAAAGGGGTATTCGGTGTAACAGGCACACCGGGAAACCCCAAGACGAGGTCATGAGCCTCCTGATGGATGTCCCACTCCATATCGGAGGGAGACTCTGCAAAAACGACTTTTCGGTTACCACCACCTTGGAACCATCGTTCAAGTGTCCGACATACTATCATAGAGGAACCCTGATGAGAGTGCGGGGAAGGATCAACGGCCATTCGAGCAGCATGCATCGAATCCGTGAAAATAACTATCCTGGTGACGTCTCCGAATGCTACCATTGCAGAGATAGCCACCGAGATGGCATTGAGCTCAGCATCAGTGCTTATTGCCCGCCCGGAAGAGTGGCACCTGGCCAAGACCAGCGCACCCTGCCGCTTGATAACAATGCCGTTGGCGGCCTGCCAGGGCCCCGGAGGGACCGAGCCGTCGACACCAGCATATGCGGTTCCTGGCTCATCGTCACACTTTTCGATGAGTTTATCCAGTACGATTTTCCATGCAGCATCAGGGTCTTCGGCCCTGCTGATACGGGGTTTAGCCATCCATGTAAACCGGCTCGAATGCCGGTCCATTAGACGATATCCAGGCCTGGCGTCTGGAGCAAAAGGCTCCAGCTCCTCCAGACCAGCGGGGTGGTACATTGCATTGCCCACAAGGCCGCCGCGCAATTTTTCACGTTGACGCTCGGTAAAATTCTCGATCGCCATTTTGTGAGGAACGGCTCTCTTAAGCAAAGGTCCAGCCATAAATGACCGGACCGGGTGAGTATCAGACAAGAGAGCGATCCGGGCCACCGCCCGAGAATTCAGTCTGTCCAGAAGTAGAGGCATGGGCAGAAGGCCGGCAAGGGCCTCGACGCCATACGATGGAGAAGTGCGGAAGCACCCAGTAATCCAAAGTCCAGCCTTACGCTGAACGTTTGTAAGTTGCGCAATAAGCCCCTTGTTTCGGGCCTTGCGGAAGTACCACATGCGGTAACCATAAGTAATTATGGGGATAACGCACGTGCGGTAGAGGAGGCGCTTAAGATGCGGCGGCAGCCCCCTGGTAGAAGACCCAAGCATTTTCATCGAGACGACCGATGTAAATCCTTTGGTGGAATAATATCTCACATGCTCCTTGAAAGTGAGCTTGCGATCAAAATAAAACCCAAGATATCACCAGAACGGCTTTGGCTTGAGCCATTTGCCTGCAGTGTAGGGTTCTTCACCCAAATCAATAGCAGGGTTATAGACTGAAGCCGTGTTGTCGAAGTGAAAAATCTCCGACTTCGCGTGCTCCAGAGCGAGAGCGAACTTGGTAAAAAGCTCAAATATAATCTTGTAAGCCTTACGAAGGTTTACAACATTGGGATCGAGTCCGGTTTCCTGGGAAATCAGGGTACCATCGTCAACATATGACAGAAGGTCAACCGCAAGATGAATCTCACGGCACCTCTTGTAGAAAAGACGCATGATAGGCGCCAAGTAAATAGCAGACAAGACCGGGGACAGGGCAGAGCCCTGTCCCACACCCACATCTGCCTGCAGAGGATCTGACAGGAAGGAGTTCCACGCATACTGCATCTTCCTCTCTACCAAATAAGAACTGAAAAACTTGACCACCAGAGGCGGAAAGCCAAGCTTCTGGAGAATGATCACGAGAACTTCGTGATTAAGAGAAGGAAAGAACTGAGCAAGGTCAAAGGCAAGGACGCTAGTCCTCAACCCTTTCGCCCCTCACCATGTGTGTCAAAAACAGACCCGCGTCCTCGGTGGAGCGTCCCCTGACGCCTCCAACCTGATTCGGGTGAAATATATCCTGTCCGACAGCGTCGAACTGAATGCGATTCGAGATCATTTTCTCGATGAGTTTCCCCACAGTATTCAGAAGCACAATGGGCCTGAACGCCTTAGGGGTAGTGTTACGGTCGTAGCGAAGTGTTACTAAAGATAGATGTGATCTATATTTAGTGAATGACTACACGACCGTGAAGTCAAGTTTCAGTATGCGTTCAGAATGCCGCTAGCGGTATTGTCTGAAGTAGAGCTCAGAGGTTTCAAGGTCCAGAGTAATCAGGTAGGATTCTCAAGATCAAGCTAGAGAAGCTAACTACTACAAGTATCTGGTTTTATAGTACTTTAGACATAGGGCATTGTTCCGAACGAGGAACAATGGCAGGAAGAGAGAAGCATTGTTCCAAAAGGGGAACAATGGCGGAGAAGAATGGAACGTATCCGAGCAGACGATATAAGTACAATAGAGACCGTATTGGGAACAATGGAGGAAGTGTATATTGTTAGAGGAGTAACAATATAGAAGGAAAGGAATGTTCGTCCGTTTAAGGGAACCAAGGCCGTAGTAATGTGAGGACTACGTAGAGAAGGTTCGAGAATATCAAGGAAGGTATGAGCGGTGAAATGAAAATGGATGGTCGTAACATTACCCCCGTTCTAGGCAACGACGCCTCGTCGTTGAGATCCCCAATAGCGTCCTGTAGTCAATTTCCGTAAGGTTCTCCTGTCGTGTTTGCAGTCCCTTCAGGGTCCATGTCGTCCTCGTATCCGTCTAGTGTTGGTGATGCCCGGTTATCGTAATCTGAACGTGGTCGAACGTGTTGGCGGCTCGGACAGTCTCTGAGATAATGGTGCAGCTGTAGTCGTCCGCAACCGGAACAGAGGTAAGTAGGGCACGAAAGTGCCCAATGGCCATGCTGCCTGCAGTTATTACATTCGTTTCATCAGCTTCGGTCGTAGGCGGAGGTCGACGCTCTTGGTGGGCCGGTCGAGGTCGAGCCGGACGCCGTCGATGGCGTGGTCGTGGGGAGTGGGTATGGGGAAGAAGTTCGGCCTCTTCCGGGATAGACAGGAGGTGGGCTGTTTCGTGCTGGTCGGGGGTACCGCGGAGTGGGATGTTGGGTTCTCGGGGACGCTCCGTCGAGGTGGATGGGGTTGTCCAGTGAAGATCCGGGGGACTGGTGTCTGGTTCTGTGAGCAGTTCGCGGGCGTGCGGTAGGTGCAAACGTTCTGCTTGCCGATCTAGCTCGATGTCTATGGTACTCGGTACGGATTTCTTGGGTTCTGAGTTCGAGGTCGCCTCGCATGGCGAAATGGAAAATGTTGGACTGGGTCGTTTGGAGGACTCGTATGTCCTCTTCTAGTCGTCGTATGGTTTGTTGGACCTCGTGGAATGTGTCGAGCATGGCGCGCTCAACATTCCGTCCTTCATGAGCCCGCATGATAGAGGCGTAGTATAGGTCATTCGTCACGAGCTCGATGAATTCGAGCTGAGTCAGAGGGGGGAGAGCGTTAGAGGTAGAATTCGTAGTGTTCGAGTTGGTTGCCATTGTCGTCGTGTCGTAAGTGGTAGGGGATCGTCTTGAAGGTGGCAATCCGGAATGTTCTTGTTGGAGAGATGAGGACTTTTTTCAAGTCTTTATACTTGAGAAGGTTGGCGAAGGGGAGGAGATAACCGGTGGAGACTCGTTCACATTCGATTTGGGAGGTGGAGCTTTTTCGAAGCAGCGTCGAGTCGAGAAGAATGAGCTTACATTCTTCTTCCTTCTTCCAATCCCCCTTTCCTTTTGCCTCTTCCAGTTCCTCTTCTTTTCTTATCACCCAATCATTCATTTGTTCTGGCGACATCATCTGCAAGTCTGGTATGTCGTCTAGATCAGGGATTCCCATAAATAGAATCCCTTGTTCCCGATCCAGTATGATCGGCCTCGAGGTGGTATCGCTGGTTTGGTTATTTTTAGCTTTGAAGCAGGAGGAGAGAGTGGCGAGAATGGTTCGGAGTGCGTTCATAGCGTTCAGAGTGGGGAGGAGAGTGGGAGTTTATGGCGACGTTGGTAGTCGTTCAGCGTTTCCAAGGAGTGTTCGAACAACGTCGAGGGTTCCCATGAGTCATCCGAGTCTGGACGACCCTTCCAGTGAATCAAGTAGAGCAGTTTTCCTCGCATTTTCTTGTGGGCTATAATAGCTTCAAGTTCCCATTCTTCTTCTCCATCGATAAGGTCAGGAGGGGGGAAAGTAAAGTTCGGTCCGTGGGCTTCGGTTTCTTTGAATGGTGTAAGAAGAGCGGCGTGGAATATGTCGTGAATCTTCCAAGTCCGCGGTAATTTCAGTCTGTAGTTTATGGGACCAGTTTGTTCTAGAATTTCAAATGGTCCATGTCGCTTTGGGGCTATCTTCTTAGTCTGATATGTGGTCTTCAGGTTTTTGCTTCGAGCCAGACCTTCTGACCTTTCTTGAAGGGGATTGTGCCTCCTTTAGATCGCTCTATCATTCGGCGTCTTGCGAGTTCATGGGCTGCTAATGCTTCTTCTCTATCTCTGGTGAGTTGTTTGAGATGGGCTTCGACTTCTGGAAAGTTCATTTTTTCGAAGGAAGTGGGAATGGTTCTAGGTGCGATGCCATTCATGAGTTCGAAAGAGGTTCTGGTCCTTTCCGCGTGTCTTCGGTCATTTAGCGTGAATTCCAGGGTTGCCGTTGCATCGCTCCAGTCTTCTGGGTGTTGAGAACAATAGATTGAGAGATATGCTTCGATTTCTTGGTTGAAGCGCTCTGTTGAGCCATCAGATTGGGGGTGGTATGCTGATGAAAGGGATTGTTTAATGCCCATAAGCTTCAGATATTCCCGAAATCCCTTCGCATTGAAGCGTGGGTCTCGATCAGAAATCTCTTCATCTGGTAGTCCATAGCGTTTGTAAACATTGTTCCAGAGGAGTCGTTGAATTTCGTCCGAATTTGAGGTTTTTGTAGTAGGGATGATAATTACCCCCTTTGTATGTCCGTAGTCCACGACGGACAGTATACTATCAAAGCCTTTACTGATCGGCAGATCAGTTATTAGGTCATAAGAGATTTTGGCGAAGGGGCACAGCGTTTTGGCGCCTTCAATTGCCATTAGTATTGGCTTCGTCGGCCGTCGGTTTATCTTGAATTGTTGACAGGATGCACATCCAGAGACATATTCTTTTATGAATCGTCTCAGTCCTGGCCACCAGTAGTATTCTCGTACTTTATTGAAGGTTTCCAGTTCTCCTGGGTGGCCTGCGGTGTCGCTATCGTGGTGTCGTTTTACTATTTCTCGTCGCAGTTCTATGTTGTTTGGAATATAATTCCGTCCTTTATAGAAGAGGAGGGTGTTCCCGTTCGCTGTTTCTGTTGTCCAATCTTCCATATTCCGTCGTAATTCTGTTGGGCCTTCTCCCAGCAGCAATTTGATTGCTTCGGCTGCTTCGATATCAAGATTGTCAGATTCTGCAATCCTTTTCTGTAGTTCGAGATCGATCAGGTTGACGAAGAGGTTGTCCGGGAGCATGGTTATGTCTTCGTTGTCATTTTCATCTATGATCATGTCAGGGCGTCTGGAAAGAGCATCTGACTGTATCATTTTTGATCCTGCTTGGTGTATGAGTTCCAGGTCGAATTCTGACAAATAAAGGTGCATCCTCATTTGGCGTCTATTCAGGTTTCGGGGTTGTCGATAGTACGTCAAATTCTTGTGATCCGAATAGACGCGTGTGGTAAATGGTGATCCGTAAATGTAATGACGCCATTCCTCCAGGGCCCATTTGATCGCCAAGAGTTCTCGATCGTAGATCTCGTAGTTGCGCTCTGCCGGAGTGAAGCTCTTTGAGATGAAGGATACAGGATGTCGGTTGCCATTGGAGTCGAGTTGCGTGAGGACAGCTCCAGTTGCATACTTTGATGCGTCACATTCAATCTGGAAGGATCGTGTCTGGTCTGGCATCATCAAAACTGGTTCTTCTGTGAATTTCTTTTTCAGGGTGTCAAATGCTTCTTGCGCTTCTGGTGTCCATTCGAATGTCAGGCGATCTTTCTTCAGGAGCATGTTCATGGCCTGGGCGATTTCAGAGTAGCTCCGAATAAACCGTCGATAGAAGTTTCCGAATCCTAGGAAACTCCTTACTTGCTTGTCGGTTGTTGGGACAGGCCATTCCGATAGTCCCTTGAGCTTTGCTGGGTCCATCCTTACTTGTCCGTGCCCAATGATGAACCCTAGATATGCTGTTTCTGGTACGAAGAATTCGCATTTTTCGGGTTTCAAGTAAAGGTCATTTTCCCTAAGTCTTTGAAGAACTTTGCGAGTGCGATCTTCAAGCTCTTCAATGGTGTCGGCGAAGATCAAAATGTCGTCCATATATACAATCAGCCACAGGAGGAGGAGCATGTCTTTGAAGGTTGAGTCCATCATGGCTTGGAAGGTTGCTGGGGAGTTACACATCCCGAAGAACATGACCAATGGTTCATAGAGCCCTCGATTGGTTGTGAAAGCAGCCTTCCAGGTGTCTTCTTTTGCGATTCTAACGTTGTTGTAACCCCAGCGGACGTCTAATTTGGTAAAATATTTTGCTCCTTTGATCTTATCCATGAGTTCTTGGATGAGGGGAAGTGGGTATTTATTCTTGATCGTCCATTCGTTTAAGAGTCGGTAGTCCTGGCAAGGTCGAAGTTTCCCATCTTTCTTTTCGACAAAGAAGAATGGAGAAGCCATGGAGGATTTCGACGGTCGGATATACCCTTTGTCGAGGTTATCCTTCAGGAATTCATCCAGTTTGATGTTTTCCGTGGGGTTCAGTGGATATGTCTTTGGTTTGAATTTCGTATTCAAGAATTCTTCGAAGCCTGGTTTGGTGTCAATATGGTGGTCCCAGGGTCGAGATTCTGGGAAACGATCTGCCACCTTTTGGTCGAATAGGTCCAAATAGTCATGAAGAGAGAGAGGGATCATTTCTTCAAGGGACTTTTTTGGTTTTTCTGCTTCGACCTCTTGGGCGAGGGTTTGGGACGTCGTGTGTTTTGCATTTATCCATATGTCCCTGGTTTCTTCATCAAATCCATGTTCCATGTATGCCAATAGAAGGTCATCGTCGTATTCCTCTTCCATTTCCAAGAAGGCCATGTCATAGCCTTCGAGGTTATCGTCCAAGGTATCTGGGTCCGGGGTGGGTTCCATTGCTTCATTGAAAGCTAGAGGGAGATCCGCTACCGATATGGGAGTAAACTCCTCATATGGCAAACTCATGTCCAATTCGGATTGTGTCGACTTGATTAAGTCGAGAGGGAGGTCCAGTTCTTGTGGTTCTGCCTGGTCTACTGGTTTGGGTTTCGCTAGTCTTGACAAGGCTTTTTTGAAAAACCTTTTGATTAGCGAGCCACGAGTGATACCCATGACTGCTTTTCGCCAGGTTAGGGTGCCTTTTCGCCAGTTTACATCCGGGTCATTTTTTCTGAACCATAGCAGACCAAGGATGATTTTTTGCCTTCCTAGTCCTGTGATCATGAAGATTGTCTGTTCTGTTCGTCCGTTTACCTTGAGATCCATTTCGACATAGTGGGTAATGGATCCCTTTTTGTTCAGGGTTCCATCTACATTTTTCACTGGGATGGGTTTATCGAGTTTTTTGAGTTTCAGTCCGTTATTCTGAGCATGGTTGTGATCCATGAAGATTCCACCTGCTCCAGTGTCAAGGAGGGCGGAGGTTTCAACGATTCTCTTATTCTGATTTTCACTCGTGAGGGAAACAGGAATGTGCATGGATTGTTTCTCTACACGGGCTACTAATACAGAATGTAAAGAGAGAATGGGCGAGGCATACGTTGGGATGAATCGCCGTTTCAAAAATCCTTCAACTCTTTGTCCTCCTTTGTGTCCTCTTCGTCATAGTCGGCTAATTCTTTCAACTTGTCCTGGCTAAACTGCGCTGTCAAAGCGCGGATTTGGTTGTATGCCTCTCTGGTAGAGGGCTTTCAGCTTGTGGATCTATCCTTGTCGTAGGATTTGTTGTACCTGGAGGTTTGTTTGCCTTTCTTTTTTGGGCAATCGCGGGATATGTGTCCATTCTGTTTGCAGAAAAAGCAAGCTCCTCGGCGCATAAGGTCGTTGCGCTCATCTACTGTCATCATGTCTACGTCCATCGCATTTGGGTCATGGGTTGGTGCGGGGGCTTGGTAGCGGGGTATGTAAGTGTTCCTTCTCCAGGGTTTGTCTGCTTTCTTTGTTTGGGCTTGTGGTTGCCCTTCTTTGCGGGTACTGAACTTCTTCAAGAAGCGATTGAAGTTGTTGTCCAGTTTTACCGCTTTATCGTACCATCCTATCATGGTTTCGGGGACGTTTTCGCTCTTTAGAATACTAGCCAGGAGTCCTTGGTTTAGACAGTCCTGGTAGTAGTCGATTTGGGCGACATCGCCCGTGATCCCTGTTTTTGCAAGGAGGATCTTGAATTTCGCATTGAGTTCGTCCGCAGATAGTTTTCCTTGTCTCAGCCTTTTGAGCTGGTCTAAGGAGTCCCCTTTTTCATCAATTGGAGTGAAGGCCTTGGCCAATTCCTTTGTGAAGTTCGCCCAGCTCCCAAAGAGCAGGGTTCCAGCTACAGTCCGGTCTTCGATCCAGGCTTGTCTCCATGCTGCTGCATCTTTTTCCGAGAGGAAAGACAAGGCATAGGAGATTTTCTTCTTGTCCGTGTCATAGGTGTCATCATTGACCCCAAGGTACACGGTAAGTGAATGCTGAAAAGTTTTGAACTTGTTTCGGGTTCCGTCAAATGCGGCAGGGGGGTTAATGCGTAATTCCTTTATAGAGGATTGCCCGAGTCTTTCATGTAAAGGTGCCACGGGGGCAAATGCCGGGTTTGGTCGAGAGGGTCGTTCTTCAGAGTGAGATCGGGATGGCATTTCATAGTCTCGTTCGGGTTCAGTTGTATCGACGAAGTGCGGGTCTAGGTCTTCAAGTGCCTGAGTGACTTGTTCGATGGCTGGGTCGTTTGTAGTGTTTGGTGGGATTGAGACGTCCAGTGTGGACCCTTGTATTGTTTCAGGGGTTTCGTTCGGGGTGGAATCGGAGTATTCCGATGTTGTGGTCCGGGGAGTTAAAGACGCTATGCTGTTGACTTCCGGTGCCGATCAGGATCTTTCACCTTGTACGGCGGTCGTTCGGGGTTTTCTTGTTTGAGTAAATTCTCAACGTCGTCTTGAATTGAGATTAAAGGTTTATGCCTTTATCTTGAGGATCCAGATGAGCTTCGGGGGTTCGGTTTCGGGTTTCGTAGGTTCGGGGTGCGCCTAGCTGAATAGAAGGTGCAGGGTGGTTTAACGAGCTTGATCTTTTGTTACGGTCGTAGCGAAGTGTTACTAAAGATAGATGTGATCTATATTTAGTGAATGACTACACGACCGTGAAGTCAAGTTTCAGTATGTAGTGTTTTGAAGTCCGGTCCAGTCCGGTCTTTTGGCCCCCAGGGACATAGACCGAGACTGAGACCGGTCCATATACATCCCAAGATGTCAAAAAACCGGACTGGACCGATTCAGACCGGTCTACGTCGGTCTTTTGCAGTCTTGGACCGGTCTGAACCAGATTCCGGTCTTAACCAGTCTTAACCGGTCTGAGACCGGTTTTTCGATGCAAACCACCAGTAATTTGATATATATGTATCAGTAATATTTGTAGACATGATATATACCTTGAAATTGAGCCCTGGAACGTTAAATTTCGTTGAGAATTGACTGTTCTACACTAATATTCCGCATTTTCTACTCTTTTAGACACTTTTTGACTGTTTTATTTATTTCTCAGCCAAAACTTTACCAATCTGGATGCCCTTGGGGCCGATTTGAAGGGATAAATCAGGGCTAAAAAGTAGCCGGTTCAGACCGGTCTTAACCGCAAAGACCGGTCCACCGAGACCGGTCTTTTTGCGGTCTTTGATTCTCAAAAATCAAAAGACCGGACTGCTGGTCCGGTCTTTTTGCGGTCCAGTCCGGTCTGGTTGCGGTCTTTTTCCAGTCCCAAGACTGGACCTTTAAACACTATCAGTATGCGTTCAGAATGCCGCTAGCGGTATTGTCTGAAGTAGAGCTCAGAGGTTTCAAGGTCCAGAGTAATCAGGTAGGATTCTCAAGATCAAGCTAGAGAAGCTAACTACTACAAGTATCTGGTTTTATAGTACTTTAGACATAGGGCATTGTTCCGAACGAGGAACAATGGCAGGAAGAGAGAAGCATTGTTCCAAAAGGGGAACAATGGCGGAGAAGAATGGAACGTATCCGAGCAGACGATATAAGTACAATAGAGACCGTATTGGGAACAATGGAGGAAGTGTATATTGTTAGAGGAGTAACAATATAGAAGGAAAGGAATGTTCGTCCATTTAAGGGAACCAAGGCCGTAGTAATGTGAGGACTACGTAGAGAAGGTTCGAGAATATCAAGGAAGGTACGAGCGGTGAAATGAAAATGGATGGTCGTAACAGGTAGAGTACGAAGGCTTGCCGGGTTTGGGGATAATAACCGACATAGACTCCTTAAAGGGCGACGGCCAATGACCCACACACATGCAGGCATTAGCAATCGAGATAAGGACCTCCACAGAGTGGGGGTCCCGACGTACAATCTTCTTCAGGTGGGACCAATTGACATGATCCGGACCCGGAGAAGAAAGACCGGAACACGCAGAAAGTGCTTCCGTGAGTTCCAGCGGGGAAAAGGGAGCCCATTCCCGAACAGGAAGTTGCGGGATGGACTCCAAGAGAGCAGCATCGTATGTTCTATCCGATGCCGAGTTATATGTGCCATGTAGGGCATCCCACAAGGCAGGCAAATCATTGCAAGGCTCTCCACGATACTGGATAGCCTCACTGGGAGGGAGCTTCCATTGTTGGACCCAGTTCATAAGGTCCCACGGTCGCTTATTAGTACCCGCGATCTCTCCAATGCGATCATCGAAGAAAACACGTTTCGTTTCTCGGACTATTTTCCGAAAAGATTTCCAATTCTCGGGGGAGCGATCCCCGCGAAATTTGAGCAGAGCGTCGGAGCACTCCTGGGACCACCAGGGCTTCGAACGTTTGGTAATAGAGGTCTCTTTAGCATGGGCAGTCCACGCCTCTGAGAAAATCTGCGCCACTTCTTGAGCCGCAGTCTCAATCTGATCCTCGGAAGTCATCGGGGTCCTTGGGTCTATAGCCGCAAGTCCCGAAGTGATAGATTTAATGAAGGCCTCAACAGACTCCATAGGAAGAGACATCCGAACCACCCCGTCAGGGGCGGGAAGGATGTCCAGTGTAGTATAAATCGGAATATGATCCGACTTAAGCTGGATGTCCGGGCACCGGACAGTAGATTCATTCACCACCTGATCGGGGGGAACAAAGGCCAGATTGATCACCGTGCTGCGCTTGGTGCGATCTCTCGGAATGTGTGTGGGCCCAGGGTTGCCAAAAGCGGCAAGCTCAAGTCCAAGGATGGCCGCAGATTGTTGCAGCGATAAAGCACACCCCTCCCGAGCGGAACCAGGGTCCCAATCCGGAGAGTGTGCGTTAAAATCTCCCATCATTAGATGACATCGGGGAAGATCTCGATCATGATCCCGGAGCCAGTTAATAGCTCCATGATCGGAATCTGAATACACGTTCAGAAGGTAAAAGGAACTCTCACCCGATGAGAGCGAGAGTACCATGATGTCGGGATGATCAATAATATCCCTTCGTTGAGCCGGGCGATACCGGGCCAGCCTAGTCGAAACATAGGTCATGACTCGGGGTCGCTCGTCAGGGGTGGTGGGGCACACCATGGCCAACCAATCTGGATGGTTGGGCGCGCCGACTACATCTTCACCCTTTCTGCTCTTCGCAGACGGGGCGGTTCTTATGTGCCTCCAGGGAGGCTCTTGGATGAATAGCACATCATATATATTTGTACATGTACTAAGGATTACATCGAGGGACATCCCGTCCCTCGCCACATTCCAACTCAGAACCCGTATCTCATCAAGCATTTGTGCCTGCATTAAGCTACATTTTGTGAGTGGAGTGCACGACGTTGATTCCAATAATCACGTACCTGGGCATATTTGGCATCAATCCATTCACGATCGTACCGGTTGTGCCAGAAATGACACTTTCTGTCATAAGGTTTATGCGCGCCCTTACAATTAGGGCAACGCGGGGCATGAGGGCAGTCCACCCCAACGGGGGTAGGTGGGATGGGTGGAGTTGCCTTGGGATTTCCCTTGCAACATGAAGCGGCGATACGATGTACCTCCTCCCCGTGTGGCCCGGAGCAATGAGCGCAGCGGGGCTGGGGAGCCCTGCAAACGTTAGATGGATGGCCCCACCTCCAGCATCTATTGCAGAGAGGGACGCCGGGGTTGGCGCGCGCCGCAAGAATGCGGTAAGCCCTGCCACGGAACATGAAGGTCTTGTTGATAAGAGCCTTCGCGCGGGCTCCCGACTGAGAGTCCCAGATATTGATGAACGCCACACAAGTGGTGCTCGCCGGGGAGTTGCGCTTAATCCGTGGCTCGGATTTGAAAGGCGCGAAGACGGAAAGTGGAGAGGCAAGAATTGCCATCTTCACTTCGGCCCCTGTGGTAAGGGTCTTACTGGCGAAATCGCCATAAGCAGGTAGGTCAAGTACCCGGAGGTACGAGGTGGAAGAAGGGAGGCTGACCGACACCTTGACAGTGTCAGACTCCGGGAGGATTCTATGCACCCACCCTCGAGCGATATCGAGATCGCTCTGGGTGGACACAAGGGAGGTGGCACGAGAGATGCCATCATATGCGTGCGAGGCAGACAGGACCCGATTGGCGCTGCCTGCATCGCGGAAAGCTTTGTCGATCTTGTAGACCAGGTCGACGAGTTTCATGTCGTGCGGCCTCGTGTAGGGGCCGCTAAACGCGAGGAGGATCTGCTTGCGTGACGGGCCAGCAGTGGTGAAAGAGGGGTGCTTCTTCTGCCTCTTGGCAGCAGAAACCCGCTCATCGATGGCCGCTTGCATCGCAGGGACGCGGGGCGGAGGTGGATACCTGCCAAGAGCACTACGGCCCATGACAGGATCTCGTTGCGACAGAGGGTTGGCCGCCGCAAGCTCAGCAAACGTGCGCTTACGGGGACCGGCGCTCCAAGGAACACCGGATATCCAACCTTAGGTCGAGGGGAAACAGGAGGCGGGGGCCTCAGGTAAGAATCCGCCGGCCTCTTGCGAGACTGGCGAGGAGCAGGAGGGCCCTGCTTCGGCGCAGCCGAAGGCTGCGACGAAGCTGGGCCCACCTTGCTCGTGGGGGCTCTACCCTTCCCTTTATCCTGACGAGGAGGGGGAGGGCGTGAGGTGGTGTCAGTCTCCATGGCAGACGACTCCGCATCACTGGAATGGGGGTCGATCTGGGCAAAGGGGACGGTGTTGGGCCTCATGACGGTGTCGTCTGGGCCTGAGATGGTCTCTCCGATGACATATCCCAGAGAGAGGGCTTCGTCTCCGACGATGGACGCAGTAATGTCGGTCCATCCGGTAGATTCAGCTGCAGCCACCAGAGAGGCGATCGCAGCAGCGAGATCAGTTGCAGGGCGAGCGAGGGCATCATCAGATGAACTTGGGTTTCCCCTCATCCATGCGGCAATGGCCCTCGCACTCCGGGACATATCATCGAGTGCAGATGTGAGCTCACCCTCCAGGGCGGGATCTGCTGTCGATTGAGAAGCAGGAGGAGGAGTCGCCTCATAATCGAGAATGACATCCTCATCCGTGAGGTAATGCGACGGATCCTGCTGAGGTGGCAGGGCCGACGGAGTAAACACAGGAGTGCATTCGCGCTCACTGACTGGGGTTTTGTCCCGCTGTTGTTGAGGGACTGTAGATGAGTAGGTCTGCCTCTGAGGAGAGGGAGACGCAGGGGTGGAGGCTGCCGCCGCCGAAGCAGACGACGAGCCAACTCCAGAAGTGCGCCGAGGCGCAAATCCAGACAATTTCTCCGATGCGCGAGATCCGCTCGGCGGATCGCCACCAGAACCGGGTTTGGGGGGCATTGTGTTGTTATCTGTCGATTGGTAAAGTAGCGCTCAGGAGCGCTCAACGAGGAGGAGCTGTGGGGGACGATGTTGGTGTTGCTGAAGTTGTTTCCCACGGTCGCACGAAGTGGTTACCGAATAAGGAGGAGATGGTTGTACTGGCATTAAGCTATGTTATGTGAGCGATGGGTGGGACGACGATTTAGCCAGAAATCACGTACCTCAGCATATTTAGCCTCGATCCAGGGACGGTCGAAGCGGTGACGCCAAAACAAGCAGTGGCTCAAAGAGGCCCAATGATCCTTGCGGCACGACGGGCACCGCGCAGTGTGGGGGCAGTCCGTACCAAGCGGAGTGCCTTTGGTCAGGGGCTTGGCCTCCGGGTGAGGTTTGCAGCACGAGGCGGCGATGCGATGAACATCGGTCTCGTGCGGGCCAGAGCAGCGCGCGCAGATCGGCTGGCGCGCTTTGCAAGAATTCTTTGGGTGGCCCCACCTCCAGCAACGAGTGCAGAGGGGGACGCCAGCGCTGACGACGGTTGGGCGAATGAGGATCACCCTTCCACGGAACATGAAGGTCTTATTGATAAGACGCTTCACACGTTGACCCGATTGCGAGTCGTAAATTTCGAAGAAGGCGTGGGCGGTAGAGGTCGCCTTCGAGTTGCGGATGACGCGAGGGGGACCGGCGAGCATAATGTCCATGGACAGAGGGGAGGCGAGCATCGCCATCTTCACCTCCATGCTGGTGGTAGGGACCCTGGTGACGTAGTCACTAAAGGCCAGTAAATCAAGAGCCTTAAGATAAGACTTCGAGGTGGGGAGCCCAACCCACACGTCAAGAGTGTCGGATTTGGGGGTGATAACATGGACAAATCCACGGATGATGTTGAGGTCGGCCTCGTTGGCCACACCAGAGGTAGCGAGGGATATACCCTCGGAGTCCTTTGTCGATCTTGTCACGAAGCTCGACGATCTTACTGTCCTTGGGGCGCTCCCCAGGGCCAGAGTACTGGATCAGGACCTGCTTGCGAGTAGGTCCAGACGAAGTAAACGACGGGGTGGTCTTCTGCTTCTTAGCAGATGACGGCCCCATCGGAGACGACAAAAATCGTTTGTTGCCCGAGAGCTCCGCCTGCATGGCAGGAACTCGAGGCGCAGGTGGATAATGAGGGGGTCCTCCACCAAAGGCACTAGGGCCCATGGCGGGGTCCCTCTGGGACAACGGGTTGGCCGCAGCCATCTGAGCATAGCTCTGATGGGTGGACGGATAACCGGCTGGCCGGGGGGGGATAGGAGGCGGGGGCCTCAGGTAGGAGTCCGCCGGCCTCTTGCGAGGCTGACGGGGGGCAGGGGCACCCTTCGGAGGTGCCACTGCACCAGACGGCGCTGTGAACGCCGGCGCCCTAGCCTTGCCAGTGGACTTCCTAGTCCTGGGGGCGGGGGTCGCGGATGACATCCCAGTGTCCGTGTCAGTGTCCATGGGACCCGACCTGGAAGCACCAGGGAGAATGGAGGCCGTGGAGGCATGAATCGTCTCCTCGTGAGGGGAGACCGAGGCCACAACCGTCGAAGTAAGCTCGTGGACGGTGCGATTACCGTCCGCGTTGAGTGTAGTGGCTTCCCACCACGAAGATGAGTACACCGCTGAGATAAACCCAACGATGGACGATGCGAGAGGTCGAGAGACCTCCGAACTGGCAGCATCCAAAGCCTCGCCGCCAGAACGACAAAGCCAGGACGATGCCATCCGGAGAGACTCAGCGAGTCGATGCAACACCTCAGAATCTTCCTCCGGAGGTGCGGTGGTGCTATCACAAGTAGAAGGACCTGCAGGGGGGCTTTGCCCCCATACATGTCCTCGTCTTCGTCGCCAGGATTGCCCTCTTCGCCGTAGGGCACCTCACTGTCGTCGTGGATAATCGAAGACTGCGATCGAGGGCGATCGGGTCTCGGTGTGAGTTGCCTCGTCTGCTGAGGAACTGGAGATGCATACACCTGCCTCTGGGGAGAGGGAGATGCAGTAGACTGCGCTGCCTGGACAGACGCAGTGGTAGAGGGGGCCATCCTCGAGAGGGCGGCCTGCTGAACAGCAAGTCTCTCCGCTGGGGATAAACCAGCCAGCGGATCGACGGGAGCAGGTGTGGCGGGCGATCGGGTGGATCGATCGCCACCACCTTTGGGATTCGGATTGGATTTAGGTGGCATTGCTTGCTAGTAACGGAGCGCCCAAGAGCGCTCGACGGTGTGAAGCTGTGGGGGACGATGTTGCTGGTTGCTGAAGTTGTTCCCACGGTCGACCGTAGTGGTTACTGGAAAAGGAGAGATTGGAGCCTTTCGCTCCAGACGCCAGGCCTGGATATCGCCTCATGGATCGGCATGCAAGCCGGTTTACATGGATGGCTAAACCCCGTGTCAGCAGGGCTGAAGACCCTGATGCTGCGTGGAAGATCATACTGGATAAACTCATCGAAAAGGGTGACGATGAGCCAGGAACCGCATATGCTGGTGTCGACGGCTCGGTCCCCCTGGGGCCCTGGCAGGCTGCCAACAGCATTGTTATCAAATGGCAGGGTGCTCTGGTCTTGGCCAGATGCCACTCTTCCGGTCGAGCTATCAGCACTGATGCTGAGCTCGATGCCATCTCGGTGGCCATCTCCGCAATGGTAGCATTCGGAGACATCACCAGGGTAGTTATCTTCACGGATTCGATGCATGCTGCTCGAATGGCCGTTGATCCTTCCCTGCACTCTCATCAGGGCTCATCTCTGATAGTGTGTCGGACACTCGAGTGATGGTTCCAGGGTGGTGGCAACCGTAAAGTCGTCTTTGCAGAGTCTCCCTCCGACATGGAGTGGGACATTCATCAAGAGGCGCATGACCTCGTCCTGGGGTTTCCTGGCGTACCTGTTATGCCGAATACTCCTCTATCTGTAGCTTGGCTCAAAAACAGGGCTGACACTGTAGCGCGGGATGCCTGGTCGACAGAGGTCGACGAGGTTCCCAACTTACTTGGCTCCAATTTCTTGGAGCTGGAGGATCTAAAGGGTAATCCTCTCTGTCTGACCCCTGTTCATGGTGGGCCGTGGCTTGAAGTGGGCGGCCGCAACTCTCAGTTGTTCGCCCGCATGTGCCGTGCTATCACGAATCATGCCCCGATCGGCTCGTATTACGAGCGGTTCAAAATTGACGACCCATTGGCTCTTGGGTGCATATGTGGGGTTTATCCTCAGACGCACGCTCATTTATTCAAGTGCAAGAAGTTGCACATGCTACCTCACAGGACCCCGCACCTAGTGTGGGGTCTTGAGAAATTTTTGAGCGACAACCCTAGTGCGATTGCATTCAACCGGCCCCAAGCCGGAGTCGGATGAGGGACTCTGGATGGGGGGCAATCTCATTTGCGGGTGGCACTGCGGTCAAAGCGACTCACTGCCCATGAGTGTTTGTTCGGTGGAGCGACGGGTTCCGCAAGGGACTCGGGGTCTGGTCGTCCCAGATCTGGCTTGTCGGCCCTCGTGGGTGGCTCGTCCGAGACATCGTTCAGGACCCGGCTTGGTGGACGGCGGTTTGGACTTAGGTCCTCGCTTAGCTATGACCACGTCAATTTTACCATTTAATCGGGGAGGGCCTGGCAGGCTCTTCTCGCATCTGGGTGACCCCCCTGTCCACCCTTTTAATCCATATCTACCCTACATTCAGTAGCGTTAACAATGCCATGCGTTTGTATTTCCTGGGCTGCGAGGTCCGTTATTTGGGTTTCAGGCTGCTGCGCAGTCTCGCCCACGTCGCGCTCGCGCGCGCCACATGCTCCCCTGCGAGCAACCAATTTCTTTCTTTTGCGATGGGTATTGTAGCATACTCGTTTGTATTAGTTAGAGTCCGAGCTGCGATCGTGCTTCGGAATATAAATTGTTGATTTAAAAAAAAAAAAAAAAAAAAATCTAGTGTTGTCTAGAATACTCTAGTTTACACTTTCATTTCATTTCCGAGTTCGCCGCACCTACTGCGCACGGAACGCCATACAACTCATTTACACATATCCGGACACTATTCCGCATATCCCAGCCGACTCGTGCTCCTCCGCTCTCCACGGATCCCTCGCAATCATGTCTTCTTTACACATGCCCCAAATCACTAAATTGAATGCTTTCAATTATAACACTTGGTCCAGTGATATGCAGGCCTGGCTTCGTGCAAACGGCGTCTGGCGCATTGTAAACGGCACATCGACCAAGCCTACACTCCCTGCAACCCCTACAGCAGAGGAGACCAAAGCATTTGATGACTGGACGCTTAAATCAGACAAAGCATCCGGAATGATGTATATGCTTGTAGAGGATGATCAGAAGATCCACTTCAATGGAATTGAGGATGATCCGGTCAAGATCTGGACCGCTAAAGATGCTTAGTGCGGGGTGTGTGTGAACTACTAGATAATCAAGTAGTCGCTTTCAATAGACTTGTAAGGTCTATTAAAGAGATACTATCAAATCTGACTTGCTTCACTATTAATAACTACTTTACTACACTCAAACACCCAAATCAATGTTTAGTTGACTTAGTTCATCCAAGGGGAGGATAATAGTTTTATAATATCGATACCTGATAGTAGGTGCGCGATAAAAGAAGGTGTTTAACTATGTAACGGCTGAAGCAAGGCCTTAGGCGCATTTATAGTCAATGGGTCGTTTTAAGTCCAATAGACTTGTGTAAATTCTGGTCTGGTACTCGGAAACTAGTGCTCTATGCACAAACTGCTAACTGATCTTGCTTTGTCTTGTTCTCCAATTGAGAAGATGGCTCTATGCCCTTTAACTTGTCTTTACTTGTCTCAAAAACTATACTTGTGGAAAGAGGCGCGCAGATGTCTTATCTGCCGACACTACAGTCCCTTAACAATGGCCAGAGGCGCGTAGATGCTTTGTCTACCGACACTACAGTCCAGGTCCCCAGATGTCCTTTGACAAAGGGTAGGTTTTGAACAAGTCACTTAGACAGGTTCCTTGGCTTATAACTCTCTTTACTTGTCTTGGCGAATCACTTAGACATGCGTTCTCGTCTTAACAGTTCGTTTATATCGTTACTTGGTTTCTTTTTATATTATGGGACTCTCGCTTTGAAGCTACTTGGTACTTAGAGGTGAAACACTTAAGGTATAACTCTTAAGCGCTTGTATCTCGTGGGTGGTAAATTGCTTGTATTCTACGGTGTTACAGGGCTGCTTATATACTACTGAGACGATATATTATTACATAGACGCAATGACGAGAATATAGAGATTTCATGGGCATTTGTGCGTGAGCGGCGGCCTTGTGGAGTACAGTTTCCGTGCGCGTCCGCTCAATCATGCCTTTTTGGTTGGATCGGGAGCTCAGATCGTCATCGGCTCAGCTAACTCAAGCGCCTAAGACTTAATCCTCCTTGACCACGTGGTATACAGGCTCGTGACCTTTCGTTTTCATTGGTATCTTGTCTTGTCATTGGCTATCGACTGACCAGAGCATAGACGCGCTTACATCTCATCGGAGACGCTCGGGCAATCCTCACCCGTTCTGTCTGTGATAATCCTCGTGATTAGGGTTGTAACCCTTTGTCCTCCGTACCCGATACTCTGGTACTCTCGGCGTGCATCTGGGATCTCGCTGTGTCGAGTTATGCACCCCGGAAATCTTCCTGTACCAAGTTATTACCCGATATGGTATGTGTTCCCAATTTGGTATCCCTTTGATCCGAGCTTTGATCGGCGTTGCTACAGGCGCGTCTATGGGTGTCTGCTTTACCCCGGCTGCTCCACCGTCCTTGATGCCCTCGGCAATGTCACGCGACCTGTCCTGTAGTGTGCCTAGATGTCCGTTCTTTAATCTAGAGATCTGCGCCCTCGCTGTATAGGCCGGATGGTTAAGATATTACTGAAAGGCGCCTATTTCCGTACACTTCATTAGATGTATTGACTAGTATCTCAATAGTTACTAATGATAATGTCTTTATTAAACCGCGCATTCCTCATTATCTTGCATAGTTTCCTCTAGTCCTTAGTAGTCTTGTCATTGTAATGTCCGGACTTGTAACATTTAGACTACATTATAAGCTTTACTAAGTGCTAAAAATAGCCCTGGTAAGGAGAATAGTATTCCGTTCAGAGCTAGCCGCTCGCGGTCTCTTCACCGCTCTGCGCGATATTCATCAGCAGAAGCGTCCGGGCGCACACTTTAATGCCTATGACGACTTATTCTCCATCCGGAAGCAAGAGGATGAAACTCTTCAGACTTTGATGAATAGAGTTGATACCTCTATTCGCCGCATTCAGGACCTTCGCCCTACCGGATTCGACCTTGCCAAGCTCGATGATGAGCTCGCATCCATGGCAATGATCCGCGCGCTTCCGGACGAGTACAGCACCTTCGCTTCGTCTCTGTTGCTTATGGACAAGCTTGACAAGTCCGCAATTTAGCGGGCATTTGTCACAGAGGAAGCGCAGCATCGCCATCGCGCCTCGGATGCTCCCACCATTGGTTCTGCACTTAATACTTCATCTGCACCTCCTGCGCTCAAATGCACGTTTTGCGGTATGTCCAATCACACACAGGACAAGTGCAACCACTTTATCAAAGCGCAGCAGAATGCGCAGGAGAGCATGCAAGAATATCGCAAGAAGGGCAGGAAAGCGAACAAAGTGCAGGAGACCACTCCAAAGTCTGAGGAGAATGTTACAGAGTATGCTGGAAATGCGAGTGCTCTCTCTACCTATGATCTTTTTTTTTTTTTTTTTTAAAATCAACAATTTATATTCCGAAGCACGATCACAGCTCGGACTCTAACTAATACAAATGAGTACGCTACAATACCCATCGCAAAAGAAAGAAATTGGTTGCGCAGCAGCCTGAAACCCAAATAACGGACCTCGCAGCCCAGGAAATACGGTTCTGCGGCGTTGTTAACGCTACCGCTGATCCAGTAAATATGGATTAAAAGGGTGGACAGGGGGGTCACCCAGATGCGAGAAGAGCCTGCCAGGCCCTCCCCGATTAAATGGTAAAATCAACGTGGTCATAGCTAAGCGAGGGCGCACGAACCCAAGCCGCCGTCCACCAAGCCGGGTCCTGAACGATGTCTCGGATGAGCCGCCCACGAGGGCCGACAAGCCAGATCTGGAACGACCAGACCCCGAGCCCCTTGCGGGACCCGTCGCTCCACCGAACAAACACTCATGGGCAGTGAGTCGCTTTGACTGCAGCGCCGCCCACAAATGAGATTGCCCCCCATCCAGAGTCCCTCATCCGACTCCGGCTTGGGGCCGATTGAACGCAAACGCACTAGGGTTGTCCGACAGCTCAAAAATTTCTCAAGACCCCACACCAGGTGCGGGGCCCTGTGAGGTAGCATGTGCAACTTCTTGCACTTGAATAAGTGAGCGCGCATCTGAGGATAAACCCCACACGTGCACCCAAGGGCTAATGGGTCGTCGATTTTAAACCGCTTGTAATACGAGCCGATCGGAGCATGATTCGTGATGGCACGGCACATGCGGGCGAACAACTGAGAGTTGCGGCTGCCCACTTCAAGCGAGGTCTTTGCTGTGCCCCCCCTATTCCTACCGGAATCCGGTGGAATCCGGTGGAATATAGGGCCATTCCGGTGGAATCTCCTGCCAAATTTCTGAATTTTTTTGAAAAAGGGGCAAATTCCGAGATTCCACTGGAATGTTGACCGGAATGCAACAGGAGTGGAATGGCTGGAATGGAACAACTAGATATTCCACTGGAATGGAATAGAAGTGCATTATGATTTGGTGATTTCTGATGTCTATATATAGAAATAGACATCAGTTCCTGTCTGTGGTATTGAAATAAAATTGGATAGTGTGCCAAGACATATTCCCAATTAGGAAATTCAATATTTGGATCAGGTGATTTTGAAAAGACTCAGGTTTGGTCGAGTTTTTTGCAGTTTTCTCATCAACAAGAGCAGCAGATCACATGATTTCTAAAGGTACACAGGTTTCAGAGCAGGTGCTATAATTACCTTTTTAGGCATAAAATTCCCATGGTCCTCAAAACAGCCTAAATATGGTAATATTGGCTGTCTGGGACACATAATATGGATATATTTAGAATCTCCTCAAAATGCTAAATCTGATGGTACCTTATTGACCCTGAATCACTCACATGTCAGTCACATAACATAAGTATCTCAAATAGACAAATAAGGCATATAAAGGAGTCAATTTGCACATGTCACACCTGTGTGACATGTGACTCTTGTGCCTGAATTTTTTGGTTTCAGACACCTGCCAGATTAGGGTGGACCCTGTGGTTTTCGCAACCTATTTTAGATGATTTTACGCTAAATGTCTATATTTAGATTTGGATTTTGCGGGGTGGTTTTTGGACAAAAGGCTTGGGATACAGGAGAGGTGTGATGTTTTTTGGCAAATTCAAATGCCTGTGACATGTGACATCTAAATTAAACAAAATACAATGTATTCCCGTCCATTCCAGTGGATTTTGGTCTCATTCCACTGGATTCTGGTCTCATTCCACTGGATTCCGGTCCCATTCCACCGGATTCCGGTTCCATTCCACCGGATTCTGGTCATTCCTACCGGAATAGGTGGGGCACAGCAAAGTACTGACTTCAAGCCACGGCCCGCCGTGAATGGGGGTCGGATGGAGAGGATTACCCTTTAGATCCCCTAACTCCAAGAAATTGGAGCCAAGTAAATTAGGAACCTCGTCGACCTCTGTCGACCAGGCACCCCGAGCTACAGTGTCAGCTTTGTTTTTCAGCCAGGCAACAGATAGAGGGGTATTCAGCATAACAGGTATGCCAGGAAACCCCCGAACGAGGTCGTGAGCCTCTTGATGAACGCCCCACTCCATGTCGGAGGGAGACTCTGCAAAAACGACTTTATGGTTGCCACCACCCTGGAACCATCGTTCGAGTGTCCGACACACTATCAGAGATGAGCCCTGATGAGAGTGCGGGGAAGGATCAACGGCCATTCGAGCAGCATGCATCGAATCCATGAAGATAACTACCCTGGTGACGTCCCTGAATGCTACCATTGCGGAGATGGCCACCGAGATGGCATCGAGCTCAGTGTCAGTGCTAATAGCTTGACCGGAAGAGTGACATCTGGCCAATACCAGTGCACCCTGCCGTTTGATAACAATACCGTTGGTGGCTTGCCAGGGCCCCTCTTATCTGGTAGAAAGGAAGACGCAGTATGCGTGGAACTCCTTTCTGTCAGACTCTTTGCAAGCAGATGTGGGCGTAGGACAGGGCTCTGCCCTGTCCCCTGTCTTGTCGGCTATTTATTTGGCGCCCATCATGCGTCTTTTCTACAAGAGGTGCCGTGAGATCCATCTTGCGGTTGACCTTCTGTCATATGTAGATGATGGTACCCTGATTTCTCAGGAGACCGGACTCGATCCTAATGTTGTAAACCTTCGCAAGGCTTATAAGATTATATTTGAGCTTTTTACCAAGTTCGCTTTCGCTCTGGAGCACGCGAAGTCGGAGATCTTCCACTTCGATAACACGGCTTCGGTTTATAATCCCGCCATTGATTTGGGTGAAGAACCCTACACTGCAGGAAAATGGCTCAAGCCAAAGCTGTTCTGGCGTTATCTTGGGTTCTACTTTGATCGCAAGCTCACTTTCAAGGAGCATGTGAGATATTATTCCACCAAAGGATTTACATCGGTTGTCTCGATGAAAATGCTTGGGTCTTCTACCAGGGGGCTGCCGCCGCATCTTAAGCGCCTCCTCTACCGCACGAGTGGCTCGCTTAAGTAATGGACCAGCCATGAATGACCGGACCGGGTGCGTATCAGACAAGAGAGAAATCCGAGCAACTGCCCGAGAGTTCAACCTGTCCAAAAGTAAGGGCATGGGCAGAAGGCCGGCAACAGCCTCGACGCCATACGAGGGAGAAGTGCAGAAGCACCCAGTGATCCAGAGCCCAGCCTTACGCTGGACATTGGTGAGTTGCGCAATAAGACCCTTGTTCTGGGCCTTGCGGAAATACCACATGCGGTAACCATAAGTAATTATGGGGATAACACAACGACAACGTCGAGTTTGCCAATGAAGTGGGGAGAGCCGGGCAAGCTCCGACTTCATCTGGGTGACCCCCCTGTCCACCCTTTTAATCCATATTTACCTTATGTTTGGTAGCGTTAACAACGCCGCGCATTTGTATTTCCTGGGCTGCGAGGTCCGTCATTTGGGTTTCAGGCTGCTGTGCAGTCTCGCCCGCGTCGCGCTCACGCGCGCTGCACGCTCCCCTGCGAGCGACCAATTTCTTTCTTTTGCATTGGGTATTGTAGCGTACTCGTTTGTATTAGTTAGAGTCCGAGCTGTGTTCGAGTTTCGGAATATAAACTGTTGATTTAAAAAAAAAAAAAAAAAAAAAAAGAAAAAAATGCCAGTACAACCCATGCTGGATGAGGTGCGGGTGTTGAGTTGGAACGTGGCCAGGGACGGGATGTCCCTGGATGTAATTCTATCTACTTGTACCAACATTTATGATATTATATTCGTTCAAGAACCCCCTTGGCGACACATAAGGACCGCCCTGTCTGCTAAAACCAGAAAGGGCGAGGATGTCATAGGCGCACCGAACCACCCAGATTGGCTGGCAATGGTCCGTGCGCCCACCACTGCTGATGAGCGACCCCGGGTTATGACCTATGTTTCGACTAGGTTAGCCTGGTATCGTCCGTCTTTACGAAGGGATGTGATTGATCACCCCGATATACAGGTCCTGTCACTTTCAACAAGTGCTGAGACCTTCTTTTTGATGAATGTCTATTCTGACGCGGACCATGGGGCCATTAATTGGCTCAAGGCCCGCGACACTACACTTCCTCGTTTCCATTTCATGGGCGGGGACTTCAACGCACACTCCGAGGACTGGGACAAAGGTCACAGTGGTCGGGAGGGATGCGCTATCTCATTGCAGCAGTCTGCTGCTATTCTTGGGCTTGAACTGGCTGCTTTTGGCAACCCAGGGCTCACGCACATACCAAGAGATCCCACCAAATGCAAAACGGTGATCGATCTGGCCTTCGTCCCGCCCAACCAGGTGATCGACCAAACTACTGTCCGATGCCCGGACATTCAACTCAAATCGGACCACATTCCGATTTCGACCACCCTGGACATCTCTCCTGCCCCCGACGGGGCGGTTCGGATGTCTCTTCCTACTGATGATGTTCCGGCATTTATCAATTCTATCAGCTCGGGGCTTCGGGCTATCGACCCGACTGCCCCTCTTAATACCGAGGAACAGATCGAGGCTGCTGCGCAAGCGGTGGCTTTGGTCTTCTCTTCTGCATGGGAGTCCCATGCTAAAGAGTCCTTTGTTACCTGGCGATCTAAGCCCTGGTGGACCCAGGAGTGCTCAGATGCCCTTGACACGTTCCGGCGCAGTCGCCTGCCCGAGGACTGGAAATCCTTTCGGGGAGTCATCCGAGATGTCAAGCGCGATTTCTTTGATCAACGGATCCATGAAATCGCGTCGGCTAATAAGCGCCCGTGGGACCTCATGAACTGGGTCCAACAACGCAAACTTCCTCCCTGCGAGGCCCTCCACTACCGTGGTGAGCCTTGTAATGACATGCCCGCCCTTTGGGACGCGCTCCACGGCACCTACAACTCTGCCTCTGACAGAGTGTTTGATGCTAATTTATTGAACTCTCTCCCTACCTTGCCTGTTAGGGAGTGGGTTCATTTCTCTGCGCTGGAACTCACAGAGGCTCTCTCTGCGTGTTCCGGTCTGTCTGCTCCGGGTCCGGATCATGTCAATTGGTCCCACCTGAAGGGGATAGTACGTCGTGACCCTCATTCGGTTGAGGTCCTCCTCTCGATTGCCAATGCCTGCATGCGTGTGGGTTATTGGCCATCGGTATTTAAGGATTCGCTTTCGGTGATTATTCCCAAGCTGAATAAGCCATCCTATTCTGCACCTAAGGCATTCAGGCCTATTGTTCTCCTGAACACCATTGGTAAATTGATCGAGAAGATGATCTCGAATCGCATTCAGTTCGACGCAGTTGGGCTGGATATTTTCCATCCTAATCAGGTGGGTGGAGTGCGTCAACGCTCCACTGAGGATGCTGGGCTCTTCCTCACGCACATTGTGCGTGCGGGGTGGGCTAAGGGTTTAAAGACTAGCGTGGTCACCTTTGATCTCGCTCAGTTCTTCCCTTCACTTAATCACGATGCGCTCGTGATTATTCTTCAGAAACTTGGCTTCCCTCCGTTGGTGGTCAAGTTTTTCGCATCTTATCTAGTAGAAAGGAAGACGCGGTATGCGTGGAACTCCTTCTTATCAGACCCGCTACAGGCGGACGTGGGGGTGGGCCAGGGATCGGCCTTGTCCCCTGTCTTGTCGGCTATCTACCTGGCGCCTATCATGCGCCTGTTCGAGAAGTGGTGCCTCGACCTTGGGTTGAGGGTTGACCTCCTCTCGTATGTTGATGACGGCACACTCATCGTGCAGGATGAGTGGCTGGATAATAATATTGCGATGCTTAAGAGGGCATACGCTGTTATCTTCGAGCTATTCAAGGCATTTGCTTTGGCGCTCGAGCACGACAAGTCTGAGATCTTTCATTTTGATAGATCTCACTCTAGTTATAATCCTAGTATCAATCTCGGGTATGTACCCTACACCAGAGATCGTGCTAATTACCTCAGGCCCAAGCCGTTTTGGCGGTACTTAGGCTTTTACTTTGACCGCAAGCTCACCTTCAATGAGCATGTGCGTTATTACTCCACCAAGGGATTCACATCGGTTGTTTCGATGAAAATGCTTGGCTCCTCCACTCGGGGGCTTTTGCCTGTGCAGAAGCGTCTCCTTTACCGCACATGTGTGGTCCCCATATTCACGTATGGGTATCGCATGTGGTTTTTCAAGGACGCCCGCAACAAGGGCCTCATCAAACAACTTACGCAAGTTCAGCGTAAGGCTGCTCTCTGGATTACGGGTGCATTCCGTACTTCACCTTCAGGAGGGGTGGAGGCCCTTGCGGGCCTCCTACCCATCCCTATACATCTCGAAAGATTGCGCGACCGCTCTACTGTGCGGGTCGCCACTCTCTCGGACACTCACCTGATCTGATCATTCATGTCCGGATCATCACTTAAGCGCGCAACCCCCCATCCTATGTCGGTTGAACGCATGCCTGCCGCCCATCGCTGCAAGGTGACGGGTGCTCTTATGGATAATGTAAATTATTCCAGTGTCCCGGTTGAGTCTATGGAGCCTTTTGCTCCTGAGGCTCGTCCGGGTTATCGAATCCTCGATCGCTATGCCGATCAGTTCAAGTGGCTTTCCAAGCCACGCTTTAGCAGGTCCGAAGATCCTGAAGCGGCTTGGAAGCTTATCCTGGATGCGTCCCTCGAGTCTCTCGAGGACGATCCAGACGCTGCATATGCTGGTGTTGACGGCTCCTGCCCTCCGGGGTGGCAAGCCGCCACTGGCGTTGTTATCAAACGACAGGGCGCACAGGTTTATTCTGAGTGTCATGCTGCCGGGAGGGCCTCGTCTACGGATGCAGAGCTCTTTGCTATTCGCGTTGCCATCTCCAATGCCGTTGGCTTTGGGGATGTCAAACGCGTTACTATTTTCACTGATGCGATGCATGCCGCGCGCCTCTCAGTGGATCCCTCTCCGCACTCTTTTCAGTCTCAGTCACTGATGGTGTGTCGCATACTTGAGCCGTGGTTCAGGCGCTCGCCTGACCATAAGGTTACTTTTATCGAGTCTCCCTCCGATATGGAGTGGGGCATTCAAAATGAAGCGCACGATCTCATTGCTGGTATGCGCGGCGTTGCTGTCATTCCTACCACCAAACTCTCCCTCCAGTATGTCCGCGATTTCTGGACAAATCGGCACGCGCAGATTGGAAGCAAAGAGTTTCCGATCAGCCATTTCTGCTTGGCTCCAACTTTATGGAGCTGCAAGGATTGAACGGGGACCCTGTCCAGCCTAGTCCCACTCGCGGGGGACCTTGGCTTGAAGCTGGCAGTCAGAGCATTTCGCTCTTTGCTCGCATGTGCCGTTTAATTATGAATCATGCTCCGATCGGCTCGTACTACGAGCGGTTCAAAATCGATGACCCTAGGGCCCTCGGTTGCGAGTGTGGGGTTTATCCTCAGACTCGCGATCATATATTCAAGTGCAAGAAACAGCCTTGGACTCGCCGGAAGCCGAAACTCGTTTCGGAGCTGGCGACGTATCTGTTGGAGCACCCCACGGCGTTCTCCTTCTCCCGGCACCCAGCTGGAGTCGGATGAGGGACTCTGGGCAGGGGGCTATTCTGGGTGCGAGCGGCGCCGCGGTCAAAGCGGCCTGTTGCCCACAGGTGTTTCTGCATTGCATCACAGTGATGGCGGACTTCGCGAGAGGCGAGAGGGCTGGTCGTTCCAGTCCTGGCGGGGTCAACTCTCTGAGTTGGCTTCGTGCATCACTTGCAGAGGACCCGACCTGGTTGACGGCGGTGGGGGCTTTGGCCCCTGCTTAGCTATGACCACGTTGATTTTACCGGTGAATCAGGGAGGGCCTGGCAGGCTCTTCTCGCATCTGGATGACCCCCCCGTCCATCCCAATACTCCTATCTGCCATTCGTGCGGTAGCGTTAACAACGCCGCAACGACGGACAATCTGTAGTTGCGAGACTACCTATCTGGGTTTCAGGCGGCTGCGCCGTCTCACCCGCGCCGCGCTCGCGCGTCGCATGCTCATGCTCGCCGTCAAGCTAACTTCTTTCTTTTGCACGCGTAGTATACCACCTTCGTTTGTATTAGTTAGAGACCGGACTGCTTTCATGCCCCAGAATATAAGCTGTTGATTTAAAAAATAAAGAAAAAAAAAAAAAAAAAGCGAAAGGCTCCAGTTCCTCCAGACCAGCGGGGTGGAACAATGCATTGCCCACAAGTCCGCCGCGCACCTTGTCTCGGTGGCGCTCAGTCATATTCTCCATAGCCATTTTGTGAGGAATGGCTTTTTTAAGTAAAGGCCCAGCCATGAATGACCGGACCGGATGGGTGTCAGACAAGAGAGAAATCTGAGCAATTGCCCGAGAGTTCAACCTGTCCAAAAGTAAAGGCATGGGCAGAAGGCCGGCAAGGGCCTCGACGCCATACGAGGGAAAAGTGCGGAAGCACCAAGTGATCCAGAGCCCAGCCTTACGCTGGACATTGGTGAGTTGCGCAATAAGACCCTTGTTCTGGGCCTTGCGGAAATACCACATGCGGTAACCATAAGTAATTATGGGGATAACGCACGTGCAGTAGAGGAGGCGCTTAAGATGCGGCGGCAGCCCTCTGGTAGAAGACCCAAGCATTTTCATCGATACAACCGATGTAAATCCTTTGGTGGAATAATATCTCACATGCTCCTTGAAAGTGAGCTTGCGATCAAAATAAAACCCAAGATACTGCCAGAACGGCTTCAGCTTGAGCCACTTGCCTGCAGTGTAGGGTTCTTCACCCAAATCTATGGCAGGATTATAAACTGAAGCCGTGTTATCGAAGTGGAAGATCTCCGACTTCGCGTGCTCCAGAGTGAGAGCAAACTTGGTAAAAAGCGCAAAAATAATCTTGTAAGCCTTGCGAAGGTTTACAACATTGGGATCGAGTCCGGTCTTCTGAGAAATTAGAGTACCATCATCCACATACGACAGGAGGTCAACCGCAAGATGAATCTCACGGCACCTCTTGTAGAAGAGACGCATGATAGGCGCCAAGTAAATAGCCGACAGGACAGGGGACAAGGCTGAGCCCTATCCCACACCCACATCTGCTTGCAAAGGGTCTGACAGAAAGGAGTTCCATGCATACTGCATCTTCCTTTCTACCAGATACGAGGTGAAAAACTTGACCACCAAAGGTGGAAAGCCAAGCTTCCGGAGAATGATCACAAGAACCTCGTGATTAAGAGAAGGAAAGAACTGAGCAAGGTCAAAGGCAAGGACACTAGTCCTCAACCCTTTCGCCCACCCAGCCCTCACCATGTGTGTCAAAAACAGACCCGCATCCTCAGTGAAGCGCCCCCTGATGCCCCCAACCTGATTCGGGTGAAATATATGTTAAAGGTGGCAAGCGCGGGAACGTGTGATGCAGCTCTGTGCCTAATATGAGCAACTCGGAGCGAGGAACACAGGAGCTATAGTAAGCTGAAGTCCAGAGTGAGTAACTGATTGTATTGGGCAAAATACTAACTACTTGCCTGAAGTCCAGAGTGAGTAACTAAGGACTTCTGGCAAATGTCAAAAGACTTTATATACAAAATAGAAAGCATCTAGAAAGCATCTGGAGATGATCTGGAGATGATCTAGAACTTGATAAGAATCTAATCTACAAATGCACAACAAGTGAAAAGAAGGAAGTGCAGATAAGAGATAAGATAAGAGATAAGATAAGATAAGATAAGATAACTTGGAGACATGTGCAGGCAGTTTTAACATCCCCCCGTGATCTCACAAGTCTCCAAAGTAGACTACAGAGTCCATAGATAAAAGAAAGGTAGAAAGAGATTAAGGCCTAATGCCCATTTGGTCTCTACAAAATTGAACCTTGGGAGCAGGAAGTGGTTTGGTAAGAATATCTGCAATTTGTTCTGCAGTAGGAATATAAGAAGGGGCAATGCGTTTGTCATTAACAGCATCCCTCAGCCAGTAAAAGCGCAGATCCAAGTGCTTCATGCGCCCATGATGCTCAGGATTCTTGGACACACTGATAGCAGACTGATTGTCCATGTGTAAAGTAGATGGCTGGTCAACAATATAACCAAATTCACCAAGGATATTGCGCATCCAGGCAATCTCCTTGCCAGCCTCAACTGCAGCCACATACTCAGATTCAGTAGTGGACAAAGTAACTAGACTTTGCAGTTTACTGCCCCAGCCTATAGCACCACCAGCCATCATGGTCACATAACCACCAGTAGAGCGGCCAGTGTCAATGCAATCACCATGAGCAGCAGGGGCCACAGTAGCCCAGTGGTTTCGATCACTAAAGACCTGTTGAGGTGGCTGTGCAGCTGCTGGAAAGGTTGTGGGTTCGATTCCCGCTCATCCCTTCTACCTGATTACAAAGGAAGGAGTTTGTGACAAACAGTTGGTTACTGTCACAATCGGTACTGTACGCCGGTAAACGGATACAGGACTAGGCTGGATGTCATGATCCTCCGGCCGAGTGGGATGTGGATCTCTGGGCCTGGCAAGCCCGCGGCATATCGGGGGGGAACATTCACCGTACCCCAAATTGGCTGGCTTGATACACCAGTCGTACCCATTACGGGAGCGAAAGCACAGGGGGCAGTAAGCGGGGGTAGTTTATATAGAACAAGCCGAACGTCCTGAGAAGGGCCAGGCCACCCTCCACCACGAACGCCCGGTCCAGCTGCTTACTGGCATAAACCGGATTAGTAAGGGTTGTTAGTCGGCAATTTGACGGCAGGGGCCTAACAGACTCGGGCTTGGTCCTGTAGACTGTGCCCAAAGGGGTCCCCACCAGGGATCTTCGGCGGGTGGTTGTAATTCGGACCTAGGTTACCTGGTCCCATACTGGGAGCTTGTAGGGGGTTCGCCCCGGGGCGTTAGTTGACACTCTGGGAGGGAGGCCGTCCGTTCTAAGAAATGGAGGGCGGAAGAGTTCCTGGACCGATGCGCACCAATATGGGAAACCAAGCTGGAAATAACTCCGTGCTGAGATCTGTCTGTCGGATCGATTCTCGGACGCACAACACGGTTGGTTGCTGGCAAGGCAGAGAGTGGGGACAGATGGGGATCCGCGCCGGTTGGCTTCAGCGAACCATCTGCCCTGCAACGGGAAACCGAGTAGCTGGGGCTCTATAATAACTCCCTGGCGAGACGCGAGCCGTAGTGGGCCAAGGCAGTCCCTTGCGACCCAGCTCGAGAGCACTAAATCCTCTGTCGGTTCACTCGGCTGATTAGGCCGGGTATTGAATCTAAGTTGATTCCAAGTGGCAGCGCAAGCTGCTGTCTGCCCCGCAAGGGCGCAAGGCATAGGGTCTCTCTTCGGAGGGGCCCTACATTTGAAATTGTTGATATAAAAAAAAAAAAAAAAAAAAAAAAAATCACCATGAGCAGCATCAGAGTAAGTGGTGAACAGCTCAGAGCCAATTTCACCAGAATACTGCAACTTGTACTCTAAGGTGCCCTTGAGATAGCGGAACAGATGCTTGACAGCAGCCTAATGCCTGGGACCAGGATTGCAGTTAAAGCGTGCCAAATAGGACACAGCATGCGCAATATCAGGGCGAGTCATGGTAGCCAAATACTGCAAAGACCCAATAGCACTGAGGTAAGGAGTATTGCGCAAAGCTTCCACTTCTGCGGCATTCTGAGGACCCATCTCTTTGGACAAGACAGTGCCAGGTGCAATGGGAGTGAGGACAGGGTGCGAATCAGTCATACTGTAGTGCTCAAGCATGTCCAGAATGAATTGGCGCTGATGGAGCGACACAAGATGCTTCTGGCGATCTCTAGTGACTGCAACACCGAGATCGCGACATTTGAAGTGCTGAGCAAGTTGCTTGACCGCATTGTCAACAGCTGCAGTGGACTTGGATGCAAAGGTAATGTCATCAATGTAAATGGGCACAAAGATCTTGACCTGTCCATTAGAGTAGATATAGACAGAGCGGTCAGATTTAACGCGTTTGAAGCCCATCTCAGTGAGAGCAGCATGCAACTTGATATTCCATTGACGCGCAGACTGCTTGAGACCATAGAGGGATTTTCGGAGTCTGCAAACCATATTAGGTCCACCTTGGTGGAAACCTTCAGGTTGCATCATGTATATCCACTCATCTAGGTCACCATTGGTTTTTTTTTTTTTTTTTTTTTTTTTTTTAAATCAACAATTTTAAATGTAGGGCCCCTCCGAAGAGAGACCCTATGCCTTGCGCCCTTGCGGGGCAGACAGCAGCTTGCGCTGCCACTTGGAATCAACTTAGATTCAATACCCGGCCTAATCAGCCGAGTGAACCGACAGAGGATTTAGTGCTCTCGAGCTGGGTCGCAAGGGACTGCCTTGGCCCACTACGGCTCGCGTCTCGCCAGGGAGTTATTATAGAGCCCCAGCTACTCGGTTTCCCGTTGCAGGGCAGATGGTTCGCTGAAGCCAACCGGCGCGGATCCCCATCTGTCCCCACTCTCTGCCTTGCCAGCAACCAACCGTGTTGTGCGTCCGAGAATCGATCCGACAGACAGATCTCAGCACGGAGTTATTTCCAGCTTGGTTTCCCATATTGGTGCGCATCGGTCCAGGAACTCTTCCGCCCTCCATTTCTTAGAACGGACGGCCTCCCTCCCAGAGTGTCAACTAACGCCCCGGGGCGAACCCCCTACAAGCTCCCAGTATGGGACCAGGTAACCTAGGTCCGAATTACAACCACCCGCCGAAGATCCCTGGTGGGGACCCCTTTGGGCACAGTCTACAGGACCAAGCCCGAGTCTGTTAGGCCCCTGCCGTCAAATTGCCGACTAACAACCCTTACTAATCCGGTTTATGCCAGTAAGCAGCTGGACCGGGCGTTCGTGGTGGAGGGTGGCCTGGCCCTTCTCAGGACGTTCGGCTTGTTCTATATAAACTACCCCCGCTTACTGCCCCCTGTGCTTTCGCTCCCGTAATGGGTACGACTGGTGTATCAAGCCAGCCAATTTGGGGTACGGTGAATGTTCCCCCCCGATATGCCGCGGGCTTGCCAGGCCCAGAGATCCACATCCCACTCGGCCGGAGGATCATGACATCCAGCCTAGTCCTGTATCCGTTTACCGGCGTACAGTACCGATTGTGACAGTAACCAACTGTTTGTCACAAACTCCTTCCTTTGTAATCAGGTAGAAGGGATGAGCGGGAATCGAACCCACAACCTTTCCAGCAGCTGCACAGCCACCTCAACAGGTCTTTAGTGATCGAAACCACTGGGCTACTGTGGCCCTAGGTCACCATTGGTAAAAGCAGCTGAAATGTCTACAGAGCGCAGTTCAAGGTTCTCAAGTGCAGCCAATGCAAAGATCATGCGCAGAGTTGCAGGACGGAATGTGGGAGCAAAGACCTCATGATAATCGACTCCAGGGCGTTGACTATAGCCCTTGGCAACCAGATGAGCCTTGTAGTGCTCAACAGAACCGTCTGCATTGCGTTTGACTTTAAACACCCAACCAGAGCCAATGGCCTTTTCTCCAGGTGGGAGATCAACTAACTCCCAAGTGCCATTCTGGAGCAAAGTATTGTACTCTGCATTTGCAGCATCACGCCACTTGTCCGCATCGTTGCCCTTCATTGCCTGCCTGTAGTTGCGAGGATCTGAGGTCGACGCAGCACCAGCAAATTGCACATACTCACATCAGCTGCATCATCGTCTTCCTCAACTGGAGGTGGCGGAGCAGGTGTGACTTTCCACCATTCACCAGGTTGCTTAGAAATACGCGTAGAGCGTCTAGGCTGCGGTGGTGGTGTAGGAGTGCGAGGCGCAGGTGCAGGAGGCTGTTCTGGAATAGGCGGTACAACAGGAGGTTCAGGAGGAGCATCAGGTGCGTTAGCAGGCGCAGGCGGTGCAGGAATAACAGCAGGACGCGGAATTTGCGCAGGAGGAATCAAATTATCATCATGATCATCCCCCCGATTTCCGGCACAAAAGGAGCAGTCTCCGGTTCCAAAGGTGTGCCAATTGGCATAAGAGCGTTTTTGGCGAGTGGGCCAGAGCCAGCAATGCCAGGGAAGTGACGCTCATCAAACACAGCACGTTCAGAGATAATAAACTTCGTTGTGGCAGGGTTGTAGAACTGCCAACCCTTGTAACCAGCAGGGTAACCAACAAAGATGCACTTCTCCATGTGTGGCTGAAGCGACTTGCGTTTGTCTCTTTGAATGTAGACATATGCAGTGCAGCGCCAAACGCGCAGATGGCTCACATCTGGTTTCTTCTTGTACCATTCTGCATACGGAGTAGTATTAGGCAGAGGTGCAGTAGGAAGTCGATTCCAGACATGTATATATGCAGCCAAAGCGTGCGCCCAGAACGATGCAGGAAGGTGCGCTTCATTGAGCATAGCAGTAACATGATCTGCAATAGTGCGGTTTCTCGCTCTGCAACTCCGTTCTGTTGAGGGGCGATTACGCATAGTATGGCATCGCACAATGCCACATTGATCCGTAAAGTGAATAAAAGCATTAGACATAAATTCACCACCCTTGTCATCCTGCATAGACTTGATCTTGCAATTCAATTGGTTTTCAGCATGCCTTTAAACATCTTGAATGCCTCAAATGTGTCACTCTTCCATTTTAACAGCATTACAGCGCGAAGCTTGGTGCAGTCATCAATGAAGGTCACCCAGTAACAGTAACCTTCTGGAGTAGGAACAGGAAGAGGACCATGGAGATCAGTATGAATCAATTCTAGTGGAGTAGTAG
>JADNRV010000154.1:0-125686 GCA_015499995.1 Flammula alnicola | reverse complement strand
TGCACAGGTGGCAGGGCCGACGGAGTAAAGACAGGAGTGCGTTCGCGCTCACTGACTGGGGTCTTGTCTCGCTGTTGCTGAGGGACAGTAGATGAGTACGTCTGCCTCTGAGGAGAGGGAGACGCAGGGGTAGAGGCTGCCGCCGCCGAAGTAGACGACGAGCCAGTGGGGGTGCGCCGAGGCGCAAATCCAGACAATCTCTCCGATGCGCGAGATCCGCTCGGCGGATCGCCACCAGAACCGGGTTTAGGGGGCATTGATATGTTATCTGTCGATTGGTAAAGTAGCGCTCAAGAGCGCTCAACGAGGAGGAGCTGTGGGGGACGATGTTGGTGTTGCTGAGGTTGTTTCCCACGGTCGCACGAAGTGGTTACCGAATAAGGAGGAGATGACACCCAGAATTGCCCCCCGCCCAAAGTCCCTCATCCGACTCCAGCAGGGTGCCGGGAGAAGGAGAACGCCATAGGGTGCTCCAACAGATAAGTCGCCAGCTCCGAAACAAGTTTCGGCTTCCGGCGAGTCCAACGCAATTTAGGCCCCCCCTTGCGGGGAGACCGATTGGGGGCGATCTTAATGCCATTCCCCCAACATTGCCGCTTCAACTTAACCCGAATTGGAACTTATTATGCCCAATCAAGCGACAGTGAATATAGATCTGTCGAGCCAGTACAAGGGGACTATCCGAGTACCGCTACGGTCCAGCCGACACCAGGGCGCTACTTCCGGCCGTACATTCCCGTCCCCCGGCAGGTGGTTCGCTTATGCCTTTCGGCGCGGATCCCCAATCCTGTCCAGAGTCACTGTCTTGCCGCGATCCAAACCCAGTTGTGCTTCACATGCCACAGCCCACATAGCCTCCCACATGGCAACCGGGAGATAAGCCATTTAGACTCGCGACTAACGACACCGCTCACTACTCTATTGCGACGTGCCGGGTGCCCTGTCCTTGCCGAGCGGCGCCCCACCAGCACAGCCCACAGGCCTCCCACATGCCAGCAGCACGGACTCCGTCGGTGGGTATGCGACCGAAACCCGGATCACAATGCCGGTGGTCTACCCATGGTCGGGTTGTTATCAGCCCAATTCCCGGTTCTTACCGTGTCCTATCCTTTCGGACCCTTTACGGGCTGCTATCCGAGGTGCCCCAATACGGCTTTGCCCGAGCCTGGCTGACTTACTGACCTATAAGGCCGAGCGACGATCCCAAATGGGCCAGGGTCGATTTACATCAGCATTCCGCGGAATCGCTTGGACCCCGGACACTCTGCACTGTCGACGTAGGCCTACACAGCGCTCATCGTGCCCAACCCCTGCGGCGGCCCTTAGGCCATTGCTCACTACAGCGAGGAGACCGTCCCACGGTGCACCTGCTACGCCCCACAACATGGCGGACGATTTATGCCAGCTCCAAAGTATGCCCCCATGTCACCCAAAGGTGACCGCAGTGGTCCGCCCAGGCCCTTAGACCACTCGACACCGACAACGCGCCCAACGGCAGACGAATTATATCAGCATTCCGCGGAATGGAACCCAGGTCACAAGCTTATGGTACTTGCTATGTGCAGGAATCGAACCCACAACCTCTCGGATGGTGCACAGCCACCCTTAAAGGCAACACAGTAACCGCTAAGCCACCACGCCCCGCAGTCGCCTGCCCGAGGACTGGAAATCTTTTCGGAAGACCGTCCGAGATGTCAAGCGCGAATTCTTCGATCATCGGATCCATGAAATCACGTCTGCTAACAAGCGCCCGTGGGACCTCATGAATTGGGTCCAACAGCGTAAACTTCCTCCCTGTGAGGCTCTTCACTATCATGGCGAGCCCTGCAATGACATGCCCGCCCTTTGGGACGCGCTCCACGGCACCTATAACTCTGCCTCTGACAGAGTGTTCGATGCTGGTGTCTTGAACTCCCTCCCTGATCTACCGGTGAGGGAATGGGTTCGTTTTTCTGCGCTGGAACTCACAGAGGCCCTCTCTGCGTGTTCCGGTCTGTCTGCTCCGGGTCCGGATCATATCAATTGGTCCCACCTGAAGGGGATAGTACGTCAGGATCCTCATGCTGTTGAGGTCCTCCTCTCGATTGCCAATGCCTGCATGCGTGTGGGTTATTGGCCGTCTGTTTTTAAGGATTCGCTTTCGGTAATCATACCCAAGCCGAATAAGCCGTCCTATTCTGCACCTAAGGCATTCAGGCCCATTGTCCTCCTGAATACCATTGGTAAATTGATCGAGAAGATGATCTCGAATCGCATTCAGTTCGACGCTGTCGGGCTGGATATTTTCCATCCTAACCAGGTGGGTGGAGTGCGTCAACGCTCCACCGAGGATGCTGGGCTCTTCCTCACGCACATCGTGCGTGCGGGGTGGGCTAAGGGTTTAAAGACTAGCGTGGTCGCCTTTGATCTCGCTCAGTTCTTCCCTTCACTCAATCACGATGCGCTCGTGATTATTCTTCGGAAACTTGGCTTCCCTCCATTGGTGGTCAAGTTTTTCGCATCTTATCTGGTGGAGAGGAAGACGCGGTATGCGTGGAACTCCTTCCTATCAGACCCATTGCAGGCGGATGTGGGGGTGGGCCAGGGATCGGCCTTGTCCCCTGTCTTGTCGGCTATCTACCTGGCGCCTATCATGCGCCTATTCGAGAAGAGGTGCCTTGACCTTGGGTTGAGGGTCGACCTCCTCTCGTATGTTGATGATGGCACACTCATCGTGCAAGATGAGTGGCTGGATAATAATATTGCGATGCTCAAGAAGGCATACGCTGTTATCTTCGAGCTATTCAAGGCATTCGCTTTGGCGCTCGAGCACGACAAGTCTGAGATCTTTCATTTTGATAGATCTCATTCCAGTTATAATCCTAGCATCAATCTCGGGTATGCACCTTACACCGGGGACCGGGCTAATTATCTCAAGCCCAAGCCGTTTTGGCGGTACTTGGGCTTTTACTTCGACCGCAAGCTCACCTTTAATGAGCATGTGCGCTACTATTCCACCAAGGGATTTACATCGGTTGTGTCGATGAAGATGCTTGGTTCCTCTACTCGGGGCTACTGCCTATGCAGAAGCGACTCCTGTACCGCACCTGTGTGGTCCCCATATTCACGTATGGGTATCACATGTGGTTCTTCAAGGGTGCCCGCAACAAGGGCCTCATTAAACAGCTCACGCAAGTCCAGCGTAAGGCTGCTCTCTGGATCACGGGTGCATTCCGTACTTCACCTTCGGGAGGGGTGGAGGCCCTTGCGGGCCTCCTACCCATCCCTATACTTCTCGAAAGATTGCGCGACCGCTCTGCAGTGCGGGTCGCCACTCTTTCGGACACTCATCCGATCCGGTCATTCATGTCCGGATCATCACTTAAGCGCGCGACCCCCCATCCTACGTCGGTTGAACGCATGCCTGCCGCCCATCGCCGTAAGGTGACGGGTGCTCTTATGGATAATGTAAATTACTCCAATGTCCCTGTCGAGTCCACGGAGCCCTTTGCTCCTGAGGCTCGGCCGGGTTATCGAATTCTCGATCGCTATGCCGATCGGTTCAAGTGGCTTTCCAAGCCTCGCTTTAGCAGGTCCGAAGATCCTGAAGCGGCTTGGAAGCTTATCCTGGACGTGTCTCTCGAGTCTCTCGAGGACGATCCAGACGCTGCATACGCTGGTGTTGACGGCTCCTGCCCTCCGGGGTGGCAAGCCGCCACTGGCGTTGTTATCAAACGGCAGGGCGCACAGGTTTATTCTGGGTGTCATGCTGCTGGGAGGGCCTCGTCTACGGACGCAGAGCTCTTTGCTATTCGCGTTGCCATCTCCAATGCCGTTGGCTTTGGGGATGTCAAACGTGTTACTATTTTCACTGATGCGATGCATGCCGCGCGCCTCTCGGTGGATCCCTCGCCGCACTCCTTTCAGTCTCAGTCACTGATGGTGTGTCGCATACTTGAGCCGTGGTTCAGGCGCTCGCCTGACCATAAGGTTACCTTTGTCGAGTCCCCCTCTGATATGGAGTGGGACATTCAAAATGAAGCACATGATCTCGTTGCCGGTATGTGCGGCGTTGCCGTCGCTCCTACCACCAAGCTCTCTCTCCAGTATGTCCGCGATTTCGTGGACAAATCGGCACGCGCGGATTGGAAACAAAGAATTTCCGATCAGCCTTTCCTGCTTGGCTCCAACTTTATGGAGCTGCAAGGGTTGAACGGAGACCCTGTCCAGCCTAGTCCCACTCGCGGGGGACCTTGGCTTGAAGCCGGCAGTCAGAGTGTTTCGCTCTTTGCCCGCATGTGCCGTTTAATAACGAATCATGCGCCGATCGGCTCGTACTACGAGCGGTTCAAAATCGACGACCCTAGGGCCCTCGGTTGTGAGTGTGGGGTTTATCCTCAGACTCGCGATCATATATTCAAGTGCAAAAAACAGCCTTGGACTCGCCGGAAGCCAAAACTTGTTTCGGAGCTGGCGACTTATCTGTTGGAGCACCCTACGGCGTTCTCCTTCTCCCGGCACCCTGCTGGAGTCGGATGAGGGACTTTGGGCGGGGGGCAATTCTGGGTGTGAGCGGCGCCGCGGTCAAAGCGGCCTGTTGCCCACAGGTGTTTCTGCATTGCGTCACAGTGATGGCGGACTTCGCGAGAGGCGAGAGGGCTGGTCGTTCCAGTCCTGGCGGGGTCGACTCCCTGAGTTGGCTTCGTGCATCACTTGCAGAGGACCCGACCTGGTTGACGGCGGTGGGGGCTTCGGCCCTTGCTTAGCTATGACCACGTTGATTTTACCGGTGAATCGGGGAGGGCCTGGCAGGCTCTTCTCGCATCTGGATGAACCCCCCTGTCCATCCCAATATTCCTATCTGCCGTTCGTGCGGTAGCGTTAACAACGCCGTAACGACGGACAATCTGTAGTTGCGAGACTACCTATCTGGGTTTCAGGCGGCTGCGCCGTCTCACCCGCGCCGCGCTCGCGCGCGTCGCATGCTCGCCGTCGAGCCAACTTCTTTCTTTTGCACGCGTAGTATACCGCCTTCATTTGTATTAGTTAGAGACCGGACTGCTTTCGTGCACCGGTATAAAATTGTTGATATAAAAAAAAAAAAAAAAAAACCACTGCGTCTGTTCAGGCAGCGCAGTCTACTGCATCTCCCTCTCCCCAGAGGCAGGTGTATGCATCTCCAGTTCCTCAGCAGACGAGGCAACTCACACCGAGACCCGATCGACCTCGATCGAGGTCCTCTGTTATCCACGACGACAGTGAGGTGTCCTACGTCGAAGAGGGCAATCCTGGCGACGAAGACGAGGACATGTATGGGGAGGAAGCCCCCCTGCAGGTCCTTCTACCCGCGATAGCACCACCGCACCTCCGGAGACAGACGACGAGGTGATGCATCGACTTTCTGAGTCTCTTCGGATGGCATCGTCTTGGTTTCGTCGCTCCGGTGGCGAGGCCTTCGACAGCGCTGGTTCGGAGGTCTCTCGACCTCTCGCATCGTCCATCGTTGGGTTTATCTCAGCGGTGTACTCATCTTCGTGGTGGGAAGCCACTACACTCAACGTGGACGGTAATCGCACCGTCCACGAACTTACTTCGACGGTTGTGGCCTCGGTCTCCTCTCACGAGGAGACGATTCATGCCTCCACGGCCTCCATTCTCCCTGGTGCTTCCAGGTCGGGTCCTATGGACACTGACACGGACACTGGAATGTCATCCGCGACCCCCGCCCCCACGACTAGGAAGCCGACTGGGAAAGCTAGGGCGCCGGCGTTCACAGCGCCATCTGGTGCAGCGGCACCTCCGAAGGCGCAGCCTTCGAAGGGGCCTTCGAAGGGTGCCCCTGCCCCCCGTCAGCCTCGCAAGAGGCCGGCGGATTCCTACTTGAGGCCTCCGCCTCCTATTCCTCCACGGCCGGCTGGTTGGAAGAGCAGTCGTCTCAGCTATGCTGAGATGGCCGCTGCCAACCCGTTGTCCCAGAGGGACCCCGCCATGGGCCCTAGTGCCCTTGGTGGTGGACCCCCTCGCTATCCACCTGCGCCTCGAGTTCCTGCCATGCAGGCGGAGCTCAGGGGCAATAAACGATTCCTGTCGTCTCCGATAGGGCCGGCCTCTGCGAAGAAGCAGAAGACTACCCCGTCGTTTACTTCGTCTGGACCTACTCGCAAGCAGGTCTTGATCCAATACTCTGGCACTGGGGAGCGCCCCAAGGACAGCAAAATCGTCGAGCTTCGCGATAAGATCGACAAAGGACTCTTCGGGTCCTGTCTGCCTCTCGTGCGTACGAGGGCATTTCCCTCGCTACCTCTGGTGTGGCCAACGAGGCCGACCTCAACGTTATCCGTGGATTCGTCCACGCTATCACCCCCACATCCGACACCCTTGACGTGTGAGTTGGGCTCCCCACCTCGAAGTCTTATCTCAAGGCTATCGATCTACCGGCTTTTAGTGACTATGCCACTAGGGTCCCTACCAATGCGACGGAGGTGAAGATGGCGATGCTCGCCTCTCCTCTGTCCATGGATATTATGCTCGCGGGTCCCCCTCGCGTCATCCGCAACTCGAAGGCGAGCTCTACCGCTCACGCCTTCTTCGAAATCTACGACTCGCAATCGGGTCAACGCGTGAAGCGTCTTATCAACAAGACCTTCATGTTCCGTGGGAGGGTGATTCTCATTCGCCCAACCGTTGTTAGCTCCGGAGTCCCCCTCTGCACTCGATGCTGGAGGTGGGGCCACCCGAAATCTGCCTGCAAGGCGCGCCAGCCAATCTGTGCCCGCTGCTCTGGCCCACACGAGGCCGATGTTCATCGCATCGCCGCCTCGTGCTGCAAACCTCACCCGGAGGCTAAGCCCCCGACCAAAGGCACTCCGCTCGGTACAGACTGCCCCCACACTGCGCGGTGCCCTTCGTGCCGCAAGGATCATTGGGCCTCTTCGAGCCACTGCTCGTTTTGGCGACACCGCTTCGACCGACCTTGGATCGAGGCTAAATATGCTGAGGTACGTGATTTTTGGTTAAATCGTCATCCCACCCATCGCTCACATAACGTAGCTTAATGCCAGTACAACCCATGCTGGATGAGGTGCGGGTGTTGAGTTGGAACGTGGCCAGGGACGGGATGTCCCTGGATGTAATTCTATCTACATTTTTTTTTTTTTTTTTTTTTTTTTAAATCAACAATTTATAAGACCGGTGCACGATAGCAGTCCGGCTGTCTAACTAATACAATCGTATGCTGCACTACAACTACAAAAGAGAGACGGGTGCTCGCAGGGGAGCATGCGGCGCGCGCGAGCGCGACGCGGGCGAGACTGCGCAGCAGCCTGAAACCCAAATAACGGACCTTGCAGCCCAGGTGGTCCGACGTTACGGCGTTGTTAACGCTACCGCACGATCGGCAAATAAGGAGTATTGGGTGGACAAGGGGGTCACCCAGATGAAGTCAGAGCTTGCCCGGCTCTCCCCACTTATTCGGCAAACTCGACGTTCTCGTTACACCAATGCGGGTCCTCCACGGGATATCGTGCCAAAAGCCGCCCACTAAGGCCGACAATCGAAGCCTGCAACGAACAGGCCCCTCGCCCTTACGGGTCCGGAACAGTCCAACGTGGAAACACCTGCGGGCACTAGGTCTTGGGCCAAGGCCCCAACCGCACCCAGGATCACCCCCCATCCAGAGTCCCTCATCCGACTCCGGCTTGAGGCCGGTTGAAAGCAAACGCAGCTTCGTTGTCTTCCAAGAATTTCACAAGACCCCACACTAGGTGCGGCGCCCTATGAGGCAGCATCGGGAACTTGGGGCACCCGAAAAGATGAGTGCGCGTTTGAGGATAAACCCCACACGTACACCCGAGAGCCAATGGGTCATCAATTTTGAACCGCTCGTAGTACGAGCCGATCGGAGCATGATTCGTTATTACACGGCACATGCGGGCGAACAACTGAGAGTTGCGACCGCCAGATTCAAGCCACGGCCCTCCGCGAACGGGGGTCGGACGGAGAGGATTACCCTTTAGATCCTCCAGCTCCAAGAAGTTGGAACCAAGTAAGAAAGGCTGCTCGTCGACTGATGTCTTCCAGACAGCCCTTGCGGTTTGGTCAGCCTTGGCCTTAAGCCAGGCGACTGAAAGTGGAGTATCCTGGGTGACATGCACCCCAGGAAATCCCAGAACAAGGTCGTGAGCCTCCTGGTGAATGCCCCACTCCATATCGGAGGGGGACTCTGCAAAGACGACTTTACGGTTACCGCCACCGCGGAACCATCGCTCAAGTGTCCGACAGACGGTCAGGGATGAAGCCTGATTCGAATGCGGGGAAGGGTCCACTGATAGGCGCGCAGCGTGCATCGCATCAGTGAATATGACAATGCGGGTGACATCTCCGAATGCAACAGCGGCGGAGATGGCAATCGCAATGGCAGCGAGCTCAGCATCGGTACTGATAGCCCGCCCAACAGAGTGGCACCTGGCTAAAACCTGTGCCCCTTGCCGCTTAAGTACAACACCAGTAGCCGCCTGCCAGGGCCCCGGGGGGACCGAGCCGTCGACTCCAGCATAGATGGTACCTGGCTCATCGTCACACTTCTCGACGCGGGGCGGTTCTTATGTGCCTCCAGGGAGGCTCTTGGATGAATAACACATCATATATAGTTGTACATGTGCTAAGTATTACATCGAGGGACACTCCGTCCCTCGCCACATTCCAACTCATCACCCGCACCTCATCAAGCATCTGTGCCTGCATTAAGCTACGTTGTGTGAGTGGAGTACCTGTCGCTGAGTCCAAAACTCACGTACCTGGGCATATTTGGCATCGATCCACTCGCGATCGTACCGGTTGTTCCAGAAATGACATTTCCTGTCATAAGGTTTATGCGCGCCCTTGCAATTAGGGCAACGCGGGGGGTGGGGGCAGTCCGTACCAGTGGGGGTGGGTGGTACTGGCGGAGTTGCCTTTGGATTTCCCTTGCAGCATCCGGCGGCAATACGATGTACTGCCTCCTCGTGCGGCCCGGCGCAATGAGCACAACGGGGCTGGGGAGCCCTGCATGCATTAGATGGATGGCCCCACCTCCAGCAGCGATTGCAGAGGGGGACGCCGACGCTGGGGCGGGCTGACACAATGCGGACAGCCCTACCTCGGAACATGAAGGTCCTCCCGATGAGTTGCTTCGCGCGGGATCCCGACTGAGAGTCCCAGATGTTGAGGAACGCCACACAAGTGGTGCTCTTCGGAGAGTTGCGCTTGATGCGCGGCGGCGATTTGAACGCTGCATAGATAGAAAGCGGAGAGGCCAGAATGGCCATCTTCACTTCGTCACCCGTGGTGGGGGTCCTACTGACGATATCGCCATAGGCAGGAAGGTCGAGCACCCGGAGAAAGGATGTCGATGCGGGGAGGCTGACCGTCACCTTGACGGTGTCAGATTCTGGGAGGATTTGGAGGACCCATCCCCGAGCGATCGCGAGATCGTCAGTGGTTGGGACTCCGGAGGTGGCAAGAGAGATGCCATCATATGCATGCGCCGCAGACAGGACCCGAAGGGGACTGCCCGCAGCACGGAGAGCCTTGTCGATGTTGTTAACAAGGCTGGTAAGTTTCGTATCATGTGGCGTCACGTATGGGCCACTGAACGCAATGAGGATCTGCTTTCGCGAAGGTCCTGCAGATGTGAACGAGGGGTTCCTCTTCTGCCTCTTGGCAGCTGAGGCTCGTTCGTTGATGGGCGCTTGCATCGTCGGGACGCGAGGCGGAGGTGGATACCTACCAAGGGCATTACTGCCCATGGCAGGATCGCGCTGCGACAAAGGGTTGGCCGCCGCAAGCTCAGCAAATGTGCGCTTACGGGATTTCGGCTTGGTGGCAGTGGGAATGGGAGGCGGGGGCCTCAGATAAGAATCCGCTGGCCTCTTGCGAGGCTGGCGGGGGCCAGGAGGGGCCTGCTTCGGCGCAACCGAAGGCTGCGACGAAGCTGGACCCTCCTTGCCCTTGGGAGTCCCCTTGGGAGGGACTGCTCGCTGTTTCCCTTTGTCGGAAGGCCTAGAGGGGGCGGGCGTAGATGTGTCCATCCCAGTGTCGGTCTCTGATCCACTAGGGGCAGAGAAGGCACCAGAAGGGGCGGAAGGAAGGGCAGCATGGCGGACTGTGGTGTCCTCCATCGACTGCACTAGGGTTTGAACCAACTCATGGATCTGGAGGTTCGAATCGAGGTTATCCGTGATAAGATCTTGGATACCAGATGAGTAGACAGCGGAGAAAACGCTGGCTAGGGAAGAGGCGAACCTCTCAGACATTTGAGCGTCGACAGCATCCGCAGTGTCGTACGCATGCGCACGAATCCACGAAGCTGCCGCGTTCATGACGCCGGTGAGGCGATTGAACTCCCTCGCACGCTTGTCCTTCTCCTCTGAATCCTCAGTAGGAGCATGCGATGGGGATCGAGTGTCAGGAGGTGCGGGAGTTTCCTCCACGTACATACTGGTGTCATCGTCGCCAGGAGTGCCCGCCTCTCCATAGGGCACCTCGCTGTCATCGTGGATAATCGATGAGCGCGATCGGGGGCGATCGGGCTTCGGGGTGAGCTGCCTCGACTGCTGAGGCACTGGTGATGAGTACTGCTGCCTCTGGGGGGAGGCAGTAGAGGTAGATTGGGCTGCTGCTGCCGCCGAAGCGGACATCGAGCTGAGCCCTGGGTCGCGCCTAGGCGCGGTGGTCAACTTGTCTGTTGGGCGAGATCGGCTAGGCGGATCGCCACCAGACCCGGTCTTAGGGGGCATTGGGGTGGTATCTGTCGATTGGTAAAATAGCGCTCAGGAGCGCTCAACGAGGAGGAGCTGTGGGGGTCGATGTTGGTGTTGCTGAAGTAGATTCCCACGGTCGCACGAAGTGGTTACCGGAAAAGGAGGAGATGATGAATTCTATCTACATGTAACAACATCTATGATATTATATTCGTTCAAGAACCCCCTTGGCGACACATAAGGACCGCCCCGTCTGCTAAAACCAGAAAGGGTGAGGATGTCATAGGTGCACCGAACCACCCAGATTGGCTGGCAATGGTCCGTGCGCCCACTACTGCTGATGAGCGACCCCGGGTGATGACCTACGTTTCGACTAGGTTAGCCCGGTATCGTCCGTCTATACGAAGGGATGTGATCGATCACCCCGATATACAGGTCCTGTCACTCTCAACAAGTGCCGAGACCTTCTTTTTGATGAACGTCTATTCTGACGCAGACCATGGGGCCATTAATTGGCTCAAGGCCCATGACACTACACTTCCCCGCTTCCACTTTATGGGCGGGGACTTCAACGCACACTCCGAAGACTGGGACGAAGGTCACAGTGGTCGGGAGGGATGCGCTCTCTCACTGCAGCAGTCCGCTGCTATTCTTGGGCTTGAACTGGCTGCTTTTGGCAATCCAGGGCCCACGCACATACCAAGAGATCCCACCAAGCGCAAAACGGTGATTGATCTCGCTTTCGTCCCACCTGACCAGGTGATTGACGGTACTGTTGTCCGATGCCCGGACATTCAACTCAAATCGGATCATATTCCGATCTCGATCACACTGGACATCTCTCCCGCCCCTAATGGGGCGGTTCGGATGTCTCTTCCTACTGATGATGTTCCGGCATTCATCAATTCTATAAGCTCGGGGCTTCGGGCTATCAACCCGACTGCCCCTCTTAACACCGAGGAACAGATCGAGGCTGCTGCGCAAGCGGTGGCTCTGGTCTTCTCTTCGGCATGGGATTCCCATGCTAAAGAGTCCTTTGTTACCCGGCGATCTAAGCCCTGGTGGACCCAGGAGTGCTCAGACGCCCTTGACACGTTCCGGCGCAGTCGCCTGCCCGAGGACTGGAAATCCTTTCGGAAAACCGTCCGAGATGTCAAGCGCGAGTTCTTTGATCAACGGATCCATGAAATTGCGTCTGCTAACAAGCGCCCGTGGGACCTCATGAACTGGGTCCAACAGCGCAAACTTCCTCCTTGTGAGGCCCTCCATTATCGTGGCGAGCCTTGCAACGACATGCCCGCCCTTTGGGACGCGCTACACGGTACCTACAACTCTGCGTCTGACAGAGTGTTTGATGCTAATTTGTTGAACTCTCTCCCTACGCTTCCTGTTAGGGAGTGGGTTCGCTTCTCTGCGCTGGAACTCACGGAGGCTCTCTCTGCGTGTTCTGGTCTATCCGCTCCGGGTCCGGATCATGTCAATTGGTCCCACCTGAAGGGGATAGTACGTCGCGACCCTCATTCTATTGAGGTCCTACTCTCGATTGCCAATGCTTGCATGCGTGTGGGCTATTGGCCATCTGTATTTAAGGATTCGCTTTCGGTGATTATACCCAAGCCGAATAAGCCATCCTACTCTGCACCTAAGGCATTCAGGCCTATTGTCCTCCTGAACACCATTGGTAAATTAATTGAGAAAATGATCTCAAACCGCATTCAGTTCGACGCTGTCGGGCTGGATATTTTCCATCCTAATCAGGTGGGTGGAGTGCGTCAGCGCTCCACTGAGGATGCTGGGCTCTTCCTGACACACATTGTGCGTGCAGGCTGGGCTAAGGGTTTAAAGACTAGCGTGGTCGCTTTTGACCTCGCTCAGTTTTTCCCTTCACTTAATCACGATGCGCTTGTGATTATTCTTTGGAAACTTGGCTTCCCTCCATTGGTGGTCAAGTTTTTCGCATCTTATCTGGTAGAAAGGAAGACGCGGTATGCGTGGAACTCCTTCTTATCGGACCCATTACAGGCAGACGTGGGGGTGGGCCAAGGGTCGGCCTTATCCCCTGTCTTGTCGGCTATCTACTTGGCGCCTATCATGCGCCTGTTCGAGAAGAGGTGCCTCGACCTTGGGTTGAGGGTCGACCTCCTCTCTTATGTTGATGATGGCACACTCATAGTTCAAGATGAGTGGCTGGATCACAATATTGCGATGCTGAAGAAGGCATACACTGTTATCTTCGAATTGTTCAAGGCATTCGCTTTGGCGCTCGAGCACGATAAGTCTGAGATCTATCATTTTGATAGATCTCATGCTTATTATAATCCTAGTATTGACCTCGGGTATGCACCTTACACCGGAGGTCGTGCTAACTACCTCAAGCCCAAGCCGTTTTGGCGGTACTTGAGCTTTTACTTTGACCGCAAGCTCACCTTCAATGAGCATGTGCGTTACTACTCCACCAAGGGGTTCACATCGGTTGTTTCGATGAAGATGCTTGGCTCCTCCACTCGGGGGCTTCTGCCTATGCAGAAGCGACTCCTGTACCGCACCTGTGTAGTCCCCATATTCACGTATGGGTATCGCATGTGGTTTTTCAAGGGTGCCCGCAACAAGGGCCTCATCAAACAGCTTACGCAGGTACAGCGTAAGGCCGCTCTTTGGATTACGGGTGCATTCCGTACTTCGCCTTCGGGAGGGGTGGAGGCCCTTGCGGGCCTCCTACCCATCCCTATACTTCTCGAGAGACTGCGCGACCGCTCCACTGTGCGGGTCGCCACTCTCTCGGACACTCATCCGGTCCGGTCATTTATGTCCGGATCATCACTTAAGCGCGCGACCCCCCATCCTATGTCGGTTGAACGCATGCCTGTTGCCCATCGCCGCAAGGTGACGGGTGCTCTTATGGATAACGTCAGTTATTCCAATGTCCCTGTTGAGTCTACGGAGCCCTTTGCTCCTGAGGCTCGTCCGGGTTATCGAATCCTCAATCGCTATGCCGATCGGTTCAAATGGCTTTCCAAGCCACGCTTTAGCAGGTCCGAAGATCCTGAAGCGGCTTGGAAGCTTATTTTGGATGCATCTCTCGAATCTCTCGAGGATGATCAAGACGCTGCATACGCTGGTGTTGACGGCTCCTGCCCTCCGGGGTGGCAAGCTGCCACTGGCGTTGTTATCAAACGGCAGGGCGCACAGGTTTATTCTGGGTGTCATGCTGCTGGGAGGGCCTCGTCTACGGATGCAGAGCTCTTTGCTATTCGTGTAGCCATCTCCAATGCCGTTGGCTTTGGGGATGTCAAACGCGTTACTATCTTCACTGATGCGATGCATGCTGCGCGCCTCTCAGTGGACCCTTCTCCGCACTCCTTTCAGTCTGAGTCACTGATGGTGTGTCGCATACTTGAGCCGTGGTTCAGGCGTTCGTCTGACCACAAGGTTACTTTCATCGAGTCTCCCTCTGATATGAAGTGGGGCATTCAAAATGAAGCACATGATCTCGTTGCTGGTATGCACGGCGTTGCCGTCACTCCTACCACCAAACTCTCCCTCCAGTATGTCCACGATTTCGTGGACAAATCGGCACGCGCAGATTGGAAACAAAGAGTTTCCGATCAGCCAGTTCTGCTTGGCTCCAACTTTATGGAGCTGCAAGGGTTGAACGGGGACCCTGTCCAGCCTAGTCCCACTCGCGGGGGACCTTGGCTTGAAGCTGGCAGTCAGAGCGTCTCGCTCTTTGCCCGCATGTGTCGTTTAATTACGAATCATGCGCCGATCGGCTCGTATTACGAGCGGTTCAAAATCGATGACCCTAGGGCCCTCGGTTGTGAGTGTGGGGTTTATCCTCAGACTCGCGATCATATATTCAAGTGCAAGAAACAGCCTTGGACTCGCCGGAAGCCGAAACTTGTTTCGGAGCTGGCGACTTATCTGTTGGAGCACCCTACGGCGTTCTCCTTCTCCCGGCACCCCGCTGGAGTCGGATGAGGGACTCTGGGAGGGGGGCGATCCTGATCGTGGAGTGATCCGCGGTCAAATCTACTCGACTACTCGTGATGTGTTTCCGTTTGGCGGCGGCGAAGTTCCGCAAGTGCCTAGGGCCCTGGTCGTCCCAGGGCCGGTGGCGTCGACTCTCTGAGCCGGTGTCATGCGCCGTCGACGGAGGACCCAGTTCGGTGGACGGCGGTGGGGGCTTCGGCTCCTGCTTAGCTATTACAACGTAAATTTTACCGTTGAACCGGGGAGAGTCTGGCAGGCTCTCTTCACTTTCGGGTGACCCCCCTTCCCATCCTAATACTCCTATCTGCCGTTCGTGCGGTAGCGTTAACAACGCCGCGACGACGGACAATCTGTAGTTGCGAGACTACCTATCTGGGTTTCAGGCGGCTGCGCTGTCTCACCCGCGCCGCGCTCGCGCGCGTCGCATGCTCGCCGTCGAGCCAACTTCTTTCTTTTGCACGCGCAGTTTACCGCCTCCGTTTGTATTAGTTAGAGACCGGACTGCTTTCGCGCACCGGTATAAAATTGTTGAATTAAAAAAAAAAAAAAAAAAAAGGTAATCCTCTCCGTCCGACCCCCGTTCGCGGTGGGCCGTGGCTTGAAGTCGGCGGCCGCAACCCTCAGTTGTTCGCCCGCATGTGCCGTGCCATCACAAATCATGCTCCTATCGGCTCGTATTACGAGCGGTTCAAAATCGATGATCCATTGGCTCTCGGTTGTACGTGTGGGGTTTATCCTCAGACGCGCGATCATCTCTTTGGGTGCCCTAAGCTCCCGATGCTACCTCACAGGGCCCCGCACCTAGTGTGGGGTCTTGAGAAATTTTTGACTGACAACGTTACGGCGTTTGCTTTCAACCGGCCTCCAGCCGGAGTCGGATAAGGGACTCTGGATGGGGGGTGATCCTAGGTGTCGTCGGGGCCTTGGCCCAAAACCTAGTGCCCGCAGGTGTTTCCGTTATGGTGTGATAAATCCCGCGAGGGCCGCAGCTGTGTTCGTTGCATGGCTTCACTTGTGACTCTTTGAGTCTATGGCACGCATCATTTGGAGGACCTGCCATGGTGTAATGATAACGTCGAGTTTGCCAACGAAGTGGGGAGAGCCGGGCAAGCTCTGACTTCATCTGGGTGACCCCCCCCGTCCACCCTTTTAATCCATATCTACCTTACGTTCGGTAGCGTTAACAACGCCGCACGTTTGTATTTCCTGGGCTGCGAGGTCCGTCATTTGGGTTTCAGGCTGCTGCGCAGTCTCGCCCGCGTCGCGCTCGCGCGCGCCGCACGCTCCCCTGCAGGCGACCAATTTCTTTCTTTTGCAGTGGGTATTGTAGCGTACTCGTTTGTATTAGTTAGAGTCCGAGCTGTGTTCGAGTTTCGGAATATAAATTGTTGAATTAAATAAAAAAAAAAAAAAAAAAAAAGTATGTGGCTGCAGTTGAAGCTGGCAAGGAGATTGCCTGGATGCGCAATATCCTTGGTGAATTTGGCTATATTGTTGACCAGCCATCTACTTTACACATGGACAATCAGTCTGCTATCAGTGTGTCCAAGAATCCTGAGCATCATGGGCGCATGAAACACTTGGATCTGCGCTTTTACTGGCTTAGGGATGCTGTTAATGACAAACGCATTGCCCCGTCTTATATTCCTACTGCAGAACAAATTGCAGATATTCTTACCAAACCACTCCCTGCTCCCAAGGTTCAATTTTGTAGAGACCAAATGGGCATTAGGCCTTAGTCTCTTTCTACTTTTCCTTTTATCTATGGACTCTGTAGTCTACTTTGGAGACTTGTGAGATCACGGGGGGATGTTAAAACTGCCTGCACATGTCTCCAAGTTATCTTATCTTATCTTATCTTATCTGTTATCTTATCTGTTATCTGCACTTCCTCCTTTTCACTTGTTGTGCATTTGTAGATTAGATTCTTATCATGTTCTAGATCATCTCTAGATCATCTCCAGATACTTTCTAGATCCTTTCTATTTAGTATATAAAGTCTTTTGACATTTGCCAGAAGTCCTTAGTTACTCACTCTGGACTTCAGGCAAGTAGTTACTATTTTGCCTAATACAATTAGTTACTCACTCTGGACTTCAGCTTACTATAGCTCCTGTGTCCCTCGCTTCGAGTTGCTCATATTAGGCGCACAGCTGCATCACACGTTCCCGTGCTTGCCACCTTTAACAACGGCCTACCAGATACCCAAGGTAAAGAGCTATTAAATCTTTCCGTCAGCGTAAGTGGAGTCGCCCCACTCTGGGCGATGTGTCCAGTCGATGTCGTCGAAGTGGTTGGCATTGAATGCTCATTCAACGCTGGTGTCGCATTGGGGACGGACGTGGGAGGGCAATAGGATGTAACCCTCATTGACGGAGCTGGATTTCGGCAGGTGTGAGTGGCTCCTGGGCGTCAATAAGGAATTCAAGTGCTCTGAGTGGAATCAGGAGTGGCAGTAGGAGTAAGAAATTGGATGGGAAGATGCCTCTGGAAGAACCATCCGCTGGGTTTGCTTTGCTAGGGACGTAGGACGTGTGGATGGCATCTGTGAGTTCCCGAAGCTCCAGCTTATCTTGGATGCATTTGAAGACCTCATTGACTTAGTGATTGCAGCTGCATTTGTTCCATCATTCTTCGACAATGCCTTTGTTGTCTCCGTAGAGATGACAGTTTTTTTCAGGGGGTGCAACGAGCAGGATAGCATCGACAAGAAGTTCGAATCCAATCACTTCTGCACAAGAGATGTCGCAGCAGCTATTGAGAGTTTTCCACCCAGGGAGGAGCCTCCATGCTCTCCAGTGTCCATAGACGATGATGCCGATTCCGACTTCAGAGCTGGCATCCAAGTAAGCTCCATAGTCGACAATGTTGACCAAGTAAGCTCCATAGTCGACAATGTTGACCAAGGACGGGATCGGTCGACAGAAGGAGTCAATTCTGACTTTGTTGGCCCACCAGATACGGTCGCCAGCAATAGACTTGTTCGCATGACGAGGCAGAAAAGGTGAGTCATTGAAGATGATGAGCATAGATTTGAAACCCACAAGACGTGACCTCCCAGCCAGAAAGACAAGGGTCGCATGAAGTAAGCGCGCGTAGAGCTTTTGGACGTCTTCCGGTGTATGCATCTCCCGCACGACCCAGTCATGAATCGATGCCAGATATTTGGTATGCTTTTGGTCAGGTAAGCTGATGGAGCAGCGTGCGAGGTCCCAAGTGAGCCTGATGTAAACAGCAGAGGGCCCGAAAGGGATGTCCTTGGAAGTTTTCCATGGAATGCCAAGTTCTGTGGATAGGCGGTTGATATCCTCGAAGTTGTACGCGTACTCATCATCAGTGCGCGGGCTAGCGCTGGAGAGATCGAGGAGTGAGAATGCGAAATCTTCGATGGCTTCGAAGCCAGAGCCATCAGCAGCGAGTGTTAAAACTGCCTACACATGTCTCCAAGTTATCTTATCTTATCTTATCTTATCTCTTATCTTATCTCTTATCTTATCTCTTATCTGCACTTCCTCCTTTTCACTTGTTGTGCATTTGTAGATTAAATTCTTATCAAGTTCTAGATCATCTCCAGATCATCTCCAGATACTTTCTAGATCCTTTCTATTTTGTATATAAAGTCTTTTGACATTTGCCAGAAGTCCTTAGTTACTCACTTTTTTTTTTTTTTTTTTTTTTTTTTTTTTAAAAAAAATCAGCAATTTATATACCGAAGCTCGAACGCAGCTCGGACTCTAACTAATACAAATGAGTACGCTACAATACCCATCACAAAAGAAAGAAATTGGTTGCTCACAGGGGAGCATTTTTTTTTTTTGTTTTTTTTTTTTTTAAAAATCAACAATTTATATACCGGTGCACGATCGCAGTCCGGCGGATCTCTCCTTTTCCAGTAACTACTACGGTCGACCGTGGGAACAAATCCAGCAACCAGCAACATCGTCCCCCACAGCTTCACACCGTCGAGCGCTCTTGGGCACTCCATTACTAGCAAGCAATGCCGCCTAAAACCAATCCGAATCCCAAAAGTAGTGGCGATCGATCTACCCGATCGTCCGCCACACCTGCTGCTAATCCTCTGGCTGGTCTGACCCCAGAGGAGAAGCGTGCTGCACAAGAGGCCTTCCTCGCATCGTTGGCCCCTTCTACCACTGCGTCTGTCCAGGCAGCGCAGTCTACTGCATCTGCCTCCCCCCAGAGGCAGGTGTACGCATCTCCAGTTCCTCAGCAGACGAAGCAACTCACACCGAGACCCAATCGACCTCGATCGAGGTCCTCTGTTATCCACAACGACAGTGAGGTGCCCTATGGCAAAGAGGGCAATCCTGGCGACGAAGACGAGGACATGTATGGGGAGGAAGCCCCTCCTGCAGGCCCTTCTACCCGCGATAGCACCACCGCACCCCTGGAGACAGACAACGAGGTGATGCATCGACTCTCTGAGTCTCTCCGGATGGCATCATCCTGGTTTCGTCGCTCCGGCGGTGAGGCCCTGGATAGTGCTGGTTCGGAGGTCTCTCGACCTCTGGCATCGTCCATCGTTGGGTTTATCTCAGCGGTGTACACATCTTCGTGGTGGAAAACCACTACACTCAACGCGGACGGTAATCGCACCGTCCACGAACTTACCTCGATGGTCGTGGCCTCGGTCTCCCCTCATGAGGAGACGATTCATGCCTCCACGGCCTCTATCCTCCCTGGTGCTTCCAGGTCGGGTCCCATGGACACTAACACGGACACTGAGATGTCATCTGCCACCCCCGCCCCCACGACTAGGAAGCCGACTGGGAAGGCTAGGGCGCCGGCGTTCATAGCGCCATCTGGTGCAGTGGCACCTTCGAAGGCTGCCCCTGCCCCCCGTCAGCCTCGCAAGAGGCTGGCGGATTCCTACTTGAGGCCCCCGCCTCCTATCCCCCCCAGCCAGCCGGTTATCCGTCCACCCGTCAGAGCTATGCTCAGATGGCTGCGGCCAACCCGCTGTCCCAGAGGGACCACGCCATGGGCCCTAGTGCCTTTGGTGGTGGACCTCGCTATCCACCCGTGCCTCGAGTTCCGGCCATGCAGGTGGAGCTGTCTGGCAACAAACGATTCCTGTCATCTCCGATGGGGCCGTCGTCTGCGAAGAAGCAGAAGACTACCCATCGTTTACTTCATCTGGACCTACTCGCAAGCAGGTCCTGATCCAGTACTCTGGCCCTGGGGAGCGCCCCAAGGACAGTAAACTCGTCGAGCTTCGAGACAAGATCGACAAAGGACTCCGAGGGTATATCCCTCGCTACCTCTGGTGTGGCCAACGAGGCCGACCTCAACATCATCCATGGATTCGTCCATGTTATCACCCCCAAATCCGACACTCTTGATGTGTGGGTTGGGCTCCCCACCTCGAAGTCTTATCTCAAGGCTCTCGACTTACCGGCCTTTAGTGACTACGTCACCAGGGTCCCTACCACCGGCACAGAGGTGAAGATGGCGATGCTCGCCTCCCCTCTGTCCATGGATATCATGCTCGTGGGCCCCCCCTCACGTCATCCGCAACTCGAAGGCGAGCTCTACCGCCCACGCCTTCTTCGAAATATACGACTCGCAATCAGGTCAACGTGCGAAGTGTCTTATCAACAAGACCTTCATGTTTCGTGGTAGGGTGATTCTCATTCACCCGACCACCGTTAGCACCGGCGTCCCCCTCTGCACTCGTTGCTGGAGGTGGGGCCACCCGAAGAACTCCTGCAAAGCGTGCCAGCCGATCTGTGCACGCTGCTCTGGCCCGCATGAGGCGGAGGTGCATCGCATCGCCACCTCGTGCTGCAAACCTCACCCGGAGGCTAAGCCCCTGACCAAAGGCACTCCGCTTGGTACGGACTGCCCCCACACCGCGCGGTGCCCTTCGTGCCGCAAGGATCATTGGGTCTCTTCGAGCCACTGCTCGTTTTGGCATCACCGCTTCGACCGTCCTTGGATCGAGGCTAAATATGCTGAGGTACGTGATTTCTGGGTAAATCGTCGTCCCACCCATCGCTCACATAACGTAGCTTAATGCCAGTACAACCAATGCTGGATGAAGTGCAGGTGCTGAGCTGGAACGTGGCCAGGGACGGGATGTCCCTGGATGTAATTCTATCTACTTGTAACAACATTTATGATATTATTTTCGTGCAAGAACCCCCTTGGCGACACATAAGGACTGCCCCATCTGCTAAAACCAGAAAGGGTGAGGATGTCATAGGCGCACCAAACCACCCAGATTGGCTGGCAATGGTTCGTGCGCCCACCACTGCTGATGAGCGACCCCGGGTTATGACCTATGTTTCGACTAGGCTGGCCCGGTATCGTCCGTCTATATGAAGGGATGTGATTGATCACCCCGATATACAGGTCCTGTCACTCTCAACAAGTGCCAAGACCTTCTTTTTGATGAATGTCTATTCTGACGTGGATCATGGGGCCATTAACTGGCTCAAGACCCACGACACTACACTTCCTCGCTTCCATTTCATGGGCGGGGACTTTAACGCACACTCCGAGGACTGGGACGAAGGTCACAGTGGTCGGGAGGGATGCGCTCTCTCACTGCAGCAATCCGCTGCTATTCTTGGGCTTGAACTGGCTGCCTTTGGCAACCCAGGGCCCACGCACATACTGAGAGATCCCACCAAGCACAAAACGGTGATTGATCTCGCTTTCGTCCCACCTAACCAGGTGATTGACGGTACTGTTGTCCGATGCCCGGACATTCAACTCAAATCGGATCATATTCCGATTTCGATCACACTGGACATCTCTCCCGCCCCTAATGGGGCAGTTCGGATGTTTCTTCCTACTGATAATGTTCCAGCATTCATCAATTCTATCAGCTCGGGGCTTCGGGCTATCGACCCGACTGCCCCTCTTGACACTGAGGAACAGATCGAGGCTGCTGCGCAAGCGGTGGCGTTGGTCTTCTCTTCTGCATGGGAGTCCCATGCTAAAGAGTCCTTTGTTACCCGGCGATCTAAGCCCTGGTGGACCCAGGAATGCTCAGACGCCCTTGACACATTCCGGCGCAGTCGCCTGCCCCTTTTTTTTTTTTTTAAATCAACAGTTTATATTCCGGTGCACGAAAGCAGTCCGGTCTCTACCTAATACAAACGAAGCTGGTATACTATGCCCGTAAAAGAAAGAAGTTGAGCTCGATGGCGCAGCCGCCTGAAACCCAGATAGGTAGTCTCGCAACTACAGATTGTCCGACGTTGCGGCGTTGTTAACGCTACCGCACGAATGGCAGATAAGAGTATTGGGATGGGAAGGGGGGTCACCCGAAAGCGAAGAGAGCCTGCCAGACCCTCCCCGGTTCAACGGTAAAATTTACGTTGTAATAGCTAAGCAAGAGCTGAAGCCCCCGCCGCCGTCCACCGAACTGGGTCCTCCATTGATGGCGCATGACACCGGCTCAGAGAGTCGACGCCACCGGCCCTGGGACGATCAGGGCCCTAGGCACTTGCGGAACTTTGCCGCCGCCAGACGGAAACACATCACGGGTAGTCGAGTAGATTTGACCGCGGCCCACTCCGCGATCAGGATTGCCCCCCTCCTAGAGTCCCTCATCTGACTCCAGCTGGGTGCTGGGAGAAGGAGAACGCCGTAGGGTGCTCCGAAACAAGTTTCGGCTTCCGGCGAGTCCAAGGCTGCTTTTTGCACTTGAAAATATGATCGCGAGTCTGAGGGTAAACCCCACACTCACAACCGAGGGCCCTAGGGTCATCGATACGAAACTGCTCGTAGTACGAGCCGATCGGCACATGATTCATAATCAAACGGCACATGCGGGCAAAGAGCGAAACACTCTGACTGCCAGCTTCAAGCCAAGGTCCTCCGTGAGTGGGACTAGGCTGGACAGGGTCTCCGTTCAACCCTTGCAGCTCCATAAAGTTGGAGCCAAGCAGAACTGGCTGATCGGAAACTCTTTGTTTCCAATCTGCGCGTGCCGATTTGTCCACGAAATCGTGGACATACTGGAGGGAGAGTTTGGTGGTAGGAGCGACGGCAACGCCGCGCATACCAGCAATGAGATCATGTGCTTCGTTTTGAATATCCCACCCCATATCGGAGGGAGACTCGATAAAAGTAACCTTATGGTCAGGCGAGCGCCTAAACCAAGGTTCAAGTACGCGACACACCATCAGTGACTGAGACTGAAATGAGTGCGGCAAGGGGTCCACTGAGAGGCAAGCAGCATGCATCGCATCAGTGAAAACAGTAATGCATTTGACATCTCCAAAGCCGACGGCATTGGAGACAGCAACGCAAATGGCAAAGAGCTCTGCATCCATGGACGAGGCCCTCCCGGCAGCATGACACCCAGAATAAACCTGTGCGCCCTGCCGTTTGATAACAATGCCAGTGGCGGCTTGCCACCCCGGAGGGCAGGAGCCGTCGACACCAGCATACACAGTGTCTGGATCATCCTCGAGAGACTTGAGGGACGCATCCAATATAAGCTTCCAAGCTGCTTCAGGATCTGGGGACCTGCTAAAGTGTGGCTTGGAAAGCCACTTGAACCGATCAGCATACCGATCGAGGAGTTGATAACCCGGACGAGCCTCTGGAGCAAAAGGCTCCGTAGACTCAATAGGGACAGTGGAATAATTGACATTATCCATAAGAGCACCCGTCACCTTTCGGCGATGGGCGGCAGGCATACGTTCAACCGACATGGGATGGGGGGTTGCGCGCTTAAGTGATGATCCGGACATGAATGACCGGATCGGATGAGTATCCGAAAGAGTGGCGACCCGCACTGCAGAGCGGTCGCGCAGTCTCTCGAGAAGTATAGGGATGGGTAGGAGGCCTGCAAGGGCCTCCACCCTCCCGAAGGCGAAGTACGGAATGCACCCGTAATCCAGAGAGCGGCCTTACGCTGAACCTGCGTAAGCTGTTTGATGAGGCCCTTGTTACGGGCACCCTTGAAAAACCACATGCGATACCCATACGTGAATATGGGAACCACACACGTGCGATACAAGAGGCGTTTCTGCATAGGCAGGAGCCCCCGGGTAGATGACCCAAGCATCTGCATCGAAACAACTGATGTGAACCCCTTGGTGGAGTAGTAATGCACATGCTCATTGAAAGTGAGCTTGCGGTCGAAATAAACACCCAAGTACCGCCAAAACGGCTTGGGCTTGAGATAATTAGCCCGACCTCTGGTGTAAGGTGCATACCCGAGATTGATGCTAGGATTATAACTAGAATGAGATCTGTCAAAATGAAAGATCTCACGCAATTTAGGCCCCCCCTTGCGGGGAGACCGATTGGGGGTGATCTTAATGCCACTCCCCCAACATTGCCGCTTCAACTTAACCCGAATTGGAACTTATTATGCCCAATCAAGCGACAGTGGATATAGATCTGTCGAGCCAGTACAAGGGGACTATCCGAGTACCGCTACGGCCCAGCCGACACCAGGGCGCTACCCCTAGCCGTACATTCCCGTCCCCCGGCAGGTGGTTCGCTTATGCCTTTCGGCGCGGATCCCCAATCCTGTCCAGAGTCACTGTCTTGCCGCAATCCAAACCCAGTTGTGCTTCACATGCCACAGCCCACATAGCCTCCCACATGGCAACCGGGAGATAAGCCATTTAGACTCGCGACTAACGACGCCGCTCACTACTCTATTGCGATGTGCCGGGTGCCCTGTCCTTGCCGAGCGGCGCCCCACCAGCACAGCCCACAGGCCTCCCACATGCCAGCAGCACGGACTCTGTCGGTGGGTATGCGACCGAAACCCGGATCACAATGCCGGTGGTCTACCCATGGTCGGGTTGTTATCAGCCCAATTCCCGGTTCTTACCATGTCCTATCCTTTCGGACCCTTTACGGGCTGTTATCCGAGGTGCCCCAATACGGCTTTGCATGAGCCTGGCTGACTTACAGACCTAAGAGGCCATGCGACGATCCCAAATGTGCCAGGGTCGATTTACATCAGCATTCCGTGGAATCACTTGGACCCCGGACACTCTGCACTGTCGACGTAGGCCTACACAGCGCTCATCATGCCCAACCCCTGCGGTGGCCCTTAGGCCATTGCTCACTACAGCGAGGAGACCGTCCCACGGTGCACCTGCTACGCCCCACAACATGGCGGACGATTTATGCCAGCTCCAAAGTATGCCCCCATGTCGCCCAAAGGTGACTGCAGTGGTCCGCCCAGGCCCTTAGACCACTCGACACTGACAACGCGCCCAACGGCAGACGAATTACATCAGCATTCTGCGGAATGGAACCCAGGTCACAAGCTTATGGTACTTGCTATGTGCAGGAATCGAACCCACAACCTCTCGGATGGTGCACAGCCACCTTAAGGGCAACGCAGTAACCGCTAAGCCACCACGCCCCTTGCAGTCGCCTGCCCGAGGACTGGAAATCCTTTCGGAAAATCATCCGAGATGTCAAGCGCGAGTTCTTTGATCAACGGATCCATGAAATCGCGTCTGCTAACAAGCGCCCGTGGGACCTCATGAACTGGGTCCAACAGCGCAAACTTCCTCCTTGTGAGGCTCTCCATTATCGTGGTGAGCCGTGCAATGACATGCCCACCCTTTGGGACGCGCTCCACAGTACCTACAACTCTGCGTCTGACAGAGTGTTTGATGCCAATTTGTTGAACTCTCTCCCTACGCTCCCTGTTAGGGAGTGGGTTCGCTTTTCTGCGCTGGAACTCACGGAGGCTCTCTCTGCATGTTCTGGTCTATCCGCTCTGGGTCCGGATCATGTCAATTGGTCCCACCTGAAGGGGATAGTACGTTGCGACCCTCATTCCATTGAGGTCCTACTCTCGATTGCCAATGCCTGCATGCGTGTGGGCTATTGGCCGTCTGTATTTAAGGATTCGCTTTCGGTAATTATACCCAAGCTGAATCATCTCCTCCTTATTCGGTAACCACTTCGTGCGACCATGGGAAACAACTTCAGCAACACCAACATCGTCCCCCACAGTTCCTCCTCGTTGAGCGCTCCTGAGCGCTACTTTACCAATCGACAGATAACACAACAATGCCCCCCAAACCCGGTTCTGGTGGCGATCCGCCGAGCGGATCTCGCGCATCAGAAAGATTGTCTGGATTTGCGCCTCAGCACACCCCTACAACTGGCTCGTCGTCCGCTTCAGCGGCGGCAGCCTCTACCCCTGCGTCTCCCTCTCCTCAGAGGCAGACGTACTCGTCTACAGTCCCTCAGCAACAGCGGGACAAAACCCCAGTCAGTGAGCGCGAACGCACTCCTGTCTTTACTCCGTCAGGCCTGCCACCTCAGCAGGACCCATCTCATTACCTCAGGGATAAGGATGTCATTCTCGATTATGAGGCGACTCCTCCCCCTGCTTCTCAATCGACAGCAGATCCCGCCCTGGAGGGTGAGCTCACATCTGCAATCGATGATATGTCCCGGAGTGCGAGGGCCATTGCAGCATGGATGAGGGGAAACCCGAGTTCATCTGATGATGCCCTCACTCGCCCTGCAACTGATCTCGCTGCTGCGATTGCCTCTCTGGTGGCTGCAGCTGAATCTACCGGATGGACCAACATTACTGTGTCCATCATCGGAGACAAAGCCCTCTCCCTGGGTTATGTCATTGGAGAGACCATCTCAGCCCCAGACGATACCGTCATGAGGCCCAACACCGTCCCATTCACCCAGATCGATCCTCATTCTAGTGATGCGGAGTCGTCTGCCATGGAGACCGACACTACTTCGCGCCCTCCCCCTCCTCGTCAGGATAAAGGGAAGGGCAGAGCCCCCACGAGCAAGGTGGGGCCAGCCTCGTCGCAGCCTTCGGCTGCGCCGAAGCAGGGCCCTCCTGCTCCCCGCCAGTCTCGCAAGAGGCCGGCAGATTCTTACTTGAGGCCTCCGCCTCCTATTCCCCCTCGACCTCAGGATTGGAAATCTGGTGTTCCTTGGAGCGCCGGTCCCCGTAAGCGCATGTTTGCTGAGCTTGTGGCAGCCAACCCTCTGTCGCAATGAGATCCTGCCATGGGCCATAGTGCTCTTGGTAGGTATCCACCTCCGCCGCGCGTCCCTGTGATGCAGGCGGCCATCGATGAGCGGGTTTCTGCTGCCAAGAGGCAGAAGAAGCACCCCTCTTTCACCACTGCTGGCCCGTCACGCAAGCAGATCCTCCTCGCGTTTAGCGGCCCCTACACGAGGCCGCATGACACGAAACTCGTCGACCTGGTCCACAAGATCGACAAAGCTTTCCACGATGCGGGCAGCGCCAATCGGGTGCTGTCTGCCTCGCACGCATACAATGGCATCTCTCTTGCCACTTCCCTTGTGTTCACCCAGAGTGATCTCAATATCGCTCGAGGGTGGGTGCATAGAATCCTTCCGGAGTCTGAGACCGTCAAAGTCTCGGTCAGCCTCCCCTCCTCCACCTCGTTCCTCCGGGTACTTGACCTACCTGCTTATGGCGATTTCGCCAGTAAGACCCTTACCACAGGGGCCGAAGTGAAGATGGCAATCCTTGCCTCTCCACTTTCAATCTTTGCGCCTTTCAAATCCGAGCCTCGGATTAAACGCAACTCCCCGGCGAGCACCACTTGTGTGGCGTTCATCAATATCTGGGACTCTAAGTCTGGATCCCGCGCGAAGGCTCTTATCAACAAGACCTTCATGTTCCGTGGCAGGGCTTACCGCATTCTTGCGGCGCACGCCAATCCCGGTGTCCCTCTGTGCACTAGATGCTGGAGGTGGGGCCATCCATCTAACGTATGCAGGGCTCCTCAGCCCCGCTGCGCTCACTGTGCCGGGCCGCACGAGGAGGAGGTACATCGTATCGCCGCTTCGTGTTGCAAGGAAAATCCCAAGGCAACTCCACCTATCCCACCTACTCCAGGTGGGGTGGACTGCCCTCATGCCCCGCGTTGCCCTAATTGTAAGGGCGCGCATAAACTTTACGACAGAAAGTGTCATTTCTGGCACAATTGGTTTGATCGTGAATGGATTGATGCCAAATATGCCCAGGTACGTGATTATTGGAATCAACATCGTGCACTCTACTCACAGAACGTAGCTTAATGCAGGCACAACCGCTTGATGAGATACGGGTTTTGAGTTGGAATGTGGCGAGGGACGGGATGTCCCTCGATGTAATTCTTAGCACTTGTACAAATATATACGATGTGTTATTCATCCAAGAGCCTCCCTGGAGGCACATAAGAACCGCCCCATCTGCGAAGAGCAGGAAGGGTGAAGATGTAGTCGGCGCGCCCAACCACCCAGACTGGCTGGCCATGGTGCGCCCCACCACCCCTGACGAGCGACCTCGGGTCATGACCTATGTTTCGACTAGGCTGGCCCGGTATCGCCCGGCTCAACGAAGGGATATTATTGATCATCCCGACATCATGGTACTCTTGCTCTCCTCGGGCGAGAGCTCCTTCTACCTTCTGAACGTGTATTCAGATTCCGATCATGGGGCTATTAACTGGCTTCGTGATCATGATCGAGATCTTCCCCGATGTCATTTGATGATGGGAGATTTTAACGCGCACTCTCCAGACTGGGACCCTGGTTCCGTTCGTCGGGAGGGGTGTGCCTTATCGCTGCAACAGTCTGCGGCTATCCTTGGGCTTGAGCTTGCTGCTTTCGGCAACCCTGGGCCCACACATATTCCGAGAGATCACACCAAGCGGAGCACGGTGATCGATCTGGCCTTTGTTCCCCCTGATCAGGTTGTGAACGAATCTACTGTCCGATGCCCGGACATCCGACTTAAGTCGGATCACATTCCGATTTATACTACACTGGACATCCTTCCTGCCCCTGACGGGGCGGTTCGGATGTCTCTTTCTACAGAGTCTGTTGAGGCCTTCGTTAAATCTATCAATTCGGGACTTGCGGCTATTGATCCAAAAGCCGCGATGACTACCGAGGATCAGGTTGAGACTGCGGCTCAAGAAGTGGCGTGGATTTTCTCGGAGGCATGGACCGCCCATGCTAAAGAGACCTCTATTACTAAGTGTTCGAAGCCCTGGTGGTCCCAGGAGTGCTCTGACGCCCTGCTCAAATTTCGTGGGGATCGCTCCCCCGAGAATTGGAAATCCTTTCGGAAGTTAGTCCGGGAAACGAAATGTGTTTTCTTCAATGATCGCATTGGAGAGCTCGCAGGTACTAATAAGCGACCGTGGGACCTTATGAATTGGGTCCAACAACAGAAGCTCCCTCCCAGTGAGGCTATCCAGTATCGTGGAGAGCCTTGCAATGATCTGCCTGCCTTGTGGGATGCCCTACATGGCACATACAACTCAGCGTCGGATAGAACATACGATCTGTACTTTACAGTCCCCCACCTGTCCGCATGGACTCCACGGACTCCATGGAATTCCATGGACAATCTGTGGACTTTCAACTTAATGGTGTATTTCTTACTTTTGTAAAAATTAGTCCACGGATGTCCATGGACAGTCCACACAAAGTCCACACAAAGTCCACACAAAGTCCACGAAGAGTCCAACCCATGGACTTTACACTAAATATTCTGCATGTGGACTCTTTGTGGACTTTCTGTGGACTTGAATGACTTAGAAGAAATATAAGTTAGTATCATATTTCTGTGGACTTTCTGTGGACTTGCCATGGACTTTTCATGGACTTGAAAGGAATTTGAACAGATTATCCAAAAATTATCAAGGTAGTTAGATCTTTGTGGATTGTCCATGGAGTCCACGGACTTTTTATGGACTTAAAATAGAATTTGTATAGCTTAGAGCTTACAACTGAAATATATCAAAATCAACATTGATTTCAAGCATAAATATCAAGTCAGTTATGAACAAAGTCAGTTATAAAATACAGTATATACAAGTACAAGCTAAATTTCCATTCCATCTTCCTCATCCTCATCTTCATCACTTTCCACTTGCAGACCTTTTTTCTTCCTTTCTTGTTTTTCCAAAACTAATTTTGTGTGGTGAAAGATCATCACATGCAAAAACCAGTTGAAGTTTTTGCCCTTCATGCGTTTGAGAATAGAATCATATCCACCCAACCAAGAATTCAAGTGTTCACATGCCTAGAATTTGATACATTAGTAAAATGAATTATACTTCCAAATTTAAGACATACCTGTGTGTTAAATGCTCGCTTAAAATATTCCCGTCCATTTTTGTCTGTGTCCTTTACAACAAGATTTGGGGCAGATCCGTCAAGTGGGGCTGGATTGCACCACTTGCGACATAAAAAGTCGGTAACTCGGTGATTGATATAGTGATATGAATCAACAACCATTCATGTAGTTTTCTGCCAGCTATCCCATTTTTTTAATGATATAGCTCTTGCAAGAACAAGACAGGCCTTATCAATGCAGACATAATCAGGCCTAGATTCTTCTGTGGGGTACACTCTTTCCAAGAATTCCAAGATATTGGTTGGAGATTCAGCTTTTACAAATTTTGTCCAAGCAATTACAACTCCACAAGGTGCACAAATAGTTTCAACACAGTAAAATCTTGAAGGACCAAAGTAATTCTTTTTTGGTCGTTCTTCAGCATTTTCATCATGAGGTTGGACATTTCGTTGAAGAGGTTGTTGCCAAGGTTGAATATTTTCATTAGGTCTTTTCAAAACACGTCTAACACCTGAAAGTGTGCTGCGGCTATGATCTTGAGTATACTTTCGCCATTCAGGCTGATGCTCTTGACAGGCTTGTGTTCCATTGATTTTATTATGTGGGCAATTTGTGACTCGACAGCGTCTTCCAAAGTCAAGTTCATGGAAATTGCAAAATGCACCACCTCGGGCATTGTTCAAGTCAGAAGAACAATTTTCAAATGCACAATGTGTTGGCCCCATTACAATTCCATCAAGAACAACCATTTTAACGGGAGCATGATCCACAGCCATTGTATTATCAGCTTGTTCTTCATCAATCTCTTCCTCAGTTTGAGGTACTTGGATTAATGTGGTTGACAGCTAATGGTGGAACTTGATGGCCTTCATCATTATTAGCCATAGCAGCAGGATCATTATTATTGAGTCCAGCATCAAGAATGATATCTGCAGTTGCTTTATATGGTTGTGTACATTCACTGCATTCATGGCCATCTGCAACACGGATAAGACCTTCTTCTCCAAGAATATCATATGCTGTTTCAGTAAGGCTTTCAATGTCAAGGTTATCTGCAGTCTCAAAGTCGATTTGACTAACACTAGAAATAGTGCGAACAGATTCTTGAACAAATGCATCCCAGATTTGTCATCGAGTAGTCTTTCTTCCAAAGCTATTATTCCAGAATTCGGTATATGCTGCTGCTGATGCATGAAAGCTATACATGCCATTTATTACAGCTGCGGAGAAAACTCTGTCAACCCAAAGATTGGCTCCTACTTTAAGGAACTTGGCATTATTAAGATACACCCTGGTTTTGTCTGTGCTGTGTGGAAGTACTGCAGTTTCATGATCAGCCATATACAGAGTTTTGCACTTTGAGCATTCGCCAGTAAGCACCATTGCATTTTCATGTATAGTAGTTCCTTCAATCAAAGTAACCTTCGGTATATCTCGAGTTTTGGTGTATTGGGAGATGTTGTGTCTGCCACACTGTAGTGTTGAACACTGCATAGACGGAGGACAAATTAGACGAACTCCTTTGATCACATCATAAGATATTGGCTTTAATTTTGTACGAAGTCGATCTTCATGATATGGAGTTAAATTCAGAGCATCAGCCAGTTTGTCTATTTTAAGAGCAAGAGGAGATGTCAAGTCTTCTTGCAATAGTGTTGCCTTAGACTTTTCATCATCGTTAAACAATTCAAGAGATTTGTCATTTAGCTTTAGCTGTATTGCCCGAGAGAGTGATTTTATCCATCCATTTAGAACACTTTTGCGCTCATCAGAGGTACGAGGATGTTTTTGCCGAGCATGGAGATTAAGCAAATCAGTATTTTCTGTCATTGAAAACAGAACAAGTAATACTGTGCTCAAGGAAACTTTAGAGTTAAAGTTTTCGGTTACAAACTTAGCAAAGTCTTGGAATAAGATATCAGGAAACAGATTCTGGTCTGAGCCAACAGCAGCAACAGGATTGATATGCATTATTATGCTTAGTGGCAGAAGTGAAAACCAGCCAAGATAATAATATCCCAAGATCCAGAGCAGCATAGAGTATATTTTAGACGCAATATCAAGCCAATGTCCAGATTTCACTATCCCAGATAGTAGCCAAGTAGTACATGCAGGATCCCAGAATTCACAAACAGCAATCAGAGCAAAAACAAAGCAGAAAAAACTATAATACAAAAGAAAAATGGGAAAATGAACTTGAAAAAACAAAAAAGAAAAACCTACTGCTTTCGACTAGTACTACCTTTCTTATGTGAAATTCCCTTCTGCTTCTGCTTCCCTTTTCCCTTTTTCTTCGCTCTTTTACTCTTTGGATCCAACGTTCCGCCATTGTCCACCCACGCCTTCAAGTCGTTGATCGTATAAACTGCTTTTTCCACGTGTCAGATCTCTTCCGATGGCAGTGTACCGTTCGAGTCTAGCCATGCAAGCATCCCAGTGAAGTTGGAATTTTTGACAATAAGGGGGAAGATTTTCTGGGAATGGGAAAAGTATTTCGAGCGACCAGTAATCATGTCGATAATGTCTTTCTTGATGAGCTTACGAAAAGGCCATGATTGCTGATTCTTTAGGTTCTGGTATGTAGAGTGGGCCTGATTAATGGCCTTCCACTTTTCGTAATATATGAAAATTGTATAATCCGCCATAGAACGTGCTCCATCAGAAGACTTAGCCAGAGTAAGATCAACCCCCAAGGCAGTGAGGATTTCTTCGTGGTAGGAAGGGTTTGGAGAATTATGATAAGAGTCAGAAACAGAAGGAACCGATGAACCAGCACGAGACCCAGACCCAGATACAGAACGAGAAGACGGGACAGTAGAAGCCGCTAAACCAAAAGACTCAGGAACCTAATAATTTCTAAGTCTTTTTACTAAACCAAACTGAAAATAAACTTACGAATACACGTAACATATAATTTCCACTCTCCATGACCCATTTCACAGGTGCTTTATCCATAAGCTCCTCACCGACACGCCCTCGAAGAATCCAATAGCCCTCTTCATGAAAGTATATAGGTTTACCTTTTAAGAAAATAAAATTAGAATTTCTTTAATACAGATGAGTTTCGAGACATACCTTCAAGTGAAGAGTCTCTCTTGAGAATCTCCGTGACGAGTTCCATGACATCCTCTGTCACTTCACACCTAATTTGAAAATCCGCATTCGTAATAGCTATGTCCAAGGCTCCGACGGAAGATGGGGACGTATACATAAACAGCATCCCACGGACATATCCCAAGTTGTCAGATGTCTTAGTAGATCCAAAATCTGCCATATTGGGTGCATTGCCAGCTGCACGGCCTCGAAAAATACCTCCCGTGATGCGGGATGCTCCTTGTAATGAAAAGGAGCCTTCTTCATCGGAGGCGGCAGCTGTAAGCTTACTGACAGCAGCAGAGGTGGCTGCAGGTTTACCAATGCCAGCGTGGCAGGTGCGGGTTTAACGCCAGCGACGGCGGTGGCTGCGGGTTTACTGACAGCAGCAGTGGCTGCGGGTTCACCGATGCCAGCGACAGCAGCGGTGGCTGCGGGCTTAGTGCCAGCGACGGCAGCGGTGGCTGCGGGCTTAGCGCCAGCGACGGCGGTGGGCTTAGCGCCAGCGGCGGCCTGACCAACGGCATTGCCATCGTCAGAATCGCCGTGCTCATCCCCGTCCTCATCCATGTTGCCGTGCTCGTCCCCGTCCTCGTCCGCGTTGCCGTGCTCATCCCCATTCCCATCCCCATCCCTGTCTTCCTCGTCTTCGTTGTCGTGCTCGTCTTCGTCATTGTGCCTGTCCACGTCGCTGCCCGCGGTGCTGTTCTCATCGTCGTCGTCGTCGCCACGCTTCTGGGCGTCGTCGTCGCCATGCTCCTGGGCGTCGTCCTTGTCGTCCTCATCGTCGGTGCCCGCGGACTCCGCTGGGCGCTTGCCCGACTTGACAGCAGCTCGACGGGCAGCACCGCTGTCCTCGGTGCTGCCGTCAGTGCTATCAGTGTCGTCGTCGTCGGGGCGGCGCTGACGCGAGGCGGGAACGGTGGGCCGTGGGGGCATACGCGGGCCAGCCGCGGTGCGGGGTCGTGCTGGCGGCGCAACGGCGATGCCGCTGGCCTCGAGCACCTGCTCGGAGAGTTCTTATGTGTCCCCCACGGATTCCTAGTGGAATCCGGCGGAATCCACGTGGATTCCTAGTGGAATCCGGGTGATTCCGGTGGAATGGGTTTGGCACAGGGACCAGCCAAAATACCGGATGTCAGTCCGGTGGAATGGGTACCGGATTGACCCGGAATCTGGTATGGGCACCGGAATTTGCCGGAACGGAACGCAAAACGGAATGGAAAATGGAATCCGGTCACCTAGTATATATTTATTGTATAATAATATATTAAGTAATTACTTAATCATCTTACATTAATTATACAATGAATTCGGTTAATTCGGTAAAAAATGACGGATTCCGAAGAACCCGGCCAGTGCACGTGACCTCGGTAAACCGGCAACTCATTGCCGCGTGGTGGTGACGCGGCTGCAACATTGCCACGTCACCATCTTTCTTCCCTTCCACCACCATCCCCACCACGTCATCCCTCCTCACGGACCACCCGCTGCTCCATGACCACGACCACCGCACAACCGCGGCAACGACGACGACGACGCCGTGCCCAGTACGCAATGACGACGCCGTGGATACACGAAAGCGAGCCAGCAGGACGCGACGACGTGGCGCGTAAGGGAATACGCGCCGCGGGGGGTGCTGGATACCAAGGGGGGACCCAGGAATGGGAGGCCCACACGGTACGTCGTAAACGACGACCCCGCGACGACGGCTGACCCCCCACTGCGCCTCTCACAGATGCACCGTGCCGCGGGCACGTAAAACGACGCCGACGGTAACGTCGCACGCGGCCCACCGCAACCACAACCGTCACGCGACGGGTGCGCCACGGCAACGACAGCGGGAGCACGGCGTCGTGCTCCTGCGTCGTTCTGACGTCGGGTGGGCAGTCGCAACAGCAACGACACGACGACGACGCAAGCAACGACCGAAGCGACGACGCTGCAACGACCGAAGCAACGACGCTGCAACGACCGAAGCAACGACGGACGACGCCACGACGGACGACGCCACGACGGACCGCGACAACGGACGACGCCACGACACGACGACGCCACGACACGACGACGTGAAGACACAACGACGCGAAGACACAACGACGGACGAGACGATGATGGACGACGCGACGACGGACGACGCGACGAGGACGGACGTGATGACGCAACGACCACAGACGCGACGACGAGGCCACGATGAGGCGCCAACGAAGCGACAGCGGAGGCGACGACACCGCAAACACGGAAGGGCCAACGACCCGACCACGGAGGCACCGACGACCCCGCTGCGACCGCGGAGACGCGACGACGACGACCCCGCAGGTGCACGAGCGCGGCCGGGGCTGCTGATAGCACCGCGATGACGATGATGACGGCAACGGCAACGGCGGCGTCGGTAACCACCAGCCCAGCACGCAAGGACGAGCAGGACGATGCGGTGACGTGGCTGGTGGACCGCCCATGACAGCAGCAACCGCGACGCGACCGCCGGGACATGAAGCGCCCACGGACGACCTGCAAGAACGACACCGCCGTTGCAGGAGGACTGGCCTAACGCGCTGAAGGTCGAGGACGAGGTGGTGCATGCAGTGGGCGAGGGCTCCCAGTACGTCAAAAATGAGCCGCAGGTATTCCTGCGGCTCGTTTTCTTGCTCTGAGTTTTTTTTTGTAGTATACCATGTAATTTATAGATTAAATAAATGTATTTGAATTTCTCTCCCCAGTACATTGCTATCTAAGTGCTCCGATTTTCTCACTGGTCTCTGGAGTCCACATGGAATTCCCTCCAATTCCATGTGGATTCCCTCTAATTCCACGTGGATTCCTTCTAATTCCACGTGGATTCCCTCCATTCCATGTGGATTCCCTCCAATTCCATGTGGATTCCCTCCATTCCATGTGGATTCCCTCCCATTCCACGTGGAATCAGTGGGGGAGTGAAAAGTACTCTGCTCGGACCTGGTTTCGGGGGGCTGGGGTCAGTAAATGGGATGCGGAGGAGGGGGTGGACGTACGGGGTGAGATGGGTGGGTGTTTCAGCGGCCGCGTCCTCGGCCGCCCTCATTTCGCCCGTGCGTCTGTGTGAAACGGGTCAGCGAACATAGGAAAGGGGGGGGGAAGAGCAACCTACCCGCTCTTTTTCCCTCCTCGGGACCCCTTTCCCCGTCCTCGTCCCCCGTGCCCGCGCCCGCCCCGTGCCCGCGCCCGCCCCGTGCCCGCGCCCGCCCCGTGCCCGCGCCCGCCCTGTGCACTGCGTGCACTCCCTCGTCCCTGTCCCTTCCCGCGTCGAGCGGGTGCTCCCGCGGCGGTGTTGCCTTCGTCGTCCTCGTCGCCCTCTCCCTCGTCCTCGTCCCTGTCGGGTGCGTCTTTTCCGGCGTTTCCGTCGTCGTCGTCGTCGGTGCGGTCGGTTCGCGGGCGCTTGTCGGCGACCTCATCCGCATTCGACGCCTGTCGTTTGCGGCGATTTGGGGCGGCGGCTGTAGCGACAGCGTCGCGGATAGCGCCGCTGCGTGTCGTTGAGGCGGTGGAGCGGGTGGTCCGCATCGAGATGTGGTGGTGGTGGTAGTGGTGAGTGTGTGTGGTGGTGGTGGTGGTGGTTGTGGTGAGCGTTGGTGGTGGTGCGAGCGAACAATGGTGGTGACGTGGCAACGTTGCAGCCGCGTCACCAACGTTCGGTAACCGGGTGCCGAGTTGCCGACGCCGGTCGGTATATATATAACCAAAATTCGTATATAATAAATGGCGCCTTGGTGTAGGTGGCTACAGCGTGGCAATAGTAATATTCTGTCAGTCAATAGTTCAATTCTCAGCTATGGCATTTTATTTTATTTTGCTATTATTATTAATATAGTAAGGGCAGGTCCACAAAATCCATGGCATTGTCCACGGATAGTCCATGGAGTCCACACCCAAAATGGACATTGTGTGAACTTTTCGTGGACTTTTCACGGACTAAAATTTGCAATTTGGCAGGTGTTTTCACCAAAATCAAACCTGAAAAAAAATTGTAAAAAGTCCACGGATTGTCCATGGATTCCGTGGAGTCCATGGAGTCCACGTGAAACAGGTGGGGGAGTGTAAAGACCTCCATACGATGCTGCTCTCTTGGAGTCCATCCCGCAACTTCCTGTGCGGGACTGGGCTCCCTTCTCCCCGCTGGAACTCACGGAAGCACTTTCTGCGTGTTCCGGTCTTTCTTCTCCGGGTCCGGATCATGTCAATTGGTCCCACCTGAAGAAGATTGTACGTCGGGACCCCCACTCTGTGGAGGTCCTTATCTCAATTGCTAATGCCTGCATGCATGTGGGTCATTGGCCGTCTCCCTTCAAGGAATCTATGTCGGTTATCATCCCCAAACCCGGCAAACCCTCGTACTCCACCCCTAAGGCGTTCAGGCCTATTGTGCTTCTGAACACTGTGGGGAAACTCATCGAGAAAATGATCTCGAATCGCATTCAGTTCGATGCTGTCGGACAGGATATATTTCACCCGAATCAGGTTGGAGGCATCAGGGGACGCTCCACCGAGGATGCGGGTCTGTTTTTGACACACATGGTGAGGGCTGGGTGGGCTAGAGGGTTGAGGACTAGCGTCCTTGCCTTTGACCTTGCTCAGTTCTTTCCTTCCCTTAACCATGAGGTTCTCGTGATCATTCTCCGGAAGCTTGGCTTTCCGCCTCTGGTGGTCAAGTTTTTCAGTTCTTATCTGGTAGAGAGGAAGACGCGTTATGCGTGGAATTCCTTCCTGTCAGACCCTCTGCAGGCAGATGTGGGCATGGGACAGGGCTCTGCCCTGTCCCCTGTCTTGTCGGCTATTTACTTGGCGCCTATCATGCGTCTTTTCTACAAGAGGTGCCGTGAGATTCATCTTGCGGTTGACCTTCTGTCATATGTTGACGATGGCACCCTGATTTCTCAGGAGACCGGACTCGATCCCAATGTTGTAAACCTTCGTAAGGCTTACAAGATTATATTTGAGCTCTTTACCAAGTTCGCTCTCGCTCTGGAGCACGCGAAGTCGGAGATCTTTCACTTCGACAACACGGCTTCAGTTTATAATCCTGCCATTGATTTGGGTGAAGAACCCTACACTGCAGGCAAATGGCTCAAGCCAAAACCGTTCTGGCGGTATCTTGGGTTTTATTTTGATCGCAAGCTCACTTTCAAGGAGCATGTGAGATACTACTCCACCAAAGGATTTACATCGGTTGTATCGATGAAAATGCTTGGGTCTTCTACCAGAGGGTTGCTGCCGCATCTTAAGCGCCTCCTCTACCGCACGTGCGTTATCCCCATAATTACTTATGGTTACTGCATGTGGTATTTCTGCAAGGCCCGAAACAAGGGGCTTATTGCGCAACTTACCAACGTTCAGCGTAAGGCTGGGCTTTGGATTACTGGGTGCTTCCGCACTTCTCCCTCGTATGGCGTCGAGGCCCTTGCCGGCCTTCTGCCCATGCCCCTACTTCTAGACAGGTTGAACTCTCGGGCGGTTGCCTGGATCTCTCTCTTGTCTGATACACACCCTGTCCGGTCATTTATGGCAGGACCTTTACTTAAGAGAGCCGTCCCTCACAAGATGGCGATCGAGAATTTTACCGAGCGTCAACATGAGAAGTTGCGCGGCGGACTTGTGGGCAATGCATTGTTCCACCCCGCTGGTCTGGAGGAGCTGGAGCCGTTTGCTCCAGATGCCAGGCCTGGATATCGTCTAATGGACCGGCATGCAAGCCGGTTTACATAGATGGCCAAACCCCGTATCAGCAGGGCCGAAGACCCTGATGCTGCGTGGAAAATCATACTGGACAAACTCATCGAAAAGTGTGACGATGAGCCAGGTACCGCATATGCTGGTGTCGATGGCTCGGTCCCTCTGGGGCCCTGGCAGGCTGCCAACGGCATTGTTATCAAACGGCAGGGTGCTCTGGTTTTGGCCAGATGCCACTCTTCCGGACGAGCTAACAGCACTGATGCTGAGCTCGATGCCATCTCGGTGGCCATCTCCGCAATGGTAGCATTTGGAGACGTCACCAGGATAGTTATTTTCATGGATTTGATGCATGCTGCTCGAATGGCCGTTGATCCTTCCCCGCATTCTCATCAGGGTTCTTCTCTGATAGTATGTCGGACACTTGAACGATGGTTCCAAGGTGGTGGTAACCGTAAAGTCGTTTTTGCAGAGTCTCCCTCCGATATGGAGTGGGACATTCATCAAGAGGCTCACAACCTCGTCCTGGGGTTTCCGGGTGTACCTGTTACACTGAATACCCCTCTTTCTATTGCTTGGCTTAAGAACAAAGCCGACACTGTAGCGCGGGATGCTTGGTCGACAGAGGTCGACGAGGTTCCCAATTTACTTGGCTCCAATTTCTTGGAGTTAGAGGATCTAAAGGGTAATCCTCTCCATCCGACCCCCATTCGCGGCGGGCCGTGGCTTGAAGTGGGCGGCCGCAACTCTCAGTTGTTCGCCCGCATGTGCCATGCTATCACGAATCATGCTCCGATCGGCTCGTACTACGAGCAGTTCAAAATCAATGATCCACTTGCTCTCGGTTGTACGTGTGGGGTTTATCCTCAGACGCGCGACCATCTCTTTGGGTGCCCGAAGCTCCCGATGCTACCTCACAGGGCCCCGCACCTAGTGTGGGGTCTTGAGAAATTTTTGACTGACAACGTTACGGCGTTTGCTTTCAACCGGCCCCCAGCCAGAGTCAGATGAGGGACTCTGGATGGGGGGTGATCCTAGGTGTCGTTGGGGCCTTGGCCCAAGACCTAGTGCCCGCAGGTGTTTCCATCTTGGTGTGATAAATCCCGTGAGGGCCGCAGCTGTGTTCGTTGCATGGCTTCGCTTGTGACTCTCTGAGTCTATTGCACACGTCATTTGGAGGACCCGCCATGGTGTAACGACAACGTCAAGTTTGCCAACGAAGTGGGGAGAGCCGGGCAAGCTCTGACTTCATCTGGGTGACCCCCCTGTCCACCCTCTTAATCCATATCTACCTTACGTTCGGTAGCGTTAACAACGCCGTGCGTTTGTATTTCCTGGGCTGCGAGGTCCGTCATTTGGGTTTCAGGCTGCTGCGCAGTCTCGCCCGCGTCGCGCTCACGCGCGCCGCACGCTCCCCTGCGAGTGACCAATTTCTTTCTTTTGCATTGGGTATTGTAGCGTACTCGTTTGTATTAGTTAGAGTCCCAGCTGCGTTCGAGTTTTGGAATATAAATTGTTGATTTTAAAATAAAAAAAAACAAAAACAAAAAAAAAACCCCGCTGGAGTCGGATGAGGGACTCTGGGCGGGGGGCAATTCTGGGTGCGAGCGGCGCCGCAGTCAAAGCGGCCTGTTGCCCACAGGTGTTTCTGCATTGTGTCACAGTGATGGCGGACTTCGCGAGAGGCGAGAGGGCTGGTCGTTCCAGTCCTGGCGGGGTCGACTCCCTGAGTTGGCTTCGTGCATCACTTGCAGAGGACCCGACCTGGTTGACGGCGGTGGAGGCTCCGGCCCCTGCTTAGCTATGACACGTTGATTTTACCGGTGAATCGGGGAGGGCCTGGCAGGCTCTTCTCGCATCTGGATGACCCCCCTGTCCATCTCAATATTCCTATCTGCCGTTCATGCGGTAGCGTTAACAACGCCGCGACGACGGACAATCTGTAGTTGCAAGACTACCTATCTGGGTTTCAGGCGGCTGCACCATCTCACCCGCGCCGCGCTCACGTGCGTCGCATGCTCGCCGTCGAGCCAACTTCTTTCTTTTGCACGCGTAGTTTACCGCCTTCGTTTGTATTAGTTAGAGACCAGACTGCTTTCGTGCACCGGTATAAAATTGTTGATTTAAAAAAAAAAAAAAAAAAAAAAAATTATCGCAGTCCGGACCCTATCTAATACAAGCGAGTACGCTACAATACCCAAAGCAAAAGAAAGGAGTTGGTTGCTCGCAGGGGAGCATGCGGCGTGCGCGAGCGCGACGCGGGCGAGACTGCCCAGCAGCCTGAAACCCAAATGACGGACCTCGCAGCCCAGGAAATACAAATGCGCGGCGTTGTTAACGCTACCGAACGTAAGGTAAGTATGGATTAAAAGGGTGGACAGGGGGGTCACCCAGATGAAGTCAGAGCTTGCCCGGCTCTCCCCACTTCGTTGGCAAACTCGACGTTGTCGTTACACCATGGCGGGTCCTCCAAATGACGCGTGCAATAGACTCAGAGAGTCACAAGCGAAGCCATGCAACAAACATAGCTGCGGCCCTCGCGGGATTTATCGCACCATAATGGAAACACCTGCAGGCACTAGGTCTTGGGCCAAGGCCCCGACGACACCCAGGATTACCCCCCATCCAGAGTCCCTCATCCGACTCCAGCTGGGGGCCAGTTGAAAGCAAATGCCGTAACGTTGTCAGTCAAGAATTTCTCAAGACCCCACACTAGGTGCGGGGCCCTGTGAGGTAGCATCGGGAGGACAGGGCTCTGCCCTGTCCCCTGTCCTGTCGGCTATTTATTTGGCGCCTATCATGCGTCTGTTCTACAAGAGGTGCCGTGAGATTCATCTTGCGGTCGACCTTCTGTCATATGTGGATGATGGTACCCTGATTTCTTAGGAGACCGGACTCGATCCCAATGTTGTAAACCTTCGCAAGGCTTACAAGATTATTTTTGAGCTCTTTACCAAGTTTGCTCTCGCTCTGGAGCACATGAAGTCGGAGATCTTTCACTTCGACAACACGGCTTCAGTTTATAATCCTGCCATTGATTTGGGTGAAGAACCCTACACTGCAGGCAAATGGCTCAAGCCAAAACCGTTCTGGTGGTATCTTGGGTTTTATTTTGATCGCAAGCTCACTTTCAAGGAGCATGTGAGATACTACTCCACCAAAGGATTTACATCGGTTGTATCGATGAAAATGCTTGGGTCTTCTACCAGAGGGTTGCCGCCGCATCTTAAGCGCCTCCTCTACCGCACGTGCGTTATCCCCATAATTACTTATGGTTACCGCATGTGGTATTTCTGCAAGGCCCGAAACAAGGGGCTTATTGCGCAACTTACCAACATTCAGTGTAAGGCTGGGCTTTGGATTACTGGGTGCTTCCGCACTTCTCCCTCGTATGGCGTCGAGGCCCTTGCCAGCCTTCTGCCCATGCCTCTACTTTTGGACAGGTTGAACTCTCGGGCAGTTGCTCGGATTTCTCTCTTGTCTGATATGCACCCGGTCCGGTCCTTCATGGCTGGGCCTCTACTTAAAAAAGCCAGCCTCTCCTTTTCCAGTAACTACTACGGTCGACCGTGGGAACAAATCCAGCAACCAGCAACATTGTCCCCCACAGCTTCACACCGTCGAGCGCTCTTGGGCGCTCCGTTACTAGCAAGCAATGCCGCCCAAATCCAATCCGAATCCCAAAGGTGGTGGCGATCGATCTACCCGATCGCCCGCCACGCCTGCTCCCGTCGATCCGCTGGCTGGTTTATCTCCAGCTGAGAGACTCACTGTCCAACAGGCCGCCCTCGCAAGGTTGGCCCCCTCTACCACTGCGTCTGTCCAGGCAGTGCAGTCTACTGCATCTGCCTCCCTCCAGAGGCAGGTGTACGCATCCCCAGTTCCTCAGCAGACGAGGCAACTCACACCGAGACCCGATCGACCTCGATCGAGGTCCTCCATTATCCATGACGACAGTGAGGTGCCCTATGGTGAAGAGGGCCATCCTGGCGATGAAGACGAGGACATGTATGGGGAGGAAGCCCCCCCTGCAGGTCCTTCTACCCGCGATAGCACCACTGCACCTCCAGAGACAGACGACGAGGTGATGCATCGACTCTCTGAGTCTCTTCGCATGGCATCATCCTGGTTTCGTCGCTCCGGCAGTGAGGCTCTTGACAGTGCTGGCTCGGAGGTCTCTCGACCTTTGGCATCGTCCATCGTTGGGTTTATCTCAGCGGTGTACACATCTTCGTGGTGGGAAGCCACTACACTCAACGTGGACGGTAATCGCACCATCCACGAACTTGCTTCAATGGCTGTGGCCTCGGTCTCCCCTCACGAGGAGACGATTCATGCCTCCACGGCCTCCATTCTCCCTGGTGCTTCCAGGTCGGGTCCTATGGACACTGACACGGACACTGGGATGTCATCCGCGACCCCCGCCCCCACGACTAGGAAGTCGGCTGGGAAGGCTAGGGTGCCGGCGTTCATAGCGCCATCTGGTGCAGTGGCACCTCCGAAGGGTGCCCCTGCCCCCCGTCAGCCTCGCAAGAGGCCGGCGGACTCCTACCTGAGGCCCCCACCTCCTATCCCCCCCGGCCAGCCGGTTATCCGTCCACCCGTCAGAGCTATGCTCAGATGGCTGTGGCCAACCCGCTGTCCCAGAGGGACCCCGCCATAGGCCCTAATGCCTTTGGTGGTGGACCTTGCTATCCACCCGCGCCTCGAGTTCCGGCCATGCAGGCGGAGCTGTCTGGCAACAAACGATTTCTGTCGTCTCCGATGGGGCCGTCGTCTGCAAAGAAGCAGAAGACCACCCCGTCGTTTACCTCATCCGGACCTACTCGCAAGCAGGTCTTGATCCAGTACTCTGGCCCTGGGGAGCGCCCCAAGGACAGTAAACTCATCAAGCTTCGAGACAAGATCGACAAAGGACTCCGAGACGCAGCCAGGACCCGAAGGGTCCTGGCTGCCTCTCGTGCGTATGAGGGTATATCCCTTGCTACCTCTGGTGTGGCCAATGAGGCCGACCTCAACATCATCCGTGGATTCGTCCATGTTATCACCCCCAAATCCGACACTCTTGACGTGTGGGTTGGGCTCCCTACCTCGAAGTCTTATCTTAAGGCTCTCGATTTACCGGCCTTTAGTGACTACGCCACCAGGGTCCCTACCACCGGCACGGAGGTGAAGATGGCGATGCTCGCCTCCCCTCTGTCCATGGATATCATGCTCGCGGGCCCTCCTCGCATCATCTGCAACTCGAAGGCGAGCTCTACCGCCCACGCCTTCTTCGAAATATACGACTCGCAATTGGGTCAACGCGCGAAGCGTCTTATCAACAAGACCTTCATGTTCCGTGGTAGGGTGATCCTCATTCGCCCAACCACTGTCAGCGCCGGAGTCCCTCTCTGCACTCGATGCTGGAGGTGGGGCCACCCGAAGAATTCTTGCAAAGTGCGCCAGCCAATCTGCGCTCGCTGCTCTGGCCCGCATGAGGCGGAGGTGCATCGCATCGCCGCCTCGTGCTGCAAACCTCACCCGGAGGCTAAGCCCCCGACCAAAGGCACTCCGCTTGGTACGGACTGCCCCCACTCTGCGCGGTGCCCATCGTGCCACAAGGATCATTGGGCCTCTTCGAGCCACTGCTCGTTCTGGCGACACCGCTTCGACCGCCCTTGGATCGAGGCTAAATATGCTGAGGTACGTGATTTTTGGTTAAATCGTCATCCCACCCATCGCTCACATAACGTAGCTTAATGCCAGCACAACCCATGCTGGATGAGGTGCGGGTGCTGAGCTGGAACGTGGCCAGGGACGGGATGTCCCTGGATGTAATTCTATCTACATGTAACAACATATATGATATCATATTCGTGCAAGAACCCCCTTGGCGACACATAAGGACTGCCCCATCTGCTAAAACCAGAAAGGGTGAGGATGTCTTTGGCACACCGAACCACCCAGATTGGCTGGCAATAGTCCGTGCGCCCACTACCACTGACGAGCGACCCCGGGTTAGGACCTACATTTCGACTAGGCTAGCCCGGTATCGTCCGTCTATACGAAGGGATGTGATTGATCACCCCGATATACAGGTCCTGTCACTCTCAACAAGTGCCGAGACCTTCTTTTTGATGAATGTCTATTCTGACGCAGACCATGGGGCCATTAATTGGCTCAAGGCCCACGACACTGCACTTCCTCGCTTCCATTTCATGGGCGGGGACTTTAACGCACACTCCGAGGACTGGGATGAAGGTCACAGTGGTCGGGAGGGATGCGCTCTCTCACTGCAGCAATCCGCTGCTATTCTTGGGCTTGAACTGGCTGCCTTTGGCAACCCAGGGCCCACGCACATACTGAGAGATCCCACCAAGCGCAAAACGGTGATTGATCTCGCTTTCGTCCCACCTAACCAGGTGATTGACGGTACTGTTGTCCGGTGTCCGGACATTCAACTCAAATCGGATCATATTCCGATTTCGATCACACTGGACATCTCTCCTGCCCCTAATGGGGCGGTTCGGATGTCTCTTCCCACTGATGATGTTCCGGCATTCATCAATTCTATCAGCTCGGGGCTCCGGGCTATCGACCCGACTGCCCCTCTGGACACCGAGGAACGGATCGAGGCTGCTGCGCAAGCGGTGGCATTGGTCTTCTCTTCTGCATGGGAGTCCCATGCTAAAGATTCCTTTGTTACCCGGCGATCTAAGCCCTGGTGGACCCAGGAGTGCTCAGACGCCCTTGACACGTTCCGGCGCAGTCGCCTGCCTGAGGACTGGAAATCCTTTCGGAAAGTCATCCGAGATGTCAAGCGCGATTTCTTTGATCAACGGATCCATGAAATCACGTCGGCTAATAAGCGCCCGTGGGACCTCATGAACTGGGTCCAACAGCGCAAACTTCCCCCTTGCGAGGCTCTCCATTACCGTGGCGAGCCTTGTAATGACATGCCCGCCCTCTGGGACGCGCTCCACGGCACCTACAACTCTGCCTCTGACAGAGTGTTTGATGCTAATTTATTGAACTCTCTCCCTACCCTGCCTATTAGGGAGTGGGTTCGTTTCTCTGCGCTGGAACTCACAGAGGCTCTCTCTGCGTGTTCCGGTCTGTCTGCTCCGGGTCCGGATCATGTCAATTGGTCCCACCTGAAGGGGATAGTACGTCGCGACCCTCATTCCGTTGAGGTCTTCCTCTCGATTGCCAATGCCTGCATGCGTGTGGGGTGCTGGCCGTCTGTATTTAAGGATTCACTTTCGGTGATTATACCCAAGCCGAATAAGCCATCCTACTCTGCACCTAAGGCATTCAGGCCTATTGTTCTCCTGAATACCATTGGCAAATTGATCGAGAAGATGATCTCGAATCACATTCAGTTTGACGCTGTCGGGCTGGACATTTTCCATCCTAACCAGGTGGGTGGCGTGCATCAGCACTCCACTGAGGATGCTGGGCTCTTCCTCATGCACATTGTGCATGCAGGCTGGGCTAAGGGTTTAAAGACTAGCGTGGTCGCCTTCGATCTCGCTCAGTTTTTCCCTTCGCTTAATCACGATGCGCTTGTGATTATTCTTCGGAAACTTGGCTTCCCTCCGTTGGTGGTCAAGTTTTTCGCATTTTATCTGGTAGAGAGGAAGACGCGGTATGCGTGGAATTCCTTTTTATCGGACCCGTTACAGGCAGACGTGGGGGTGGGCCAAGGGTCGGCCTTGTCCCCTGTCTTGTCAGCTATTTACCTGGCGCCTATCATGCGCCTGTTCGAGAGGCGGTGCCTTGACCTTGGGTTGAGGGTCGACCTTCTCTCTTATGTTGATGATGGCACACTCATTGTTCAGGATGAGTGGCTGGATCATAATATTGCGATGCTGAAGAAGGCATATGCTGTTATCTTCGAGTTGTTCAAGGCTTTTGCCTTGGCACTAGAGCACGATAAGTCTGAGATCTATCATTTTGATAGGTCCCACGCTTACTATAATCCTAGCATCGATCTCGGGTATGCACCCTACACCGGAGATCGGGCTAATTATCTCAAGCCCAAGCCGTTTTGGCAGTATCTGGGCTTTTACTTCGACCGCAAGCTCACTTTCAACGAGCACGTGCGCTATTATTCCACCAAGGGTTTCACATTGGTAGTTTTGATGAAGATGCTTGGTTCCTCCACTCGGGGGCTTTTGCCTATGCAGAAGCGCCTCCTTTACCGTACATGTGTGGTCCCCATATTCACGTGTGGGTATCGCATGTGGTTCTTCAAGGGTGCTCGTAATAAGGGCCTCATCAAACAGCTTACGCAAGTTTAGCGTAAAGCTGCTCTCTGGATTACGGGTGCATTCCGTACTTTGCCTTCAGGAGGGGTTGAGGCCCTTGCGGGCCTCCTACCCATCCCTATACTTCTCGAAAGATTGCGCGACCGCTCTACGGTGCGGGTCGCCACTCTTTTGGACACTCACCCGATTCAGTCATTCATGGCCGGATCATCACTTAAGCGCGCGACCCCTCATCCCATGTCGGTTGAACGCATGCCTGCCGCCCACCGCCGTAAGGTGACGGGTGCTCTTATGGATAATGTAAATTATTCCAGTGTCCCTGTTGAGTCTACGGAGCCCTTTGCTCCTGAGGCTCGTCCGGGTTATTGAATCCTCGATCGGTATGCCGATCGGTTCAAGTGGCTTGCCAAGCCATGCTTTAGCAGGTCCGAAGATCCTGAAGCAGCTTGGAAGCTTATCTTGGATGCGTCCCTCGAGTCTCTCGAGGATGATCCAGACGCTGCATGCGCTGGTGTTGATGGCTCCTGCCCTCCAGGGTGGCAAGCCGCCACTGGTGTTGTTATCAAACGGCAGGGCGCACAGGTTTATTCTGGGTGTCATGCTGCCAGGAGGGCCTCGTCTACAGATGCAGAGCTCTTTGCTATTCGCGTTGCCATCTCCAATGCCGTGGGCTTTGGGGATGTCAAACGTATCACTGTTTTCACTGACGCGATGCATGCCGCTCGCCTCTCAGTGGATCCCTCTCCGCACTCCTTCCAGTCTCAGTCACTGATGGTGTGTCGTCTACCTGAGCCGTGGTTCAGGCGTTCGCCTGACCATAAGGTTACTTTTATCGAGTCTCCCTCCGACATGGAGTGGGACATTCAAAACGAAGCACACGATCTCGTTGCTGGTATGCGCGGCGTTGCCATCATTCCTACCACCAAACTCTCTCTCCAGTATGTCCGCGATTTCGTGGACAAATCGGCATGCACAGATTGGAAACAAAGAGTTTCCGATCAGCCATTCCTGCTTGGCTCCAACTTTATGGAGCTGCAAGGGTTGAACGGAGACCCTGTCCAGCCTAGTCCCACTCACGGGGGACCTTGGCTTGAAGCTGGCAGTCAGAGTGTTTCGCTCTTTGCCCGCATGTGCCATTTAATTACAAATCATGCTCGTACTATGAGCAGTTCAAATCCGATGACCCTAGGGCCCACGGTTGTGAGTGTGGGGTTTATCCTCAGACTCGCGATTATATATTCAAGTGCAAGAAACAGCCTTGGACTCGCCGGAAGCCGAAACTCATTTCGGAGCTGGCGACTTATCTGTTGGAGAACCCTACGGCGTTCTCCTTCTCCCGGCACCCCACTGGAGTCGGATGAGGGACTCTGGGAGGGGGGCGATCCTGATTGTGGAGTGATCCGCGGTCAAATCGACTCAACTGTCCGTGATGTGTTTCCGTTTGGTGGCGGCAAAGTTCCGCAAGTGCCTAGGGCGCTGGTCGTTCCAGGGCCGGTGGCGTCGACTCTCTGAGCCGGTGTCATGCGCCGCGGATGGAGGACCCAGTTCGGTGGACGGCGGTGGGGCTTTGGCTCTTGCTTAGCTATTACAACGTAAATTTTACCGTTGAACCGGGGAGGGTCTGGCAGGCTCTCTTCGCTTTCGGGTGACCCCCCTTCCCATCCCAATACTCTTATCTGCCATTCATGCGGTAGCGTTAACAACGCTGCAACGTCGGACAATCTGTAGTTGCGAGACTACCTATCTGGGTTTCAGGCGGCTGCGCCGTCTCGCCCGCGCCGCGCTCGCGCGCGTCGCATGCTCGCCGTCGAGCCAACTTCTTTCTTTTGCACGCGTAGTATACCGCCTCCGTTTGTATTAGTTAGAGACCGGACTGCTTTCGTGCACCAGAATATAAACTGTTGATTAAAAAAAAAAAAAAAAAAAAAAAAAAACTTAAAAAAGCCATCCCTCACAAGATGGCGATTAAGAACTTTACCGAGCGTCAACAAGAAAAGTTGCGCGGTGGACTTGTGGGCAATGCATTGTTCCACCTCGCTGGTCTGTAAGAACTGGAGCCTTTTGCTCCAGATGCCAGACCTGGATATCGTCTAATGGACCGGCATGCGAGCCGGTTTACATGGATGGCTAAACCACGTATCAGCAGGGCTGCAGACCCTGATGCTGCGTGGAAAATCATACTGGACAAACTCATCGAGAAGTGTGATGATGAGCCAGGAACTGCATATGCTGGTGTTGACGGCTCGGTCCCTCCGGGGCCCTGGCAGGCCGCCAACGGCATTGTTATCAAGCGGCAGGGTGCTCTGGTATTGGCCAGATGCCACTCTTCCGGTCGAGCTATTAGCACTGATGCTGAGCTCGATGCCATCTCGGTGGCCATCTCCGCAATGGTAGCGTTCGGAGACGTCACCAGGATAGTTATTTTCACGGATTCGATGCATGCTGCTCGAATGGCCGTTGATCCTTCCCTGCATTCTCATCAGGGCTCATCTCTGATCGTTTGTTGGGCACTTGAATGATGGTTCCAGGGTGCTGGCAACCGAAAAGTCGTTTTTGCAGAGTCTCCCTCCGATATGGAGTGGGACATTCATCAAGAGGCTCACGACCTCGTCCTGGGGTTTCCGGGTGTACCTGTTACACTGAATACCCCTCTTTCTATTGCTTGGCTTAAGAACAAAGCCGACACTGTAGCGCGGGATGCTTGGTCGACAGAGGTCGACGAGGTTCCCAATTTACTTGGCTCTAATTTCTTGGAGTTAGAGAATCTAAAGGGTAATCCTCTCCATCCGACCCCCGTTCGCGGCAGGCCGTGGCTTGAAGTGGGCGGCTGCAACTCTCAGTTGTTTGCCTGCATGTGTCGTGCTATCACGAATCATGCTTCGATCGGCTCGTACTACGAGCGGTTCAAAATCGACGATCCACTTGCTCTCGGTTGTATGTGTGGGGTTTATCCTCAGATGCGCGATCATCTCTTCGGGTGCCCTAAGCTCCCGATGCTACCTCACAGGGCCCCGCACCTAGTGTGGGGTCTTGAGAAAATTTTGACTGACAACGTTACGGCGTTTGCTTTCAACCGGCCCCAGCCGGAGTCGGATGAGGGACTCTGGATGGGGGGCAATCTCATTTGCGGGCGGCGCTGCGGTCAAAGCGACTCACTGCCCGTGAGTGTTGGCTCGGCGCAGTCAAAGGCCGAGAGGCTGGCGGACCTGGTCGTTCCAGGTTAGGGAGGCTCTACCCTTTGGGGTCGGGCTTTTCGCTGTGTCGTTCCGGACCCGGCTTGGTGGACGGCAGCTTGGACTTCGGTTCTTGCTTAGCTATGACCACGTCGATTTTACCATTTAATCGGGGAGGGCCTGGCAGGCTCTTCTCGCATCTGGGTGACCCCCCTGTCCACCCTTTTAATCTATATCCACCTTACGTTGTGGCGGTGCTGGCGGAGCCAGCCGAGCGGAGTCTGAACTGCCTTAGCTAGACACACACATGTTCGTAGCATACTTCTCATCATTATCCACGACTTCGTCACACTTTCCCTTGCTTCGCGCCGCATTGCGCTTCCTCTGAGATAGACCCCCGGCGTTCCCCGTTATCGGCTCTAGGCAGCCCCCATCTTGGTGACGAGAGTAGATTCGACGACCACATGTAACCGCTGGCAAACTGGCAGACAGAAGAAGAGACGACCAACAGAGCTGGCAAAAGGCACAAGAGATACTGGAACGGATATCACAATGTAGAATCGACGATCAGATAAGACAAAGAAACATACGACAGCACAACAGAACCGCCAGCACACCGACACTTTCGACACACAGCCCATCGACAGAATCAAGCCTCACGACAACACCATCGACTTGCAGCCCCCCATCATCACCGATAACAGAAAGACAACCGACAACAGAACAAGAACGACCCCTGACCCCAGAACAAGAACGACCCCCAACCCCAGAACAAGAACGACCCCCGACCCTAGAACAAGAACGACCCCCAACCATTCAACAAACACAACCCCCGACCCCCGAACAAGACGACGACATGGCCAACGACAACGACCTCAAGCTCTTTCGTGGCGACTACGGGACCTCCGATGAGAAACCACACACCTGGTTCCGCAAGCTGGAACGACAATTCGACGAGAGTACACCAAACGTACGGAAACATTTCAAATTTGCACGTAACCTCGAACCCGGACATACGGCAGAGAAATGGTACGAAAATCGAACGGCAGCCGAGCTAGCGGACTGGACCGTATTCTACGAGGCATTTACAACACGATGGCCGAAACCGACGGTCAACATACCAAGTCGCGACCACCTCCTATCGATGCTCATGAACATGAGGCTCGACGAAGCAAGCATAGGATGCACAGTAGGACCAGCAGACGAACAGGTGCTCTCTCACCTAGCATGGGCCGAACAGGTGAAGAACATAGTCAACGCCATACAAGATGATGGAGGCCTGCTCATCACCCCGGTACGTGACACCCTACCTCTACCGATACGTCTAGCCCTGGTCTCCTTAGGCCCGACAGCGACAACATGGACAGCATTCCTCGCCCAAGTCACCTCGATCACCTACGCCGCCCTGAAGAACCAACTCGACCTACTCACGAGAAGCACACCCAACCCCATGTCGACCCTAATGTCGAGGTTCGCCAACCAATCGCTATCGCCTTTCACGCCCACCCAACAACCAATATACGGCAACCCAGCTCCATACCAAACCCCAACGCCGTACCAAGCACCAACCACTCCTACAGCGATGACACCGTACACTCCAAATACAACCCGAGCACGAGACACCCCGCCGCACATGAGCTCATGGGCTAGCACCGTCCAAACGCCAGTACAACAAACCCCCCAGACCTCTCGATACATCACGCCCGGTGCACGACAAGCCCAAGGTGAACAAAATCCCTTCCTCAGCACACCAAGCACCGCCCGCCCGAACCCCAACTCCATCTTCTACAACAAAACACCACAGACACCCCAGACACCCTCTCCGACCCCACGAACACAACCCAACCTTGATGCCAACGAACTCGCCAGGAGAGCCATCGCCTCGTCAGCAACATACACAAACGACGCCGCAGGCGCTGCACAGTATAACGCCGCACTCGCTGCTTGGAACGCGATGTACCCCAACATACAAGATGCCAGCTTCATGACGACCTCGTACCCGCTACGACCAGGCACGGCCCCAATCGGATCCCGCGAATGCTTCCGCTGCGGCATGACAGGCCACATCGCCACAGGAGGAGGATGCACGAATCCCACGAGCCAGCTCGACAGACGAGAACAGAACTGGCGCATGTTCGTCAGCCGCGCACTCTTTTCTCGGGCACGTCAGGACACGGTTCGCATCGCCCAGATCACAACAAATGATGAGGCACCTATCCACTACAGCGCCGCCATCTACGACACGGAAGCGTTGCAGTTCGAAGACGAGAATGACGACCAGGGAAATGGTCAGGAGATGAGCACGTAGAGGGCTGCGCATCTCTCCCAACAAATACCTCGGAGATCGACGAGCGGAATGGAAGATCGAGATGCCCAGCGCTCTCTCTTACCGAAGCAACTGGCGCCCGGGACGTTACTAGTACTACCACGAATGTATCCATACCACAAAATACATCCCAGATTTACAAGTACGAAACGCCCATGGAAGAGAGGATTGCACAAATGGGAACGGACGAGGACGACGAGAAGACGCAACTGTTTCTACAGCGAATACAGCTGAAGGGCTCACATGGTGTCGTAGTCAGAGCAACTGGCCAAGTCGACGACGGCGCATCAAAAAACTGTATCTCAAAGAATAGATGGGACAGATACGGACACTGCCTAAGCCCACTAGGACCGTCGAACACGCTCATCAAGGTGGCAAACGACGCCCAAATCAAGTCAATGGGCAGATGGCGAGGAGGAGTAACGGTAGGCGGCACGGAGACCCAAAGCGACTTCGAGGTCTTCGACTGCAAGAATGCATTCGATGTCATTCTAGGTAAACCATGGCTAAAAAAGGTACAAGCAATACACGACTATAACACAGACACCATCACGATCAAAGATGGTGAAGAGCGTGTGGAACTAACGAACATAGAAACCCCGGCAACACCCAAGATCATGGCCATCATGACGAAGCCCGAAACGATAACACCACCTTGCCGAGGCCGAATCCCACAGAACGAGTATGAGGAGAAGAAACGCATGTACGCGAAACTCACGGCCTGTCAACGTCAACACGAACAACAAATCAGGAACGCAGAAGCAAAGGCCAGAAACAATCGAGCACGCCGCGCTGCAGATGACCGCAACTCGAGGCGAGCAAACGAGCCATGCGACGACGAACTCGAAGCTGAGTGGTCCCGAATAAACCTACTACGGACTTCTGACGAACCTTGGGCAGAGACGAAATGGGCAACGTTCCTGAACCTACACGAGGCACACGAGCTGAACCCAGAATGGGAACAATGGTACACGACAAACCAGACAACAGATGGAGTCCAACACCCAGCCCAAACAGCCAAGAAAGCCAAACGACAACGTCAACAACAACTAGCGGCAGACATAAACGCCGTACACGAAGCAGCACGCACAACACCGCCAACCCTGGGATGCAGAGAAAGGAACGCCGGCGACATCAAGAAACAATGAGAGGACTCGACACAACAAGCAGCAGCGACATGGCAATTCCACCGACAAACTCGACAAATCGGAGCACTGTTCGGGATCGACACAACCACGACAACCAACCATGACCAACTAGCAGCACTCGTCCAATCGGAAGCACGGATCCGCCAGCTTCAGAACAAACTCGACACCCTAAGACACATGGCACATCCAGCAGACGACATCGAACGCAACGAAGCGACGACAGGTGATACGACCAACATCCACGCTCTAGGCGAAATCAACACGGAAGAATTCAAAATCGACCGAGGAAACAACGACTCACCCAGAACACAAGAGCCATTCGCGGAGAAACGGGTGGCCGAGATCCTCGAGAAGATAGAGATAGGAAAAGACTTGACCCAAGACCAAAGGGAGCGAGTCGAAACCCTCATACGTGAATACGCTGACGTCTTTGCCTTATCCCTTAGCGAAGTACTCTACGTAGACTGGTACACCCACAAACTCAACTTCGACCCCGAAACAAAGTTCACAACGAAAGTCAATCAACGCCCAGTAACCGAAGCGCAAAAAGGATGGTTCAACGACATCCTAGACGATATGGAGAAAGCACACGTCATTCAACGAGTACCGGCTGACTTCATAAAGAATCTGAGCAGTACGAACCTCGCACCGAAAGAGGCAGGTAAGATGGGATTAACGCGAACAGAAATCCTACGACAAGTCAACGCGGAATGCATACGCAACGGACTACCACCGTTTTGGGAGGAAGTTATCCTACCAGGCGAAACTAACGAGGCTCTCGTCGAAGCGGTCGAAGGAAAAGCACCGCACGAGAAGAAGACAAAATGGCGGGTATGTCATGCATTCAACGCACTGAACAAAGCAACACAGGTACCACCGTTCCCAGCCGGCGACCTCAAGACAAAGCAAGAGTTCGCAGCAGGCCACAGATGGGCAAGCGTCGTCGACTTCGCAGCAGGATACTATGCAGTTCCACTGGATGACGACTCAGTACCCTATGTAGCGTTCTATGTGGAAGGCAGAGGATACTACGTCTACCTCAGGATGCCGTTTGGACTTACAGGAGCACCAACAACCTTCTGCGAGATGGTAGCAATCGCCTTAGACGACATGATAGGAAGGGAGCTCGTGAACTGGATGGACGACATATGCATGCCAGGTGATGTCTTTGAAACCAAATTTCTGAACCTCAAACACTTCTTTGACCGCTGCCGCTCCAAGAACCTCTCATTGTCACCAACAAAGACGAAGCTCTTTTTCACGGAAGTCCTCTTCGCCGGCGCAATGGTCGGACCTCAAGGCATCAGACCGAATCTGGATAAGGTAGGAGCCGTCGTGAACTGGCCGGTACCGGAGACGGTCCAGCAGCTCATGGGGTTCCTAGGTCTAACAAACTATTTCCGAAGATTAATTACTAATTATGCACGAATAGCAGCACCACTATCTGACCTGACTCGCGACGTGAAGATCGAACAACCAAGCGGCAACTGGAGAACACGGAAAGGGGCCTACAAGAGGGCAGTCGCATCAACGTCGCTGAAAGACAAATGGGGCCAAGAACAACAGAAAGCATTCGTCACGTTGAAATGCCTTCTATCACAAGAACCATTACTCAGAACCCCACAATACGACGGTCGACCTTTCTGCGTCACAACGGACGGATGTATGAACGGGTTCGCTGGCTTCATATCACAAGCCTTCACAACGACGGGAACCGACGGCAAAGAAACCACACGCTGGCATCCCATCAGCTTCTGCTCAAAACGCACATCAAAAAGCGAAGCTAAGTACGAACCATTCCTACTAGAGTTTGCGGCACTCAAATACAGCCTAGACGAATTCGCACCTTACATATACGGAGCACCAATCGAAATCGAAACAGACTGTCAAGCTCTACACGACTGCCTAGTACAGGAAAAGATGAGTGTACACCATAGCCGATGGAAGGAATCAATACTGGCACATAACATTATAGCGATCCGACACCGACCGGGCATAGAAAATCCAGTAGCTGATGGCCTCAGCCGTATGTGGGAAGGACGACCACGGTCCAACTCAGACGGATCACACTACACAGTCCTCGCAGACTGGGAAGCGAACCACGGCATCACTAACGACATTCTCAACATTTCGGACACCCAGAACATCTTACATCACCTGCTCGAGACTCTATTCACCAACGACATCTTCTTCAGTCCTATCGTCCATCATCTCCTCGGAAAAACGGCAGGCAACACACCATCAGACAAACGGAAGGCAGCACACCACGCAAAGGACTTCATGATCGCAGACAACAAACTATGGAAAGTTAGCACCAAGGCGAGCGACCAAGTAGCGAGGACAGAATGCATCCCAACGGAACTGGGCTTCAACGTCGCATTGACAACCCACATCGACAACGGATGCTTTGGACCGGAACATGTCCAATTACACCTACGAGATAAGTACTTTTGGCCAGGAATGCTAACCGACTGCAGACAGGCCCAGCTAGAATGCCCAAGATGCAAATCCTTTGGCGCACCCACGAGGAATTCAGCCTTACAACCAATACGACGGACCCGCCCATTCCAACTGATAGCAGGGGACTACCTCTCCTTACCCTTAGGGAAAGGCGGCTACAAAACAGTTGGCTTGTACATCGACACGTACTCCGGTTTCATATGGGGCACGAAACTCAAACAGAGCGGCACCGGGAAATCAACCATCAACTCGCTGAAGAACATATGCAACAGATACGCTATCCCGAATACATTCATGGCCGACGGAGGATCTCATTTCGACAACAACGAGGTAGACACCTTCTGCGATGAGGAGGGCATACACCACATTACAACACCCGCATACGCACCATGGGTCAACGGCCTGATCGAGAACGCCAACCGACTACTACTCGGATGACTCAAGAGGCTCTGCGCACCAAACCACGATGAAGACGAAGACGACCCAACAGCGGATGCCAAGTCCATCCCAACAAACTGGCCAGAACATTTCGAGGAAGCCATCCGACAACTCAACGACAGAATCACCCCCGCCCTTAACGCTACCCCCCGTGAACTCCTATTCGCACTACCCTTCCGCAATGACGACTCACTCCCGCTGACTCCCAACCCGACAACACCTGCCGACACGCACACCAACTTTACACTCGGAGAGACCTTCCACGCCAATGCCCACCTAGCCTCATTACACGATGCCGACCGCCGCAAAGAAACATTCGACGCGAATTCGCCCATCATGAAGTTCAAAATCGGAGACCTAGTTCAAGTCTACGACTCTGCCTCAGACTTCAATCACAAATCAATTAACAAATTAACCCCCAAGTGGTCAGAACCACGTATCATATTCGCTGAGTTTTCTAATTCCTTCTCACTATGTACTATGAACGGAATGCCACTAAAGGGCATTACCCATTCTAGACACATGCGACACTATATTCCATTAAGAGGTACCCTACTAGACACACTATACCCACGAGAGACTGAAGATACGACATACGAAGACATCGACATCACTGAAGCCGAAGCGAGGATGACGGATGAGTTCCTAGACACCGAACCCATACCGGAAAACACCCCCTAAAACCATAGGTTGTTTCACGCCAACAACCATGGTATTATCCAGCCACTCATCTTGCACGATGAGTGTGCCATCATCAACATACGAGAGGAGGTCAACCCTCAACCCAAGGTCGAGGCACTGCTTCTCGAATAGGCGCATAACAGGCGCCAGGTAGATAGCCGACAAGACAGGGGACAAGGCCGATCCCTGGCCCACCCCCACGTCTGCCTGTAACAGGTCTGATAGAAAGGAATTCCACGCATACCACATCTTCCTTTCTACTAGATAAGATGCGAAAAACTTGACCACCAATGGGGGGAAGCCAAGTTTCTGAAGAATGATCACGAGCGCGTCATGATTGAGTGAAGGGAAAAACTGAGCGAGATCAAAGGCAACCACGCTAGTCTTCAAACCCTTAGCCCACCCCGCACGCACAATATGCGTGAGGAAGAGCCCAGCATCCTCAGTGGAGCGTTGACGCACTCCACCCACCTGGTTAGGATGGAAAATGTCCAGCCCGACAGCGTCGAACTGAATGCGGTTTGAGATCATTTTCTCAATTAATTTACCAACAGTATTCAGGAGGACAATAGGCCTGAATGCCTTAGGTGCAGAGTAGGATGGCTTATTCGGCTTGGGTATAATCACTGAAAGAGAATTCTTAAATACAGATGGCCAATAGCCCACACGCATGCAGGCATTGGCAATCGAGAGTAGGACCTCAATGGAATGAGGGTCGCGACGTACTATCCCCTTCAGGTGGGACCAATTGACATGATCTGGACCCAGAGCGGATAGACCAGAACACGCAGAGAGAGCCTCCGTGAGTTCCAGTGCAGAAAAGCGAACCCACTCCCTAACAGGAAGCGTCAGTACTTTACCCTGCCCCATGGATTCCAGGTGGACTCCGGGGACTCCAGGTGATTCCAGTGGACTCCAGGTGGACTCCACCTGGAGTCCACCTGACTACAATTAAACTTGGGTATTTCTACTTAATCCACCTGGAGTCTGCCTGGAGTCTGCCTGGAGTCCACCTGGAGTCCATCTAGACTCCAGGCGGACTCCAGGTGGATTGCATTTAGGATGGACTCTGATAAGAAAATGTATTTGAGTTATTATTCCAGGTGGAGTCCAGGTGGATTCCACATTCAAGATGTCAAAATTTCAATACTTGAAATATCCTTGCATACTTAGGTATTCACTAATAGTTACATTTGATAATTAAGTATATTAATAATTAAGTATATTAAAAATAAACTAATACAAAATAAACTAATATACAGATAGGGTAGCAAAACAAGGGCGAGGGAGGAGGCACTGGACACGGCATATACGAGCAGCTGCAGCCTGCACCCCCCTCGTCGTCATTGTCATATTAGTGGTGGGTTAGCTGCGACATGGAGAACAGAAAAGATGGGGCGGTGGTAGCTTACCGGCCGCGCGCGGTCGTCGGGGCTGTCTTGGGGTCGTTGTGGCTATCGTGGGGTCGTCAGGTTCATCGTGGCCATCGTGGGTTCGCGGTAATGGGTGGTGGTGAGGTGTCGTCGAAGCCGAGGTCGATCGGGCCTGGTGGGCACAGGAGGGGGATGGTGGTGTCGCCGGCGTCGGTTGTCAGGTTCGCGTTTCGTGGCCATTTGTAGCTCGCGGCAGGTTCTGGTACCCGCGGTGTCGTCACCTGCTTGGGAAAGGGGAGTGTGGGGGGTTAGTCGGTTAACGGGAGGGGAGCGGTGGCCTGCGCGTACCCGGTGACCGTCGTCTTCGTCGTCGCGAGCTCCCGCGGCGTCGGCGTCGTGTTTTGGGTTGGCAGTGAGGCACGGCGAGCAGGGCGGCTGCTCCTGTGGCGTGCTCGTTTGCAGCCGCTAGCGTTCGGGGGCTGTCGTCGGTGGTGTGGTGGGGAATTGCGTACCCACGGGGCGAGGCGACGGCCTCTAGCCCCGGCATCTGCAAAGAGGGGAGGGTGGGTTAGCGACCTCGTGTGGCATCATTTGCCACGTACCTAGTGGCCTGCGTAGCCCTGCGGTATATGCCACCTCTCCCGTCATCCTCGCGCTCTTCCTCCTCCCGCTCTTCCTCCTCGCGTTCGTCGCGTTCGTGGGCCGTCCGGTTTGCATGCGACGTGTGATGGCTACGACGAGCCATCGTGGCTCATCGGCGTGCATTCTCGGGCCTCCTCGTGGCCGCTGTGGTGCCTTCGTGAGGGGCGGCGGTGAGCCGGGGTAGCGGATGTTGTGTGGGCGAAATGGCGGGTGTCCGGGGTCGACGCGGTGGAGGGAGCAGGGCGCAGGGCGCCAGAGCGGGTGTTGCACACCATTCAGGGGGTGCGCACAGCGACGTCGACGCTGCAAGATGACGGTGGGGGGCGGTAGTGGGTGGTAGTGGGGATGGGGATGGTGGTGGGAGGGAGAAAAGCGGATGTGGCAATGTGCACGGTGCCACGCATAGTGCCGAGCATGCCGAGCATGCCGAGTGCGATGGGTATATGTTGCTAAATATTTGTACGTTCATAAAGCCTTCATAGCTTAGTGGATTATTGTAGCGTTACGTTTGTACTGTAAGTCCAGTGTTCGATTCCCGGCGGTGGTCTTTATTTTTGGCCCCGTAAATAATCAATTAAATAATCAATATATAAAGAATAATTGAAATTGGTAGTTGTCCGCCCGGATTCCGTGCATTCCGGCTGGACTCCGGATGGAAATTAGTAAATTGCGGTCTTACTATGTCCACCCGGAGTAATCCGGGTGGTCCAGGTGGTCCATTCGGAGTTCTGCTGGACTCCGGGTGGACTCTGGGTGGATTTAGAATAATAATTTGGCTGTGCTGCCACCAAAAAAAAATCTGACTGGACTCCAGATGGACTCCGGGAATCCGGCCGGACTCCACTGGACTCCACCAGGAATATGTGGGGCAGGGTAAAGACCTCGGAAGCGTAGGGAGAGAGTTCAACAAATTGGCATCAAACACTCTGTCAGACGCAGAGTTGTAGGTACTGTGGAGCACGTCCCAAAGGGCGGGCATGTCGTTGCAAGGCTCGCCATGATAATGGAGAGCCTCACAGGGAGGAAGTTTGCGCTGTTGAACCCAGTTCATGAGGTCCCACGGGCGCTTGTTAGCAGACGCGATTTCATGGATCCGATGATCAAAGAACTCGCGCTTGATATCTCGGATGGTTTTCCGAAAGGATTTCCAGTCCTCGGGCAGGCGACTGTGCCGGAACGTGTCAAGGGCATCGGAGCACTCCTGGGTCCACCAGGGCTTAGATCGCCGGGTAACAAAGGACTCTTTAGCATGGGACTCCCATGCAGAAGAGAAGACCAAAGCCACCGCTTGCGCAGCAGCCTCGATCTGTTCCTCGGTGTTAAGAGGGGCAGTCGGGTCGACAGCCCGAAGCCCCGAGCTAATAGAATTGATGAATGCCGGAACATCATCAGTAGGAAGAGACATTCGAACTGCCCCGTCAGGGGCGGGAGAGATGTCCAGTGTGGTCGAAATCGGAATGTGGTCCGATTTGAGCTGAATGTCCGGGCATCGGACAGTGGTTTGGTCGATCACCTGGTTGGGTGGGACGAAAGCCAGATCGATCACCGTTTTGCACTTGGTGGGATCTCTTGGTATGTGTGTGGGCCCTGGGTTGCCAAAAGCAGCCAGTTCAAGCCCAAGAATAGCAGCGGACTGCTGCAATGAGATAGCGCATCCCTCCCGACCACTGTGACCTTCGTCCCAGTCCTCGGAGTGTGCGTTAAAGTCCCCGCCCATGAAATGGAAGCGAGGGAGTGTAGTGTCATGGTTCTTGAGCCAATTAATGGCCCCATGATCTGCGTCAGAATAGACATTCATCAAAAAGAAGGTCTCGGCACTTGTTGAGAGTGACAGGACCTGTATATCGGGGTGATCAATCACATCCCTTCGTATAGACGGACGATACCGGGCCAACCTAGTCGAGACGTAGGTCATGACCCGGGGTCGCTCGTCAACAGTGGTGGGCGCACGGACCATTGCCAGCCAATCTGGGTGGTTCAGTGCGCCTATGACATCCTCGCCCTTTCTGGTTTTAGCAGACGGGGCGGTCCTTATGTGTCGCCAAGGGGGTTCTTGAACGAATATAATATCATAAATGTTGTTACAAGTAGATAGAATTACATCCAGGGACATCCCGTCCCTGGCCACGTTCCAGCTCAGCACCCGCACCTCATCCAGCATTGGTTGTACTGGCATTAAGCTACGTTATGTGAGCGATGGGTGGGATGACAATTTAACCAAAAATCACGTACCTCAGCATATTTAGCCTCGATCCAAGGATGGTCGAAGCGGTGTCACCAAAACGAGCAATGGCTCGAAGAGGCCCAATGATCTTTGTGGCACGAGGGGCACCGCGCAGTGTGGGGGCAGTCCTGTCCAGTGGGAGTGCCTTTGGTCGGGGGCTTGGCCTCTGGATGAGGTTTGCAGCACGAGGCAGCGATGCGATGCACCTCCGCCTCATGCGGGCCAGAGCAGCGAGCGCAGATCGGCTGGCGTGCTTTGCAGGAATTCTTCGGGTGGCCCCACCTCCAGCAACAAGTGCAGAGGGGGACGCCGGCGCTGACTGTGGTTGGGCGAATGAGGATCACCCTACCACGGAACATGAAGGTCTTGTTGATAAGACGCTTCGCACGTTGACCCGATTGCGAGTCGTATATTTCGAAGAAGGCGTGGGCGGTAGAGCTCGCCTTCGAGTTGCGGATGACGCGAGGGGGACCCGCGAGCATGATATCCATGGACAGAGGGGAGGCGAGCATCGCCATCTTCACCTCCGTGCCGGTGGTAGGGACCCTGGTGACGTAGTCACTAAAGGCCGGTAAATTGAAAGCCTTAAGATAAGACTTCGAGGTGGGGAGCCCAACCCACACATCAAGAGTGTCGGATTTGGGGGTGATAACATGGACGAATCCACGGATGATGTTGAGGTCGGCCTCGTTGGCCACACCAGAGGTAGCGAGGGATATACCCTCGGAGTCCTTTGTTGATCTTGTCGTGAAGCTCGACGAGTTTACTGTCCTTGGGGCACTCCCCAGGGCCAGAGTATTGGATCAGGACCTGCTTGCGAGTAGGTCCAGATGAAGTAAACGATGGGGTAGTCTTCTGCTTCTTCGCAGACGACGGCCCCATCGGATCCGAAGGTGCCATTGGTGATACTGGAGGTGATCTATTTTGTGCCCGCGGTATGGGTCCGCTTCATAAATGGGTGGATGATAATATGTTCTTCCGACTGCTCAAATGTCATCTTGCCGCTTACAACCTCTTGCGCGAGCAGTGGCGCAAACTTGTACAGGCCCAAGGCACCTCTTCCAAAGGCAGCCGCATCTGGTATGGGAGCGGTCTCGCTGTTAAAGGTGGCAAGTGTGGGAACATGTGACGCAGCTGTGCGCCTAATATGAGCAACTCGAAGCGAGGGACACAGGAGCTACAGTGAGCTGAAGTCCAGAGTGAGTAACTAATTGTATTGGGCAAAATAGTAACTACTTGCCTGAAGTCCTGAGTGAGTAACTAAGGACTTCTGGCAAATGTCAAAAGACTTTATATACAAAATAGAAAGGATCTAGAAAGTATCTGGAGATGATCTGGAGATGATCTAGAACTTGATAAGAATCTAATCTACAAATGCACAACAAGTGAAAAGGAGGAAGTGCAGATAAGAGATAAGATAAGAGATAAGATAAGATAAGATAAGATAACTTGGAGACATGTGTAGGCAGTTTTAACAGAAGCACCCAGTGATCCAAAGCCCAGCTTTACGCTGGACATTGGTAAGTTGCGCAATGAGCCCCTTGTTGCGGGCCTTACGGAAATACCACATGCGGTAACCATAAGTAATTATGGGTATAACACACGTGCGATAGAAGAGGCGCTTAAGATGCGGCGGCAGCCCTCTGGTAGAAGACCCAAGCATTTTCATCGAAATGACCGATGTAAATCCTTTGGTGGAATAGTATCTCACATGCTCCTTGAAAGTGAGCTTGCAATCAAAGTAGAACCCAAGATACCGCCAAAATGGTTTCGGCTTGAGCCATTTGCCTGCAGTGTAGGGTTCTTCACCCAAGTCAATGGCAGGATTATAGACTGAAGCCGTGTTATCGAAGTGAAAGATCTCTGACTTCGCGTGCTCCAGAGCAAGAGCGAACTTGGTAAAGAGCTCAAATATAATCTTGTAGGCCTTGCGAAGGTTTACAACATTGGGATCAAGTCCGGTCTCCTGAGAAATCAGGGTACCATCATCCACATATAACAGAAGGTCGACCACAAGATGAATCTCACGGCACCTCTTGTAGAAAAGGCGCATGAATGGGCGCCAAATAAATAGCTGATAAGACAGGGGACAGGGCTCTGCCCTGTCCCACGCCCACATCTGCTTGCAGAGGATCTGACAAGAAGGAGTTCCACACATACTGCGTCTTCCTTTCTACCAAATAAGAACTGAAAAACTTGACCACCAGAGGCGGAAAGCCAAGCTTCCGGAGAATGATCACGAGAACCTCATGGTTAAGGGAAGGAAAGAACTGAGCAAGGTCAAAGGCAAGGACACTAGTCCTCAACCCTTTTGCCCACCCAGCCCTCACCATGTGCGTCAAAAACAGACCCGCGTCCTCAGTGGAGCGTCCCCTGACGCCTCCAACCTGATTCGGGTGAAATATATCCTGTCCAACAGCGTCGAACTGAATGTGATTCGAGATCATTTTCTCGATGAGTTTCCCCACAGTGTTCAGAAGCACAATGGGCCTGAACGCCTTAGGGGTGGAGTACGAGGGCTTGCCAGGTTTGGGGATAATAACCGACATAGATTCCTTAAATGGGGACGGCCAATAACCCACATGCATGCAGGCATTAGCAATCGAGATGAGGACCTCCACAGAATGAGGGTCCCAATGTACAATCTTCTTCAGGTGGGACCAGTTGTCATGATCCGGACCCAGAGAAGAAAGACCGGAACACGCAGAAAGAGCTTCCGTGAGTTCCAGCAGGGAAAAAGGAGCCCACTTCCGAACGGGAAGTTGTGGGATGGACTCCAAGAGAGCAGCATCGTATGTTCTATCTGATGCCGAGTTGTACGTGCCATGTAGGGCATCCCACAAGGCAGGCAGATCATTGCAAGGCTCTCCACGATACTGGATGGCCTCATTAGGAGGGAGCTTCCGTTGCTGGACCCAATTCATGAGGTCCCACGGTCGCTTATTAGTACCCGCGATCTCTCTGATGCGATCATCAAGAAAACACATTTCGTTTCCCGGACTAGTTTCCGAAAGGATTTCCAATTCTCGGGGGAGCGATCCCCGCGAAATTTGAGCAGGGCATCAGAGCACTCCTGGGACCACCAGGGCTTCGAACGCTTAGTGATAGAGGTCTCTTTGGCATGGGCAGACCATGCTTCTGAGAAAATCCGTGCCACTTCTTGAGCCGCAGTCTCAATCTGATCCTCAGTATTCATCGGGGCTTTTGGGTCTACAGCTGCAAGTCCTGAAGTGATAGATTTAATGAAGGCCTCAACAGACTCCATAGGAAGAGACATCCGAACCGCCCCGTCAGGGGCAGGAAGGATGTCCAGTGTAGTATAAATCGGAATGTGATCTGATTTAAGCTGGATGTCCGGGCATCGGACAGTAGACTCGTTCACCACCTAATCGGGGGGAACAAAGGCCAGATCGATCACCGTGCTGTGCTTGGTGCGATCTCTCGGAATGTGTGTGGGCCCAGGGTTGCCAAATGCGGCAAGCTCAAGTCCAAAGATAGCCGCAGATTGTTGCAGCGACAAGGCACAGCCCTCCCGAGTGGAACCAGGGTCCCAATCTGGAGAGTGTGCATTAAAATCTCCCATCATTAAATGACATCGGGGAAGATCTCGATCGTGATCCCGGAGCCAGTTAATAGCCCCATGATCGGAATCTGAATACACGTTCAGAAGGTAGTAGGAATTCTCACCCGATGAGAGTGAGAGTACCATGATGTCAGGGGCGTGGTGGCTTAGCGGTTACTGCGTTGCCCTTAAGGGTGGCTGTGCACCATCCGAGAGGTTGTGGGTTCGATTCCTGCACATAGCAAGTACCATAAGCTTGTGACCGTGGGAGGCTGCCTTTGGGTGGCTAACGTAAGTCGACCCTGGTCCGTGCGTAAAGCCGTTGTGCTGACATAAGTTGACCCTGACCCTTGGGTAAAGCCGCTGCAGTTACGTAAGTCGACCCTGGCTATCGGGCAAAGCCGTTGTCAGCCATCTCGGGGATCTCGGCCTTCTCGGTGAGCCACTGCAGTTCTTCGGACTTGCGGGCCTTCGGACCGCTGCAGGGGTGAGGTCTCGGGGATCAGTCTAAAGTTGTGACGTGTGAGAGATCTAAAGCCTAAGAGAGTCCTGGGTCGGGTGCCGGGGCGCCTGACATAGCCTGGGATAGCAACCCGAGAGGGTCCGAAAGGATAAGGCACAGTAAATCCGGGGTTTGCAGGGGAGAAAACCACCCAACCTGATCGGGCCGAAAGGCCGCCCCTTCCTGGGAGTAATGAACCCATAGGGAACTGGGACAGGGCACCCGGCTGGAATAATTACCCAGGGTTAGTCGTGAAGAGTGCACTCCCGGCCGCACAGCAGGGTAGAGTTCCACGGCGAGACAGTGACTCCGGACAGGATTGGGGATCCGCGCCGTTTCGGCATTAGCGAACCACCTGCCGGGGGACGGGAAAGCACGAGCGGGGTATTAATCCCTGTTAATGGCCGGACCGTAGCGGTGCAGGGGCAGTCCCCTTGTACTGGCTCGACAGATCTATATCCACTGTCAGTCCACCCGAATATAATAGATTCGGCATGGGCTTAAGTTGAAGCGGCAATGTTGGGGGTAGCCCGCCAAAGTGCGGCCCCAATCGGTCTCCCCGCAAGGGGGGGCCTAAATTGCGCTGCGAGCAACCAACTCCTTTCTTTTGCTTTGGGTATTGTAGCGTACTCACTTGTATTAGATAGGGTCTGGACTGCGATCGTGCACCGGTATATAAATTGTTGATTTAAAAAAAAACAAAAAAAAAACAAAAAAAAAAAAAAAAGAGTACCATGATGTCGGGATGATCAATAATATCCCTTCATTGAGCCGGACGATACCGGGCCAGCCTAGTCGAAATGTAGGTCATGACCCGAGGTCGCTCGTCAGGGGTGGTGGGGTGCACCATTGCCAACCAGTCTGGGTGGTTAGGCACGCCGACTACATCTTCACCCTTTCTGCTTTTCGCAGATGGGGCAGTTCTTATGTGCCTCCATGGAGGCTCTTAGATGAATAACATGTCGTATATATTTGTACAAGTGCTAAGAATTACATCGAGGGACACCCCGTCCCTCGCCACGTTCCAACTCAAAACCCGTATCTCGTCAAGCGGTTGTGCCTGCATTAAGCTATGTTTTGTGAGTGGAGTGCACGACGTTGAACCCAATATTCACGTACCTGAGCATATTTGGCATTGATCCATTCACAATCGAACCAGTTGTGCCAGAAGTGACACTTTCTGTCATAAGGTTTATGCGTGCCCTTGCAATTAGGGCAGCGTGGGGCATGAGGGCAGTCCACCCCACCAGGAGTAGGTGAGACAGGTGGAGTTGCCTTGGGATTTCCCTTGCAACACGAGGCAGCGATACGGTGTACCGCCTCCTCGTGTGGCCCGGCGCAATGAGCGCAGCAGGGCTGAGGAGCCCTGCAGACATTAGATGGATGGCCCCACCTCCAGCACCTAGTGCAAAGAGACACCGGGATTGGCGCGTGCTGCAAGAATGCGGTAAGCCCTGCCATGGAACATGAAGGTCTTGTTGATAAGAGCCTTCGCTCGGGCCCCAGACTAAGAGTCCCAGATATTGAGGAACGCCACACAAGTGGTGCTCTTCAGGGAGTTGCGCTTAATCCGAGGCTCGGATTTGAAAGGCGCAAAGATGGAAAGTGGAGAGGCAAGAATTGCCATCTTCACTTCAGCCCCTGTGGTAAGGGTCTTACTGGCGAAATCGCCGTAAGCAGGTAGGTCAAGTACCCGAAGGTACGAGGTGGAAGAAGGGAGGCTGACTGAGACCTTGACAGTGTCAGACTCTGGAAGGATTCTATGCACCCACCCTCGAGCGATCTCGAGATCGCTTTGGGTGGACACAAGGGCCGTGGCAAGAGAGATGCCGTCATATGCGTGCGAGGAGGACAGCACCTGATTGGCGCTGCCCACATCGCGGAAGGCTTTGTCGATCTTGTGAACCAGATTGACGAGTTTCGTGTTGTGCGGCCTCGTGTAGGGGCCGCTAAATGCGAGGAGGATCTGCTTGTGTGATGGGCCAGCAGTGGTGAAAGAGGGGTGCCTCTTTTGCCTTTTGGCAGCAGAAGCCTGCTCATCGATGGCCGCCTGCATGGTAGCCATGCGAGGCAGAGGTGGATACCTACCGAGGGCACTAGGGCCCGCAGCAGGGTCTCGTTGCAACAGAGGGTTGGCCGCCGCAAGGTCAGCAAATGTGCGCTTACGGGGTTTCGGCTTTGTGGCAGTGGGGATAGGAGGCGGTGGCCTCAAGTAAGAGTCCGCCGGCCTCTTGCGAGGCTGGCGGGGGGCAGGAGGGGCTGGTCCCACCTTGCTCGTGGGGGCTCTACCCTTCCCTTTATCCTGACGAGGAGGAGGAGGGCATGAGGTGGTGTCAGTCTCCATGGCAGATGACTCTGCATCACTAGAATAAGGGTCAATCTGGGCGAAGGGGACGGTGTTGCTCTGCATGACAGTGTCGTCGAGCGGAGTGATGGTTTTCTCAATGAGATATCCCAACGAGAGGTTTTCGTCACCGATGGTGGACGCAGTAACGTCGGTCCACCTGGTAGATTCTGCTGCAGCTACCACAGAGGCAATTGCGGTGGCGAGGTCGTAAGCAGGGTGGTCAGGAGCCTTGTCAGATGAATCAGGGTTTCCCCTCATCCACACTGCAATGGCCCTGGCGCTCCGGGCAATGTTGTCAACGGCAAAGACGAGATCCCCCTCCAGGGCGAGCTCTGTCATCGCTTGAGATGATGGGGGAGGAGTTTCCTCATAGTCGAGGGTAACATCCTCATCCCTGAGGTAATGCGATGGGTCCTGCTCAGGTGGCAGGCCAGACAGGGTAAAGACAGGAGTGCGTTCGTGCTCACTGACTGGGGTTTTCTCCCTCTGTTGCTGAGGGATAGTAGACGAATATGTCTGCCTCTGGGGAGAGGGAGACGCAGGGGTAGAGGCTGCCACCGCTGAAGCAGATGATGAGCCAGTTGTGAGGGTGCGCTGAGGCGCAAAGCCAGGCAATCTCTCCGATGCGTGAGATCTGCTCGGCGGATCGCCACCAGAACCAGGTTTGGGGGGCATTGCAGTCTTATCTGTCGATTGGTAAAGTAGCACTCAGGAGCGCTCAACGAGGACGAGCTGTGGGAGACGATGAAGGTGTTGCTGAGGTTGTTTCCCACGGTCGCATGAAGTGGTTACCGAATAAGGAGGAGATGGTTACACTTGTCCTGTGTGTGATTGGACATGCCGCAAAACGTGCATTTGAGCGCGGGAGGTGCAGACGATGTAGCGAGCGTGGAACCAATGGTGGGAGCATCTGAAGCGCAATGGCGATGCTGCGCCTCTGTGACAAATGCCTGCTGAATTGCGGACTTGTCAAGCTTGTCCATAAGCAACAGAGATGAAGCGAAGGTGCTGTACTCGTCTGGAAGTGTGCAGATCATTGCCATGGATGCGAGCTCATCATCAAGCTTGGCAAGGTCAAATCCGGTAGGGCGAAGGTCCTGAATGCAGCGAATGGAGGTATCAACTCTATTCATCAAAGTCTGAAGAGTTTCATCCTCTTGCTTCCGGATGGAGAATAAGTTGTCATAGGCATTAAAGTGTGCGCCCGGACACTTCTGCTGATGAATATCGCGCAGAGCGGTCCAGATCTTGACCGGATCATCCTCAATTCCATTGAAGTGGATCTTCTGATCATCCTCTACAAGCATATACATCATTCCGGACGCTTTGTCTGATTTAAGCGTCCAGTCATCAAATGCTTTGGTCTCCTCTGCTGTAGGGGTTGCAGGGAGTGTAGGCTTGGTAGATGTGCCGTTTACAATGCGCCAGACGCCGTTTGCATGGAGCCAGGCCTGCATATCACCGGACCAAGTGTTATAATTGAAAGCATTCAATTTCGTGATTTGGGGCATGTGTAAAGAAGACATGATTGCGAGGGATCCGTGGAGAGTGGAGGAGCGCGAGTTGGCGGGGATATGCGGAATAGTGTCCGGATATGTGTAAATGAGTTGTACGGCGTTCTGTGCACAGTAGGTGCGGCGAACTTGGAAATGAAATGAAAGTGTAAACTAGAGTATTCTAGACAACACTAGATAAAAGTGTATGTAACTCGGAGTCCAGGCGGTTGTTCCGAGCGCAACTCAGCCCTAATGGCGTGCAAGCTCGTCCTTACTAGCAGCGGCAATGTAAGGCCGGGCCTGGCAAGGGTTTACAAGTAATGAGAGGTAATATGCCTGATGAAAGCTAACTACTAATAGATTTCATTCGCAAAACACCTGTTTGAAGCGCTTAGAGCGCGGGGCCCATAACCTGTTAAAGGTGGCAAGCGCGGGAACGCGTGACGCAGCTGTGCACCTATTATGAGCAACTCGGAGTAAGGGACACAGGAGCTATAATAAGCTGAAGTCCAGAGTGAGTAACTAATTGTATTGGGCAAAATACTAACTACTTGCCTGAAGTCCAGAGTGAGTAACTAAGGACTTCTGCTCTCCGTCCGACCCCCGTTCGCGGCGGGCCGTGGCTTGAAGTGGGTGGCCGCAACTCTCAGTTGTTTGCCCGCATGTGCCGTGCCATCACGAATCATGCTCCAATCGGCTCGTACTACGAGCGGTTCAAAATCGACGACCCATTGGCTCTCGGTTGCACGTGTGAGGTTTATCCTCAGACGCGCGATCACATCTTTGGGTGCCCTAAGCTCCCGATGCTACCTCACAGGGCCCTGCACCTAGTGTGGGGTCTTGAGAAATTTTTGACTGACAACGTTACCGCGTTTGCTTTCAACCGGCCCCCAGCCGGAGTCGGATGAGGGATTTTGGGTGGGAGGGTGATCCTGGGTGTTGTTGGGGCCTTGGCCCAAGACCTAGTGCCCGCAGGTGTTTCCAGGTTGGTGTGATAAATCCCGTGAGGGCCGCAGCCGTGTTCGTTGCATGGCTTCGCTTGTGACTCTCTGAGTCTATGGCACACATCTTCTGGAGGACCTGCCATGGTGTAACGACAACGTCGAGTTTGCCAACGAAGTGGGGAGAGCCGGGCAAGCTCCGACTTCATCTGGGTGACCCCCCCCGTCCACCCTTTTAATCCATATCTACCTTATGTTCGGTAGCGTTAACAACGCCGCGCGTTTGCATTTCCTGGGCTGCGAGGTCTGTTATTTGGGTTTCAGGCTGCTGCGCAGTCTCGCCCGCGTCGCGCTCGCACGCGCCGCATGCTCCCTGCGAGCAACCAACTTCTTTCTTTTGCGATGGGTATTGTAGCGTACTTGTTTGTATTAGTTAGAGTCCGAGCTGCGATCGTGCTTCAGAATATAAATTGTTGATTTAAAAAAAAAAAAAAAAAAAAAACTAAGGACTTCTGGCAAATGTCAAAAGACTTTATATACTAAATAGAAAGGATCTAGAAAGGATCTGGAGATGATCTAGAACTTGATAAGAATCTAATCTACAAATGCACAACAAGTGAAAAGCAGGAAGTGCAGATAAGAGATAAGATAAGATAAGATAAGATAAGATAACTTGGAGACATGTGTAGGCAGTTTTAACAATAACAGTATTTTGAACAGCATTAAACTGGCAGTTAACAGCAGAGAACTGTGGAAGAGAGAATGGGTGATTTCGAAATGCAATGGTCAGATATATGCGCATAAAATAAACAAAATAGAGAGAGGCGCAGTCATGTGCCAGCACTTGCGTTGTTTGTCCTGGTACATCATTAGCGCCCAGTGGTCTCATGCCTCGCTCAAGTCCCTGTACTCATGTTGCTGAATATTCGACCAGAACGTGTGGAACATCTGGCATCGGTCATCAGGCCAACCACATTCAGCCATGGCAGTAAACATGTGGGGACAAGCATGGCAAAAATCTTTGATGGATAACTCAGCGTCTGATTTCACGGCGCTAACGCTCTTGTTGTTGAGAACAGGCTCCCAAGATAAGGATCCATCGGGATTGGGGACCAATTTTGTGGAATTGTTGCTTTCAGCAGTAGGATCGTGGTCGACTCTGTCGAGGCCATCATTGGTAAAATGATAGAGAGGTATGTACTCGCCCTTTTTTAATTTAGTTATGACAGCCGTAGATAGTATTACGTCGCGGCCTCTGGGGGCGACACGGTTCATATTGACCGCGAAATACTTGGACTTGTTTTTCTTCATTTCTTCTTTCTCAGCAGTGATCAATTCTTGTTCCTTGAGGGCGATAGCCGCGACTTGGGCTTCTTCCTGTGCACGTAGGTCGGCTTCAGCTGCAAGGCGATCTGCTTCTACCTTTGCGTCCCATTTAACTTTCTCAGTGTCGTTAGCTTTCTTCCACATATTTTGTAAGAAGGTGACAGCAGCTTGTTCAGTCAGACCGGCCTCAGTGAGGGCGTGACGCTCATCTGTGTACAGGTCGCCAGTGTAGTCCGGGCAATCCAGGGAGTGCGGGTTATTCATGATAGAGAGGAATGAATGAGTCAAAGTGATTTTTACACTCGGCGGGGCGAATCTGAACACTGAACGAAGAGGGTGCCGACGCGGTCGAAGTAGAAGACTTAGAGCAGCACGGCACTCTCATCACGTAGACTACGTTCTTTGCCACGTGATTCTCCCTTGACTTAAGAACGTGCCGTCAATGGGGTACCATCAGATTCAGAATTTCAAGGAGATTACAAATATGTATATATCATCTCACTCAGGTAACTGAAATCACCTTATTTGGTCTGTTTTGGGGACCGTGGGAACTTTTTACCAAAAAAAGTAGCTGTAGAGCATGCTTTCAGAATTACAAATATATCAAAATCATGTGACTAGCTGCTTTCATCATTGAGAAAAACGCAAAAACTGGATGAAAGCCGGCAGTTTTGAAAATTGCATGTGCCAAATATGGAATATCTTGATTAGAAATAGGTCCCACAGTTTCATTTTGATGTCATCTTATGTAATAGTGTGATATTTTCATGTTGGTGCTAAAAATAACCATATTTCCTTTTTGGAAATAACCAGATTCCGGTGGCCATTCCATTCCGGCCATTCCTGTTGGGTATTCCGGTTGCAGCTTATTCCAGTCTGCATTCCCCCGGAATGAAATTTCGCATTTTAGCTGGCCTCTCAGCCAAAATGACCCAAAAATTATTCCTCCGAAATGACCAGATTCCGCAGGATTCCGGTATGAATCAGTTAAGAAGTCTCTTTATATTTACTTCTTACATCTACGCTCTATATCTCTCTGTCTATTAAGAAGTTCTATTATTTACTTCTTATTTTACTATGCTCAATGTCTCTCTGCTTATCTAATAAGAAGTTCCTTCGTTAACTTCTTACATCTTATGTCTTTTATCTTACAACTCTTTGTTTGACTACAAAGAACTTACTGTCAACCAGGCTATCCTCTTAAGCTCCAAGTCAAATTTAATTTATCTCATTTACTACTTAAGTTGAGATATTTGCATTTAAAACTAGTTTCTAGAATAAATTGGAATAGCCTGAATAAAGTACATTCCGGCGAAACCCAAGTGAACATCTTTTCATGCTGACATAATTGGAGCCCACCACGAGGGAAATTAGGTTCCATTTGCAGCATCTCAGTAGTATATAAATTCTACTGATTCACAATCCTATCGAGATTTACCTATCGAAGAATTTACGTTTTTCTCTGACAAAGAACATTCATTGACTACATCTCCAAATCCTTTAACACCTGATCTTGAATTAGAACTTGAAAGTTCACTCAACCTTTTAAACTTTCCCATCTCTGGAACAACATCCTATTTACTTCCAGAATCAATTAATCCTATCAACAACTCAATCACACAATCACCTATCCCAATGACTACTCTATCTTCTATGAACATTTCTCCTCTTTACAACATGCCTATTAGGGGTTCTAAACAAGCTCCCAAGACCTTTAGAGGCAAATACAAAGACATTGACCGCTTTATCAAGCATTATAATCGCCTCCTTGATCAACATCATGTAATCATTGAAGCAGACAAATGCTCAGGTGTACTTGAATACTGTTCAGAGAAAGTCAAAGACTTTATTGAGTCTTCAGCTTATTTTAAGTTACCTAACTGGACCCTACTTGAGGCAGAATTGCTTAAGTACTATGATGCAGAATGCCAAGAATCTCATTACATTCCATCAGATCTTGCCACCTATGTTGAACGCACTAGCAGACAACCACTTAATAACCTTAGCCAAAGGAAAAAGTACTACCGAGAATTTACTGCACAAGCAGGTTTTCTCCAAGGTAAGGATGTTTAGCTGACTGGGAGCAGAAAGGCTATTTCTGGTATGGAATACCAGAAGAAACCAGGAAAGCTTTAGAATTAAAGCTATGGGCCAGATACCCAGCTCACAACAATTCATTGCCATAGCCTATTGAATATGTTTGCACTGTCGCAGATTCTCACTTTCGAAGAGATAAATTCTCAGATCAGTTATTACATGCACCAACACTCGGAGCCTCTAGAGATTATGAGGATTCTGATACTGACTCAGACTATAGTTCTGATTCTGAGGATTCTGACTCTGACTCTGATTGTGAAAGGTATCACCACTGAAAGCATAGAAAGCACCTCAAAAGGAAGAAGCAGAAATCTAAACACAAGTCTGAACCTTTTAGAATGCCCCAAATAGAAGAGGAATGAATGCGAAAGATCAATGCTCCTCCTGAAGAAATTGAGGGTATGATTCAACAGCGTAACACTATGTCTCTTGATGATCCAAAATATGGTCAGATATATTATAAAGTAATGCAACTGGACACAACTGGCATTGCTGAGAAATGTATTCATTGAGTTCCATACCAAGAACCTATTTTGAATTTCAAACCCACCTCTTATGTTGTCACATGAGAAATGTCCAATCCACAGCCTACTACAACCTTCCCAAATAATATTCCCCTCGGAAATCCCAATCCATCTCAACCAATGTATCGAAATGCTCCACAACCCCAAATGGAAAAACCTGTTGAATACAGATGTTTTGGATGCTTTGATCCAAATCATATGTTACGTGAATGTCCAAAAATGGCAGAATTAGTCCAAACAGGAATTGTTCAGTATGATCCTAATACTTGAAAATTCTTTATGAATAATGGACAACCTCTATATTGCAGACAGACTGAAAGTCTTGTTGACACTGTTCAACGCATGCAAGCTATGATGCCTCGAATGAATTTTGTCACTGTTGAAAGTAGAGATATTGATATTGTTCAATTTTACAATGATCTCTCTAGCACTGAAGATGAAGACTCAGACGTAGAATCAGAAGTTGATGACAATGAATCAGGTTGGAACTATGCAATCCAAACCTATTTATGCAGCCATGGACATTGACTCAGATAGCGACTTGGAAGAAATACCTTTTGTGTATCCTGCTGAAAGATCCAATAAGTGAACTACACAAGCACGAAAAGAGGTATCTAAAGTCCCTTCAAAACCCTTATTTGAAGGAGTATGGCCCCCACCTAGGCATGGATGATCATCAGGAAATCCCATTACTGAATCTACAAATAAGCCTCCAAATTCAGTTCCGAAACCATTTCTGAAACCTTCTTTGAAACCTAATCCTATCCCATCCTCTATTAAAGAATTACACTTACTCCCTGATCCTATTCCTATTGATGTCTGCAAAGTTCGCTTTCCTGAAGATATATCTAGGCATGAATTAGCAGCTAAACCAGCTAAACTGATGCCAACTACAAAAGATATAGAATTTTTCCATAAGCGAAATCAAGAGAATCAAGCAACAGAAAATAAGGAAAATTCAGAAAAACCTAAAGGAGGCCCTTGACAATCAGAATTATCAGCACAGGTAGATACAAAGGCAATAGTTCAAGAAATTCTTGATACTGAAATTGCACTACCCTTACGAAAAATATTAGGATCCTCCTGAGAACTTTCCTCTACGCTTCAAGAAGTAATCAAGTCAAAGAATGCGACTAAATTATCTGTAAATGAAATTGCAACTGACTTAGGCAAATATAGCCATGATGGATCAAAGACTCAAAAGAATGATGAAGTTCTGATCAACTTAAAAATCTGACATGGTAAAAATGTTCTAACAGCAATTATTGATACAGGTTCTCAGCTTAATGTCATAAGCAAAGACGTAGCAGAGAAATGTTTCCCATTACCAATTGATCTATCGCAAGCCACTAGAATGCTCAACGCAAATGGCGGTGAAGGATACTTACTAGGATTAATTGAAGATGTTCCTTTGACATGCGGAAGAGCTATTACACATGCTAACATTTATGTCAGGGATAATTTACTATTCCAATTATTACTCGGACAACCGTGGCAATGTGGAAATTTTATAACCATTGATGAACAAATAAAGGATACTTATCTTGTTTTTAAAGACCCGAAAACCTTGCAACCACATTTCGAAATTTTACTTATGCCAGATGCAATAGAACCAAGAACATTTCCTCCAATTAGATGCATAGGTTCAATTACTGTAGCTGCTGAGCCTACACCTGAAGACTTTGACCTTGAAGATTTATTAAAGTTTGAAGAATTTCTTGGTCTAGGAGTATCGGACAGTACAAATTCTACACCAGAATTGGAATCAGTCACCTATGATGTAAGAGAATTAATGCAACAAATAGACTCTCTTTCAAAATTAATAGGAAGCCAAGATAAGATTGAGCTAAGCCCTTATCTTGAAACCCTACACCCATGCACAGAAGAAGAAATAAAAATTTCTAGAACTGCTAGAAATTTACTCCTTGGAATAAAGGATGGCACCTCAGTTACGTCGCAAAAATCTCCGGATTCAAACAATAAACTTCTAGACATATCAACATCTAAGAAAGATGAAATTCTTTTAACAAATCAACAGCTGTCAAAACTGCAGCATGACACCCATCACAACAGAATCGACAATGAATCTCTTCTATCAGATTGACAGCTGTCAAAGTTGCCACATGATACCCATCACAATGGGATCGACAGCAGCAAGAAAATATTTAGCCATTTTAGGTATCTTGAGATCATTAGCTCAAACTCTGGGTCACAAGATTTACCTGGTACCAAAATTCCTAAGAAACTCAACTCTGACCTAAAAAGGGACTCTGAGATAAGAAAAGAGTATAAAAACCCTACGGAAATTACAGAGAATACTCCAGAAACAATTTTACAATCCCCAGCACCCCAATCTTCCATGTCTAACTCTGTTATCAACTTTAACACTCCTCAGTATGCTGAAGCTGCAATAGCCACCCAGCACGCCACATGGATCATTTGATTGATCACTGATCAGATTGACCACCTTGAGCTGATCACTTTAGAATCGCTTCGCAGTACTCTGATTGGTGTAGGTCTTGCCGAAGGCTCCGATTACACTTTTGCTGAATTTTCCCTCTTGAACACTCAGCTCTGCACCATTCGTGAAAATACCCCACTTTCCATGACTGGTGATGCCTACCTGCACCTCTGATTCCACAAGAATGACCGACGTGTATGGGATTTCTTTGCCCTGCAGGACAACGACACAGATCCGTGCATGTCTGAGGATGCCGCTGGAGAGACTGATCTGCTCACACATGATCATGCCGATGCCAACATTGACAGTGTCTCTGCCAGCAGAACCGCCGTTCTGACTGCACATGACCTCGTTGATGCCGCCAACCATTCTGTTTCTGCCTCTATCACTACTAGCGCTCATCAGGACAAGTCGCTTCCTCTTGATTCCCTCACACACCACTCTCCAGATGACTCTCCACTTACACATGCTACAAATACCTCCGTCTTTAGCCCCTCCATCCTGGGGGGCCTTGTTTCGAACATTGTGGATGGACTGGACGGACGAATTTTGGGCAAGACCAAGGTACGTGATATGAAATCGATTCCATATTGATTGTCTAATGAATATTAGGCTATCAATTAGCAGGGAGATGCTGCACCAGCTGCAGCAGATGGGCCTCTTGCCTCTCATTCGCCAATCCCTTATCTGGCTGCTCCTCGACCATCCGACCTTTGCTCACCTTCTTACAATGAGCCCACGAACCCTCCGATAAATGAATTTCAATGAATGCACACCTCGGACCACCACCCCTTCAGCTGCTTGCTTTACAGTGCTCTCGCTTTGGATACTGCGGAGGGACAGGATGGGCAGATTTTGAATGAGACCCAGGTAAGCACTACGAATTCGATTCCATATTGATTTTCTAATGAGCATCAGGCCATCATTCAGCAGTTAGAACTTAGACACTGCATGAACCACAGTAGATGGGCTGCTCACCCCTCACTCATCTGCCCTTGGTTTATCCACCCCTCATCCATCTGTCTCTCGCCTGCTGTCTTATGATGGAACCACGGAGCCTTCAATGGACAATCTACCATGTTTACACATTTTGAACTATGACATTACCATGGATCCTTCACCCCACAGTGAAATCACTTTAGACGCTGCAGAAGGACAGATTGTAGATACCTTGGACAAGGCCAGGGTAAGCACAAACCACCCAATTTCACAATGACTAGCTAATGTGACACGGGCAATCATTCAGGAGGGAGAGCTTGCCTCACAGCGCAATGCAACTGCCCAAGAGATTGCCCACACCACCGCAGACAGACCCTTCACTGCCCGCTCCATCAACAACCATTCCTGTGCTGCCTGCTCCATCGAAGCTCCTCCTCTCACTGCCAGCTTCCTCGACCCTCACTCACCTTCTTCGAACACTACCACGGACTCAATGGAGGTCAACACTCTACACATTCATACCTTGGACTTCAACTCTACCGAGGAATGCTTGCTTCCTAGCGACATCAATTCAGATGCCGTGGAAGGACACATAATAGACATGGCCCAGGTATACACGATGCAATTGCTGCTACATCCAATATCTAATGATAATAGAACTATCGTTCAGCACGGAAATTCCGCACTGCAGCCCAGTACGACTGCTCAGGAGAATACACAACCTGCAGAAGGACCAATTTTGACACAAGTCGAGGCAGAGTCCATATCACAGCAACCCTAGAAACTGCACACGCTGTGCTAGAAAGCCTATTTGGCCCAAGATCTATTGCCTCTTGCCCTTGATGACCACTTCTGACTTGATTCCCCCTGAATAGACCACCTACACCTCCCATTCATTGTGTGCCAATGCCGGATCCACGAATTAAACCCCCTCATGCATTTATGTTGGAACTACCAGTCTATTCTACTTGTGCATCTATGCCAGAGTTGCCACTGTCATCATCCCTTCTACAAACACCACCTTCATCTAAGTCTCATGCATATGCCCTTTCGACAATTGATGAGTTTGGCCTGTACTTTACAGTCCCCCACCTGTCCGCATGGACTCCACGGACTCTATGGAATTCCATGGACAATCCGTGGACTTTTAACTTAATGGTGTTTTTCTTACTTTTGGAAAAATTAGTCCATGGATGTCCATGGACAGTCCACACAAAGTCCACACAAAGTCCACACAAAGTCCATACAAAGTCCACAGCATGAAATTAGCAGTAAATATCATGTCTGTGGACTTCTGTGGACTTTCTGTGGACTTTGGACTTAGGGTCAACTTAGAGTTAAGTTGCAAATACCAAAGTCCACAGAAAGTCCATGGAAAGTCCACGGAGAGTCCATGGACTTTTGTGGACTCAGGATTATAACCAAATGTACAATCTAATAAATTGATGATATTAAAAAAAACTATTAAAATACATGCAGTACACTACTGAGGTATGGTCGCATTGTTGTCACCTCCGTGGTCAGTTCAGTCGTCAGGTCAGATCAGTTGTTGCATCAGGCATGGCGGCGTGGTCGGGTCTGTCATCATGTCAGTCGTCGCTTGGTCTCCTGTCACGTCGGGTCAGCGGTCGCCTTGTTGTTGCATCGGCGTCGGGTAGGTGGTCGCGTTGTGGTCGCGTCGGTGGTCACGTTGTGGTCGCGTCGGTGGTCGCGTTGTGGTTGGGTCCGCCGTCGGGTCGTCATCGGGTTGGTGATCTCGTCGTCGGGATGGTCGTGGTGTCGTGGTCGGGTCCGTGGTCGTCGCCATCGCGTCGTCGTCGTCGCGGCCATGGTCGGGGTGGTGGTCGCCTGGTTGTTGCATTGTCGTCGCCTCGGTGGTCGGGTCAGGTGATGGTCGGGTCAGTGGTCGGGTCAGTCTCCTGGTGGGTTGGGTCGGTGGTCGTCTCGTCGTCAGGTCGGTGCTCGCGTCGTGGTCGGGTCCGTCGTTGGGTAGTGGTCGCGTTGGTGGTCTCGTCGTCGGGGTGGTCGTCGCTTCGTGCTTGGGTCCGTGGTCAGGTCGGTCGTCGTGTCGCGGTCGTCGTGTCGCGGTCGGGTCCGTGGTCGGGTCGCTCTAGCCTCGTCGTTGCCTCGGTCGTTGCGGCCGCTCACCCGACACCAGAACGACATGGGAGCACGATGTCGTGCTCTCACTGCCGTTGCCGTCGCGTGCCACTCATGGCGGGCGCGTGGCGGGTGTAGTTGGGGTGGTCGGTCGCGTGCGACGCCGCCGTCGGCGTCGTTTCGGTGCCCGGCGGACACATCGTATCTGCAGGGGACGGAGTGGGGGGTTAGCCGTCGTTGCATCGTCGTTTACGACGTACCTTGCGGGCCTCCCATTCCTGGGTCCCCCCTGCGTATCCAATACCCCCGGCGGCGCGTGTCCCTCATGCGCCGCATTGCCGCGTCGTCCTGTTGCTCGGTTTCGCGGTCGCTTCGTCGCTTCGTCGCGTGGTCGTGGTCGCGGTCGCTTCCGTGGTCGTCGTGGTCGCTTCCGTGGTCACGTTGTCGTCGCGTCCATCGCCGCGTCGTGTCGTTGGTCATTATTCGCGGCGGTGGTGGTCTTGCGGGTGTCCTGCTGTCGTCGGTGTCGTTTGCCGTGCCCGGGGGCGCGTCGAATCTGCGAGGACGGGGACGGGGTTAGTTCGTCAGTCGGGGGGTTCGTCGTTCGCGACGCACCGTATGGGTCTCCCATTTCTTGGGTCTCCCCTTGGGATCCAATACCCCCCGCGGCGTGTTTTCCCTCACGCGCCGCGTGTCGCCGTTGTTGTTGCTGTTGTTGTTGTTGTTGTTGCCGCCGCGGCTGTGCTGTTGGCGGAGGCGGATGGTGGTGGAACGGTGGCGGATCGTGGTGGGAAGCAACCAAGCGGTGACGTGGCAACGTTGAAGCCGCGTCACCATCGTTCGGTAGCCGGTTGCCGAGTTGCCGAGTCAGTCGGTATATATATAGTCGAAATTCAAATATTGTACATGCCATGTTGGTGTAGGTGTCTATAGCGCGGCAATCATTGTGTACCCCAAGTCAATGGTTCAAGTCTCAAGTATGGCATTTTATTTTTTGGCTATTATTATTAATATATAGTAAGGGCAAGTCCACAAAAATCCATGGCATTGTCCACGGATAGTCCATGGAGTCCACACTGAAAATGGACATTGTGTGGACTTTTCGTGGACTTTTCATGGACTAAAATTTGCGATTTGGCAGGTGTTTTCACCAAAATCAAACCTGAAAAAAAATTGTAAAAAGTCCACGGATTGTCCATGGATTCCGTGGAGTCCATGGAGTCCACGTGAAACAGGTGGGAGAGTGTAAAGACCTCAGTTTGGCATTGAACTCTTGCAACCAGAATCTGTTGAGTCATCATCAACACACCTTGATCTGCCTTACGTCCCCACCTCCAATATATGATCTATTCTTGCATTGACAAGGCAACCTACCAATTCTCTCTCTTCCATGTCCTCTATGCCATCCTCTCTATTGAGCAACCAGGGTAACACCACTGGAGCTTCTGTCAAGTCAGAGGAATCTATGTCGCCATCTCTTTCAAGTCGCATGAGTGAAACCCCTCAAGTTCTTACCCTTACTCGAAGTGTGATAGCACTACCTGACATACAGGAAATCCTTAGGTCCACTTCTCCTTTGCTACTGTCTACCCCAATGAACAAGGTGAAGCATCTTCTTGACACGCCACCTGGTCTAGCGCCACCTAAGCACCTTCATCTTCACAACGCTATCCTGGCTACACCTTATACATCTGATATTCGACCTCCAGCTCCCTATATACTAGCTTATGGCCTCTTCACTCCAATTGAAACTGGATATCCACGTTCCCTTCCCTTAAACCATGACTATCACATATTCATGATGCATGCTGTCAGTGTCGACCCTCATCACCAATTTGCGTACAGAAACCATAGCCTTTTCAACCATGCACCCCTTATCGTCACCCTTCCATCCTTATCTAATAATGACCTTTACTTCCCACTCTCTTCTATGCAACTCGAGTTCATTGAAGATGTTATATCTCTTCTCAAAGGCCAACATTCCCAACGTGATGGTCTTCTCATTTCCCACAAACTTTTGATGCATCAGATGAAGTTCACTGTCAACAAAAATGCCGACCCTGTCTACCAATTCCCTCTTATCAAAAGCCTCTTTGCTCTCACTGTGTTCTGGTTTGCAGAAGAACACTTCCCTGATTCGGACTCAGATGAACCTTCACATTCACATTACTTGCAGCGACAACCTGTTTATGATAACACCAGCTCGGACATGGACAACTTTCTCGACTCAGACTCTGATTCATACTGGGACAGTCTTTCTACTTCGGAAACCCTCTTGAGCTCATCCTCTGATTCTCCAAAGCTTTCGCTGTTAGAGCTGGAGTTTAAGAATGGAAAGGCGCCTGTCAGATTATTGTTCAATAAGTACGTTACAGTATCTTCTTCTGATACTCAAGCTAATCTATCTCAACCTCCTTCTAGCAACCCAATTGTTGCAATCAAGTCCTAATCTCCACCTCCATCCCTTGATTATCCCTATGACTCCAATACCTTTGCTGAGCTTGAAGGTCATTCACTTGTCATTGGCGTCATCGCTTATGGACCCTTTCCCCTCATACCAACCTCCGAATCCTACTCTTTATCCCAACTACTCTTAGCTCACACCTATCATGCACATTTTGTATCTATGGACGAACTTGACACTCGAGAAAACTTCATTTACAAAGGCGCTGATAGTCTCACATACCAACAAGACTTCAATCTCAATCTTCCTGCTCCTCTCAAAGACCCCTTACCTGACGACTTCATGCTTTTCATCTAACATTTCGAACAATATCTTCAGGGATATTCACCAGAGAAATACGGGATTGAGCTACCGCTTTCGGTTCTTAATGACCGAGAACTCTGTGGATACGACCAGACTGGAGAGCCTCTATACCACTTCAAGGGTGCTGAGAAGCTTATCACCACCACTGTGTCTAGAATTTGAAGCAAGAAGCTTCATCATCGCTTGTCTACCACCCCTCCTGATTACAGAGACCTCGTTCTTGCCAGCTACCCACTTATCAACCACAAAAATGATGTCGAGTTTGTTCCACCACAAATCCCTTACCGCCAAGTCATCTTCTCTGATGATGAACCACAAGATGAACATGACGATGGCAGTACCCTTTATTACTGTGGAATGCTTGGTCGCTGTGAGGCTTTTCGCTTCCACTACCATTGGCCTTCTCTTTATGACCCTCTCGTTAACCTGGCCTCTACCACATTTGAACTTTTCCTACTCCATGCCCATCCCCGAGCTGAGAGACTCCCAGACGAACCAACACCTAACTGGGACAGCCTTCTTTTCCCCCAGAAATTCCACAAAGTCTTTCCAGACCACACTCCGACTTCACTATTGGAGAGTGTTCAAGCCACTGATAAGAAATCTTTCAACCTCTGGGCTCATCAAATTTGACATCTGCTTTCCTGTCACAAATCCCTTGGACTCCTTCTTAACAGTATTGAAGACATATTCATATGCATGGGATTTCCCCATGGACTTCGAGACTACATGTTACATCGATCCCTCAATACCCATCTCAATTTTACCCATTCCTATATCCTCCAAACGTTTGAAGCCCATTATCTTACCGCTGCATACAAATTCTTTCTTCTTGAACATGACTCCACAATTGCTCACTACATACTCAACATTCTCCATATGTTCTTTCCTCATCCCTTTTATCTCGCCTCTGTCATAGAGAATATCTGTGTCATCATCGATCCTCCTAATGAGTCGATCTCGATCCTCGAATCTGATGAGGAGCTCAACAGAGATGTCGAAATGTACCAAATGGATTGATACATTGATCAGTATGTCTGAAATCTTTCAATCTAGATATCAAAAACTTATCCAGTATCAGTTTCCTTTGCTAGATACCTTCTTTTCTCACTTGATATCTTCCTTTTTTGCCTTTCTCTTACTCTCTATGCCTTTTCCCTTGAAACTAGAATCCTATGTCTATCCTCTCTACTCTGATTATCGAATTCTATCCTTTACCTCTAACTCTTTTTCATATGATCCCTTTTACCTAGATTTCTTTAACGCTTGGCCGTACATTTCCAGTTTTAAACCTATGTTTCAAATCTATCCTTTTAACTTTAGCTTGTTCACAAATATGGACACTTATGTCGATTACAGATCACAACCTACTAGATATGTTGAGAATCCATCTTTTACTTCTGACTTTGATTCTAAATTAAGTCTTAAGTCTTTGGAAAGTCCTATTAAGCCAGAACACGATCAAATGAAATTATGAACCTTAACTAATCATTTAATCATGTTCCCTGTGGACGCTGAATCGAAACTTAATTATTATGACTTAAACTCTATCATGTTCCCTGCGTGCCTCCCAAATTATTCCTTCATTCCAAATTTAATATCTTCACCACCAGACATTAAACTATCATCCCTTCCTCAAACTCATGTTATGAATACACTGGAAAAGAGAGAAGAAACTCGTAGGATTAACTACCCATCAAATTATCTAATTCAAGTTCTTCCATCCAAAAAGGAAGAAATGGAACCAGACTGGAAATTATTCATAGACTTGGAAGACAATCTGCACAAAATTGAAACTCAAGTTGATTTCCATCAGTACTTTACCCTCCTCCACCTATTCCTGGTGGACTCCATGGACTCCGCATAAAATTGGTGGAGTCCAGATGGACTCCAGATGGACTCCATATAAAATCCAAAAAAAATAGTACAACTCCACTTAGTCCATGTGGAGTCCATGTGGAGTCCATGTGGAGTCCTTCTAGACTTTGTTGGACTCCACATGGACTTAGCTGGACTCCGGTGGAGTCCATATGGAGTCTCCACGTGGACTCCGTGTGGACTCCACGTGGACTCCATATGGAGTCTACAAAATTTATAAAAGGACTTGTGTATATAAATTTAAGTTGACCTTTCAAATTGTTAGTAATAAAAATACATTAAATGATATCATGTATATTGACTTTCAGATATTTGTACACTACTATACACTTCTTCTGTTTTAATTTCTATACACTACTGTACACTTCTTTTGTTTAAATTCCATCAAGTATTTATACACTACTATACACTTCTTCCATTTTAATCTCATTAGTTGTCATCATCCCAATGTCTCACTACACCATTTTCTTCTTCTTCATCCTCTTCTTCATTACCAATTTCTTGAATCTGCACAGGTTTTTTCTTTTGTTCTTGTTTGCGAATGACTTGCTGAGTATGATATACAAGCATAGCATGCAAAAACCAATCAAAGTTTCCTGATGTCATCCTTTTGAGGATAGATTCAAATCCTCCTAGCCATGCATTTAACTGCTCGCATGCTTGAGTATTGAATGCTCTTTGCAAATATAGTTTTCCATTTTTGTCTTTTGCTACTTTGACAAGATTTGGAGCTGAGCCATTCAAAGGAGCAGGATTACACCATTTACGGCATAGGTAGTCTGTTGTTCGATGATTGATATAATGATATGAATCAACAATGAAGCGACTAGTTTTCTGCCAAGTATCCCAGCTTTTATTTGCAATGCTTGTGCGAAGAACTTTACAAGCTTTGTCAATGCAAATATAATTTGGGCGAGAGTCTGCTGTAGGATATACAGAACCCAAGAAATTCAGAATCTTGGTAGGTGATTCAGATTTATCAAACTTTGTCCATGCGATTACTACACCACATGGTGCGCAGATTGTTTCAACACAGTAAAACCTTGAAGGACCAAAGTAATGAGTTCTTGGAGTTTCGTCTTTCTCATCATCATTATCATGAGGTCGTGCAGGTCTTGGAACATTAGGTTGCCATGGTAGATTCTCAGTAGGTCATTGTAGCATTCTTCTAACACCTGCCATACTTGACCGACTATGTTCAAGTTTATATTTTCTCCATTGGCTTTGGTGTTGACGACATGCCTGAGTGCCATCAACTTTAGTGTTTTGGCAAGTACCAACACGACAGTTATTCCCAAAGAGGATTTCATGTTCATTGCAGAATGCTCCTCCTCTCGCATTTTTCAAATCAGCAGTACATTTTTCATAAGCACAATGCTAGAAAATAATTAGCAACAGTTTATCCAAAAAGAAATAATTATTTACCACTGGACCCATTACAATTCCATCTAACACAACCATTTTGACAGGTGCATAATCCACGTCCATTGCATTTGGATCAGCATGAGCAACGTTGGCTCTCCTTTGTGCTTGTCGTCTTGCTTCTGCAGTCTCTCGTGCAGATTGAGCTGCAAATTCACCAACTAGTACAGGTACATTGCTATTTTCATCTGCTCCCATTACTGCTGCAGGATCACTATTCACAATAGAATCAGCATTCGCTTTATATGGCTGACTGCATTGAGAACAGGCATGGTCTTTTGCATCTTCCAGTATTCCAGTATTCCCCAGTATAGAATATGCTTCCTTTGTGACTTCATTGATGTTAAGATTTTCTCTTAACTCTAAATTGGTCTTTCTTGTACTTGCAACCATTCGAACAGATTCTTGAATAAATGTCTGCCAAATCTGCCATCTTGTAATTTGGAAATCTGAGCTGTTGACAGAAGTACTATCATTCCAAAACTGTGTATATGCTGCAGCAGATGCATGGAAATCGTACATTCCACTGAGAACTGTATGTGAAAATTTGCGATCAACCCATGTTGATTGTCCAACTTTGAGGTATCGTGCAGAATTCAGATAACATTTGTTCCACAGTCCATGCCCATCTTTAAATCTTTCATGATCAGCATGATAAGTTGTATCACAAGTATTGCATTTCCCTGTTAAAACAGGAACATCTTGATAAACAGTATTGTCTTTGATCAGAGTAACCAATGGAATGTCTGTAGTTTTTGTTGCTTGCAAGACAGCTTGAGGATCACACTGTGCATTCATGCAGAACATGCTATCAGGGCAAAGTGTTTGAACTGCCTGAATTGCATCATAAGATACTGGTAACAATTTTGTTTTAAAATTGTTCTCGTCATCATATGGCGTAAGATTCAGCAACTTGGCAAAAGCATCAAGTTTAGTTGACAGTTTTGTGACTTGATGATACCGAGTTGGAGGAAATTCTCTTTCAAGAAAAAGAGCTTGTATATCACGTTTCATTTTATGCATTATTGCACGTGAGAAAGCTCTAATCCATCCAGTTGCCAAGGTATGATTTTCACCATCAAACTCTGGAATTTGTTGCCGAGCATGTAGATTCAATAGCTCTGTGTTTTCTGTCATTGAAAACAACACAAGTAGCACAGTAGCCAAAGATACTTCAGAACTGAATGTATTTTCCACAAAAGCACTAAAGACTTTGAATGGTATATCAGGAAATGCTTGGGTTTGTGGAACTGCAGCAGCAAGTGGAAGAAAAATCGCAAAGACCAGCAGTTTCATATACAGTGGCAATGTAGCAGACACAGGTAGCACAGCACTCATAAGACAAAGCAGGGACCAGAGCAAGCTAAGACCAAGATATTCAAGAAGCGATACAAGTCCAAGACAAATCAAAAGCAAACTACAAGTACATAAAAAGAAAATTAGCATATTTCAAATCAATCAAAGCAAAAAAAACCAAGTAACACAAAAGAAATTCAGCTATACCTACCTCCTCCATTGAGGCTGCTTTCCTTTGCCTGTACCTTCGTCTTCCGAAGACGAGTGCTTCTTCTTCTTCTTGACCTTCAACTTTCCCCCATTGTCCACTAATTCCTTCAAGTCGGAAAACACGTAATCTTTCTTGTAAACGCCCCAGACCTTCACATCTTCTTCTTTGGTATTGGTCTCACTCTCCAACCAATCCACCATGTCGGGATACTTGGTCTGAACAGCAGAGAAGTTCTTCGTATAGTTTGCGTGCCAAGCTGATTTGCCGATGAAAACTTCGATGATAAGGTTTTCATTGAAGCGAGGAAGATCTTCTGCCCACTTGCCACTCTCAACAAGGCTTTTACCGAGTTTGATAGCCTTGTTACACTCCACGTATTTCGACCAAGCAAAACGCAAGCCACTCTTCTTGCGATCGGTGAAGTATTCAGAAATAGCCAGCTCTTCCATTAGTCGAGCCTGATAAGTTGCAGGTTCTGCTTCCTGCGTAGACTTGGAAGAGCCTTCTTGGAATATAGGCATGTTGGCAGGATGACAAGATGGAAGACGAGAATGTGATGGAAGATGAGAACCAGAAGCAAAACCAGAACCAGAGCGAGATCCGAAACTAGACCCAAGACGACCAGCAAATCCAGGCAAAAATAACGGATTTTGTTCATAGTTAGACTAGATACAAAAAAACTAAAGTTAGAGAGAAAAGATTAAATGAATTATATAACTTACACCCAAGACATGGACAATGTATTTGTCTTGATCATTCTTCGTCCACTGAATATAATCCTCATCTGTAGGTTCACGCTTGCTGATAGCCTCGTAACGGCCTTTGATACTCCAGTTGTCATCCTCAAGCATAAAAAAGCGATAGGAGTTGTCTAATTTAAAACTTATTAATATAAAAAAAAAAAAAAGTAAATTACACACCACGAACAGGAGAATAGTCTCGCGTAGCACGTTCCACCACAGTTTGGAATGTTGGAAAGTTGTAAATATCGCGGACCGAAACTGTAAATGATGGATTGGTATTCGCAATGCTGATGTTGGCAGGGTTATCTTGTGAAAGGTAGACAAAGATTCTACCAGATTCGGCAGTGTGCACCGGTACGTCCATGTCTCGCCAGACTTCCGAGGCATCAGCCATGTTAAAGTTATTACTCATTGCGCGACCTCGAAAAACTCCACCAGTCGACCGCGATGAACCATGGGCAGGGATTTTCTCCTTCGGAGGACTAGCCATCTTAATATCTATTACATTTACATTAAAAAGTTTAACAGATAATAAATAAAAATAAAATATACCATCATCCTGTGCGGAATGACGTTGACGGGAAACAGTCAGAGAACGGCTCGAACGACGACCACGAGAAGGGGTGGTGATAACTTGAACCCGGTGCTGCTCAGCGCCGGGTTCTCATTGACCCTTCGTGGTGTCATGCCTGCGTTTGGCGGGCCTCCCACAATCCTCGTCGGTGTTATCAGGATGACCCACATCCATGAAGGGGTCGCGCGCCACTCCATGGCCAGCTGAGCGGCTGGTCTTGCCTTTCTCGTGGTGTGGGTGGTGTTCCTCACCCGAACGGCGCTTCTCGCGAGTTGCGGCTGTGGTGCAGTCATCACTACCACTGTCGTCGTTACCGTGGTCGTCATCGCTACTGCGGTCGACGTTGCCGCGGTCGTCATCGTTACCGCTGTCATCATCCTCCTTTGCGACACCAGGGCGCCTGCTTGATGGCGTGGTGGGCGCATGGGTGGTGTCATCGCTGGCTCGACGGCGCCGTGCTGCTGGCGTGACAGACGCGTGGCACGTGCGGTCGCTGCTGAGTTCTCAGCGCCGTGTCGACGAGGTGGCAGGCGCTGGGTTGGCTGGCTGGCTGCTGGCGGTGGGCGCCTTCGATGACGTGGCGGGCGGTCGGGGTGCGGGGGCGTCGTTCTTGTCGCCTGAGTCGTCAGGGGTCGGGGTGGCATCACGGCGACGCCTAGAGGGAGCGGTGAGGTGGGCGTCAGCGGGTTTGGGGGCGCTAGGGGCATGCGACGGATGAGGGGGCGGGCAACTGCGATCCCGCTCTTTTTGAGCGTGCATTCGGCCCTAAATCGAGGTATTTCGTTAGTAAAATAGAATGTCATGCATAAAAAAAAGGGGGGTGGGGGAACGTACGGGGTCAGCTTGGATTTAGGGGGGGATTTGGTGGCGGCGTCCTCGCGTGCATGGTCCTGGGCGGTCTTCCAGCTGTGGCATCGTAAGTGCGTGACGGAGGGGGGTGGGTAGATAGTACTTACAGATTCTTGGGGGGACCAACCTTGATCCCCCCGCTGCTTTTCCCTCCCCGTTTCCTTCCACCCGACATGCGATCCTCGAGATCTGCCCATTGAGCAGCCTCGGGCTCGTCCTCAGCCTCGTCCTCAGCCTCCTCAGCCTCTTCCTCAGCCTCCTCGACCTCCTGCTGTTCCTCCTCCTCGTTTTCGGCTTTGTCGGCGTTGTTCGTGCCACGGCGGGGTCGCTTCGTGGGCTGCTTCTGGTCGGCGGTCGACCCTTGGCGCTTGCGTTGATCCTTCGACGGCGGCGGCGCGGGCTGCTCTTGTCGCACGGTGCCAGAGCGGAGCGTCGAGGGCGGTGCTTTCGAGCAGGTTGCGCGCATCGTGACGTGGTCGATGATGGCGGACGGTGGACGGCGGCGGATAGCGGACGATGGCAGACAGTGGGGAGGGTGGGTGGTGGTGGGAGGGAAGAAAGAACGGGTGACGTGGCAACCATTTGACACGATTTGCTGCGGTTGCGGGCGTGCCGAGCGTGCCGAGCGACGCGGGTACATCATGAGTTGATGGGTGTCCAACTCCCAAGCTGTCGTGGTGTACTGGTCAAACGCGTCAAACTACATATTGCTTATAGTCCTGCGTTCAATTCTCGCTTGTTGCACTTTTTTTTAATTAGCTATATTAATAATAAATTAAAAGAATAAAAATAAAAATAAACATGACTGGACTCCACCTGGACTCCGGCTGGACCAATCGGAATTGGTTTGAAATCAATTATATTATATTGATTCTAGCTAATAAAATTGGGAAAGCGGACTCCGGGTGGACTCCGGGTGGACTCCATCTGGACTCCTGTGACTTCTGTGGTAATATAAAACCAGTGGACTCCAGGGACTCCACATGGAGTCTCCGGAGTTTGTCCGGACTCCATCTGGACTCCACCAGGAGTCCGGAATAAAATTTGGCTGGGGTCTCAGCCAAAAAATAGTCCACCTGGACTCCATATAGACTGTTCCACTCCGCCGGAGTCCATCCGGAGTCCACCAGGAATCTGGGGGGAAGGGTAAAGACCTCATTTCCATCTAGAAAATGATGATATATATATCCTTTGCCTCTTCCCTGATAAATCTGGGGAAGACAGTGCCTTATCATTCACCGCATATAAGCACATTGATAAAAAGATCCACCCTGTATCAACTTCATTTCTCCTGACTGTCATGTCACTCGCCAAATTCCAGAAGATCCCCTCTTAACTCTACCACCTCTACCATTTCATCCCCCAATTTTGTGCCCACAACAAAAATCACTTATGAAAGAATGAAGGAATTAAAAGTAAACTCAAAAGGATTCCTGTGGCCTGAAGAAGAGAAACTATTCCAGAATATCATGGTACTTAATGAAGCTGGAATTGCTTTTGAAGATGCTGAATGCGGTACTTTAAAAGAATCTTACTTCTCACCTTATGTCATCCCAACTGTCAACCATACCCCTTGGGAATACAAAAATATCCCCATACCACCAGGAATTATGCCCAAAGTAATGGAAGTATTCAAGCTCAAAATAGGAGCTGGAGTATATGAACAAAGCCAATCTTCATACCGATCACGATGGTTTGTGGTACTAAAGAAGAATGGAAAACTTCGGATTGTTCATGATCTTCAACCACTAAACAAAATTACTATTCGAGATGCAGGAATGCTTCCTATAGTTGATGATTTTGTTGAAGGATTCGCAGGACACCAATGCTATACAGTATTTGATTTATTTTGGGGTTTCGACGCTAGAAAGATTCACCCTAGAAGCAGAGAGCTTACTGCATTCATGACCCCATTAGGACTGCTTCAGATAACCTCCTTACCCACCGGATTTACCAACTCGCCCGCCGAATTTCAGAAATGCATGGTCATGGTACTTCAAGATGAAATGCCACATGTAGCCAATATATTCATTGATGATCTTCCAATAAAAGGACCGAAAACAATGTACCTGGATTCTGATGGACAACCAGAAGTTTTGAAAGAGAACCCTGGAATTCGTCGCTTTATTTGGGAACATGCTCAAGATGTACATCGAGTTATGCACCATGTCAGTTGTGCAGGAGCTACATTTGCTTCCAACAAAGCCCAGATTTGTTTACCTGAAGTTCTTATTATCGGTCAACAGTGCAATGCAGATGGAAGAGCACCAGATACTGAGAAAGTATCCAAAATACTCAGCTGGCCACCCCTATCAACACCCAAAGAAGTTCGGCAATTTCTCGGCCTATGTGGAACTGTGCGAATCTGGATTCCAAATTATTCCCAAATTGTCCGACCCCTTACTGAATTATACCATATTGGGAAAGAATTTATATGGGATGAACGCCGCCAGGCTGCATTTTCAAGAATCAAGGAATTGATAACATCTGCTCCCGCTCTTCATCCTATTGATTATACTTCTGACAATCCTGTAATCCTTTCAGTTGATTCAAGCAATGAAGCTGCTGGCATGATACTGTCCCAAATAGATAATGAAGGACGCCGTCGACCAGCACGATATGGATCAATCCCCATGAGTGAAAGAGAGTCCAGATATTCACAGCCCAAGCTAGAATTATTTGGATTATATAAAGCTCTAAGAAAATGGCGATTGTACATTATTGGGATAACCAACCTTCATATTGAAGTTGATGCACAATATATCAAAGGAATGCTGAATGAACCAGACTTGCAACCAAATGCAGCTATAAATCGATGGATTCAAGGGATCCTAATGTTTGATTTTAAACTCATACATGTCCCTGCAGAGAAATATAAAGGACCTGATGCTCTTTCACAAGACCTCTAGCTCAAGGAGAAATTGCTGAAGATGATGACGATTCTTGGCTAGATGACATCGCCTTATTAACCCTGCTTCCTTATGAAACTTTCCTCCATTTCCAACACACCTTACATCCCAAAATCCTCTCCCTAACACATTTAATCCCAACCTCCCTGTAATTATTCTGCTCGAGCAACTCAAGATAAATTGCTCCGAGATATTAGCCAATTTTTATCAACCTTAGAATCACCTATAATCAACAATGTACAAGCCAAACATCGATTCCTTTCCAAAGCCATGGAGTTTTTCATCAAAGACACAAAGTTATATAAGAGAAATGGAAGCCGATCACCTCTCTTAGTCATATTTGATGGAAAACAAAAGCAATCATTCTAATGCATGCCCATAAAACCTTGGACATGAGGTATTCAGACTGTCTATGAAGTATTCGTAACCATTTCTATTGGCCTCACATAAGAGCAGATGTTCACCATCATGTCCATTCCTGTCATAAATGCCAAGTATGAAGTCTAAAGAGACTGGAAGTGCCATTAACTATTTCAGCACCCACTAGATTATTCTTTAAAGTCTATATTGACATCATGCACATGCCAAAGATTGACAATTACAGATATATTGTCGCCGCCAAAGATGATCTTTCAGGAACCTGTGAGGCACAACCACTTCGGATTGCCAATGCTAAAAATTTGGCTAACTTCTTCTGGAACTTTATTTACTGCCGATATGGAGCTCCACTCAAAGTTGTAACTGACAATGGACCAGAAGTCAAACAAGCATTCAATAAACTTCTCAAGTGCATGAACATCCCTCAAATATGCATAACACCCTATAATCATCATGCAAACAGAGTAGTAGAATGCGGCCACTTTATTCTTAGAGAAGCTATTATTAAAGCTTGCCAAGGAGACCTATGCAAATGGCCTGATCACATAGCGGAAGTAGTTTTCACCGACCGTGTCACTATAAGCCGAGTAACCAGATTTTCCCCATTCCAACTTCTTCATGCCACAGAACTGATCTTACTGTTAGATCTTGCAGAAGCTACCTTTTTAGTCGAAGAATTTAAAGCAGGGATCTCAACATCAGATCTCTTGGCTCTTCAATCACGACAGATTGCCAAACATCCCGAAGATATTGCACGAGCTGTGGCAACACTAAAGAAAGCACAATTTGCATCTAAAGAACAATTTGAGAAGTGATTAGAAAGCGTCTGGTAAGAAATACATACCAGCCAGGAGAATTAATACTGGTTCGGAATATGGCTATTGAAATGTCACATGATAGGAAGCATAAACCATGATATTTGGGACCTTACGAGGTATACCAAACCACCAAAGGAGGGAATTATAAACTACAAGAACTCGATGGAACACCACTAAGAAACACCTATGGTGCTTTTTGCCTACTACCTTACATTATGCAAAAGCATGCATTTATGCGTGAGAATCTACAGGAAGACTCAGGAACAGAATCGGGCTCAGATAATCTTGATCACTCAGATTAGTGTTCCAAGAAAGAACAGTCAGAGGAAAATAACTGCAACTAAAAGATTGACAAAGCATGTAAAAAATCCATACATCTTTTCTCTCTATAACAAAATGTCCAGTCACTCCTCATTCATACTACGCACCCAAGAAACCCTTCCATTAGACTCTTACTACATACTGAATAGCCGATTCTCGCTTGACCATTCCATCCCTGCCTCCCACAATGACAACTTATTCAATTACCCTTCAGTCGTCGCGACTGACATTGACAAGCCACCGCCATCATTAGAATCCTCTTGATGAATGCCTCTCTTTCTTACCCACCCATGGCGCACCTTGCTGGAATGCCCAAGGTTGTAATCTCTTGAACGAAAACTCCTGCCACCATTATTCACGCTTTGCCCAATAGATCACAGGACAAACTAGAGGACTTCACCACTCAAATCGCTAATGAACTACACTCGGTGTTGCCACCTAACAACACTACTATGGAGCCTCCAACAGACGAAGGATGCCCCTATGCTGCATCTTTGCCATTGACTGGCCAGCCTGACCATATGCTCCCCTCCAACTATTGTCGCTACATTCCTGGGCTACATTGGAAGAAGCCGGATGATGTCTACAAAAAGAACCGAATTAGACCCACACCACTCTTCATTCTGTCCAAGGCCATAATCATCATCACCTTTGCTCATGCCTTTCATTCTACGATATGGCAGTTTATTCTTGATGCCAAACACCTTCGCATATGATGGATCTACAAGTCGGAACTCCGATCATTTTCTTAGAAAATGAGGATCGTCCTCCGAGCTGACAATACTGCTACCACCCCACTCACATCTGGCTATATGGAGAACAAGAAAGTTACATCGAGGCCGTCACATTCAACATCGACAACACTATTCACACAGAAGGAAGCATCAACATGCCTCCTATCATCCTTCTTATCCCCAACGCCCTCCTTCACAACTTCCAACACCAGATGAACATCGCCCGAGTACAGCAAAATGTGGTGAAGAAACTCTACTTGTTCAAGACCATGTGGAAGAAGAAGTTCAGATCTTTTTAGAACCAGCAGTACCGGCCGTAGATAACGCTGGCATCTCGACATCGACCAAACCTTTTTATTCTGTATATTTTTATTTATTCATCACGCTCCTTCTTTTATATTTGTATATGATAGCTGAGTTGGCGGAAGGAGAAAACAAGTAAATATTCGCATTCTCATGTAACTCCTCAGGACACAGACAAATTTTATCTTGTATAAATATATATATATTTCTCATCAATTATTTTTACATCAGTGAAGATGAACAGAAACTTTGATTCTGGCAATTGAGGACAGTTGAAATCTGTTCCCTGCGGATGTCAGGTGCTAACTTTGTTTGGAGTGAAACTCTGAATCAAACTGCTTACCTTCACTTAGCAAAAATAATAATATTATTGTAATCACATGACAGGATACTTACCTAAACAATACTATGTGTACAGAGAGACATCTGCGCAATCACTCAGTGCTCAGATGACTGTAACCATGCAGTCGCTCAGTGCTCCGATGTCTGTATCCAGGCAGTCACTCAGTGTTCAGATGCCTGTAACCGTACACAACTGTCTGTCTATTAAGAAGTTCCTTCATATTACTTCTTACGTCTTTATGCTCTACGTCTCTCTGTCTATTAAGAAGTCTCTTCATATTTACTTCTTACATCTATGCTCTATATCTCTCTGTCTATTAAGAAGTTCCATCATTTACTTCTTATTTTACTATGCTCAATGTCTCTCTGCTTATCTAATAAGAAGTTCCTTCGTTAACTTCTTACATCTTACGTCTTTTATCTTACAACTCTTTGTTTGACTACAAAGAACTTACTGTCAACCAGGCTATCCTCTTAAGCTCCAAGTCAAATTTAATTTATCTCATTTACTACTTAAGTTGAGATATTTGCATTTGGAACTAGTTTCTAGAATAAATTGGAATAGCCCGAATAAAGTACATTCCGGTGAAACCCAAGTGAACATCTTTTCACGTTGACAGTGGGCAAACAACTGAGAGTTGTGGCTGCTGACTTCTAGCCACGGACCTCCACGAACGGGGGTGGGCCAGAGAGGATTACTCTTTAGATCCTCGAGCTCCAAAAAGTTGGAGCCTAACATATGGGAGACCTTGTTGACCTCTGTTGACCAAGCCTTCCGCGCTACCTGATCAGCCTGTGCCTTGAGCCAAGCAGTAGATAAAGGGGTATCCGGGGTGACGTGCATGCCCAGATGACCCAGAACGAGGTCATAAGCCTCTTGATGAATGTCCCACTCCATATCGGAGGGAGACTCTGCAAAAATGATTTTACGGTTGCCACTACCCTGGAACCATCGTTCAAGTGTTCGACACACTATCAGAGAAGAGCCCTGATGACAGTGTGGGGAAGGGTCTACAGACATATGCCCTGATCATCTGTCAGACACTTGAGCAATGGTTCCGTGAGGGCGGCAACCATAAAGTTGTTTTTGCAGAGCCTCCCTCTGATATAGAGTGGGGCATTTATCAAGAGGCTCATGACCTCATCCTAGGGTTTCCTGGGGTGCATACCACCCCAGATACTCCTCTATCAGTCACCTGGCTTAAAGCCAAGGCTGACCAAGTCGCTAGGGCTGGCTGGAAGACATCAGTCGATGAGCAGCCCCATTTACTTGGTTCTAATTTCTTGGAGCTCGAGGATCTAAAGGATAATCCTCTCCATCCGACCCCCATTTGCGGTGGGCCATGGCTTGAATCTGGTGGTCGCAACTCTCAGTTGTTCACCTGCATGTGCTGTACTATTACGAATCATGTGCTAATCAGCTCATATTATGAGCGGTTCAAAATCGATGACCCATTGGCTCTCGGGTGTATGTGCGGGGTTTATCCTCAAATGTGCGGTTTGCTTTCAACTGGCCTCCAGCTGGAGTCAGATGAGGGACTTTGGATGGGGGGCAATCCTGGGTTTGAGCAGGGCCACGGTCAAAGCATCCTGCTACCCACAGCGAGTTTCTGTATTGCGGCGGTGAAGTTCCGCAAGTGCCTAGGGCCCTGGCAGGACACTTTGACCATGGCCCTGCTCGAACTCAGGATCGCCCCCCATCCAAAGTCCCTCATCCAACTCCAGCAGGGTGCCAGGAGAAGGAGAACACCGTAGGGTGCTCCAACAAGTAAGTCACCAGCTCTGAAACGAGTTTCGCCTTCCGGCGAGTCCAAGGCTGTTTCTTGCACTTGAATACATGATCGCAGGTCTGAGGATAAACCCCACACTCGCAACCGAGGGCCCGAGGGTCATCGATTCTGAACTGCTCATAATAAGAGCTAATTGGAGCATAATTCATAATTAAATGGCACATGTGGGCAAAGAGGAGGTCTTTATTGTCCTCTACTGATTCCTACCGGAATCCTGTGGAATCCGGTCATTCCAGAGGAATAATTTTTGGGTCATTTTGGCTGAGAGGCCAGCCAAAATGCGAAATTTCATTCCGGGGGAATGCAGACCGGAATGAGCTGCAACCGGAATACCCAACAGGAATGGCCAGAACAGAATGGCCACCGGAATCCGGTTATTTCCAAAAAAGGAAATATAGTTATTTTTAGCAACAATGTGAAAATATCACACTATTACATAAAATGACATCAAAATGAAACTGTGGGACCTATTTTTAATCAAGATATTTCATATTTAGCAAGTGCAATTTTCAAAACTGCCGGCTTTAGGCGAGTTTTTTTGCGTTTTTCTCAATGACGAAAGCAGCTAGTCACATGCTTTAGTCACATGCTTTTGATATATTTGTGATTCTGGAAGCATGCTCTACAGTTACTTTATTTGGCAAAAAGTTCCCATGGTCCCCAAAACAGACCAAATAAGGTGATTTCAGTTACCCGAGTGAGATGACATATACATATTTGTACTCTCCTTAAAATTCTGAATCTGATGGTACCCCATTGACCCTGAATCTCTCAGAATTGGTTACGCAATCTACAAATATATTATAGATAGATAGGGTATGTAGTCCGATGTTTTGAATAGGTTAGCAACAGTTCTCTGGTCTAATGGTTAAATGGTCTGGGATATTAGCTACTGGATTTCTTCCGGGGCTCTGGGTTTAATTCCTGAAAGATGCAAAATCTTTGAGTGATATTTTTCTCTGAGTTCTGTCTAAGTCCACCAAGTTGAAGTCCTAACCAGAATTTTGGTCATTCCTGTGGATTCCGGTCAGGATTCCTGCAGAATTGAGTCCATTCCTGCAGATTCTGGTCCATTCCTGCAGATTCCGGTCCATTCCTCTGGAATACGGTCATTCCGGGAGGAATCAGTGGAGGAATGAAAAATATTGGCAAAGAGCGCAGAGCTCTGATTGCCAGATTCAAGCCAAGGCCCCCTGCGAGTGGGAGTAGGCTCGACAGGGTCCCCGTTTAACCCTTGCAGTTCTATGAAGTTGGAACCAAGCAAAAAGGCTGATCAGAAACTCGTTGTTTCCAATCTGCTGATAGGGCGTGGCGTGGTCCACCCGTGAAATTTCGTGATTTCCCAATCCATCAATCTATTACACTAGGGAAATGAGAGTAGGCAGCATACCTCGTGCTGGCCAACTAAGTGGGTTACATGCGGGAAACCACATAACCTAGTACAACAGAAGTAACTATCTATGGTCCAGCGGGCCTAGCTAGTAAGCTTAGAAGTATGCATAGAACTAAGGTTGATGCCAAAGAAGCATGACCTCTATGTGAGTCCACCAGGAATAAGGAGGAAAGAGTAAAGACCTCTAAGCCTGTGAAGACAAGGATAACCTAAGTCATAGTTTCAAAAATGTAGCTTAAGGTTCGAAGTTCTCAAGGTGCTTGCAAGCACTTTAGAAAGTCAAGTGAGTCAAGACAAGAGAATGGATTCTCAAAAACTAGCTAAAGAATACAAGCTAGTCTACTCATGTATATAAAATGTGTTAGAGATGTATGAAACATGCAAGAGGCTTATCATATCAATGGTGATGTGGAGCAGATATAAGTGAAACAGATAAAGGAGAATCAGTAGAGAAAGGCTATGCTAGATAAGTGGTGGAGTCTGAGATGTGGATGGAGTGTGCATAGCCAAGTGCTGTACTTTACAGTGCCCCACCTGTCCACATGGACTCCACGGACTCCACGGAATTCCGTGGACAATCCGCGGACTTTTAACTTAATGACATTTTTCTCATTTTTGACAAAATTAGTCCATGGAAGTCCATGGACAGTCCACACAAAGTCCACACAAAGTCCACACAAAGTCCATGCCCAGTCCAAAGCATGAAATTAGCAGTGAATATCATGTTTGTGGACTTCTGTGGACTTTTTGTGGACTTTGTACTTAGAGGCAACTTAGAGTTACCTTAAAATGGAAATACCAAAGTCCACAGACTCTCCATGGACTTCTGTGGACTTGGCATTATAATCAAACACTACAATTTAATAAATGGATGATATTTTTTAAAAACTATTAAAATACACCAAGTATACTACTGAGGTAGTGGCCGACAGCGGCGGACGCGACGTGGCACTGTCGCATCTGCCGCTGTCGGCCGTCATGTCAGGTTGGGTCGGTTGCGGCGTCAGTTGTCGTGGCATGGTCGCATCAGTTGTCGTGGCAGTCGTTTCAGTCTTCATGTCATGTCGAGTCGGTGATCGCCTTGTCGCCGTGTTGGTGGTCACAGCGTGGTTGCCTCATTGTCACGTCGGGGTCACATCGGTTGTCACATCAGTCATTGGTTGTCACGTCAGTCGTTGCATTGTCGTCGTGTTGGTGGTTGCATCAGTTGTCGCCTCGCCACGTCTGTCATTGCGTTGTCCTCGTTGTGATCACGACATCGCCATCGCATGCCTGTCATGGCGGTCGCAAGGCGGTTGTGGTGGTGGGTGGTCGCCTACAGTGTTCACGGGGGCCGTCCGGCTTGCTGGCAGCCTGCGGTAGCAATGACAAGCCACGATGGCTCGTCGGCATGCGTTCCAGAGCTCGTCGTGGCTGCCGTGGGGTTGTGGTGAGGGGCAGTGGTGAGGTGGGGTTGACGTTGACGTCGCGCTGTCAGTTGTCAGCACTCGCGAAGAAGAGGGAGGTGGCAGGGCCACTGGTGTCAGTGTGGTTGACGTGGCACCATCGCCGCCATTGCTGCACTGTCGTTCTTGTTCTCACCACTCACCAGATGTCAGAACGACACGGGAGCACGACATGTGCTCTCGCTGTCATTGCCGTTGTGTGCCCATCATGGCGTATGCGTGATGGGTGTGGTTGTGGCAGTTGGTCGCGTGGCACGCTGCCATGGGCGTTGTGTCAGTGCCCAGTGGGCACATCACATCTGCGGGGGGATGGAGGGGTTAGCCATCATTGCAGGGTGTCGTTTACAATGCACCTTGTGGGCCTCCCATTTCCTGGGTCCCCTCTTCGTATCCAACACCCCCGCGGCATGTTTTTCCTCACGTGCCACGTCATCACACCATCCTGCTGGCTGGGTTCTGCATAGCTGCGCTGTCATTGTTGTTGCATGGTACACCAGTGGTGACCGCCATTGTCGCTATCGTGGTCGTGGTCGTGGCTATCATGGTCGTGGTTGCAGTCGTGGTTGTGGTTGCGGTTGTGGTTGCGGTCATGGTCATAGTTGTGCAGCAGCAGGTGGTTTGTGCAGAGAGGGATAGTGGTGGGAGGGAAGAAATGTGGTGACGTGGCAACGTTGCAGCCACGTCACGTGTTCGGTAAGCGATTGCTGGTTTGCCGACGTCAGTTGGTATAAATACAGCTAAATTGCATTGTTTAGAAATGCCTGCTTGGTGCAGGTGGCTAGAGCGCGACAATAGTCATATTCTTGGGCTCTGCAGTTCAATTCCCTCTAATGCCATTTTTTTTTTTGCATTATTATTAATATAATAAAGGCAAGTCCACAAAAATCCACGGCATTGTCCATGGATAGTTCATGGAGTCCACACCCAAAATGGACACTGTGTGGACTTTGCATGGACTTTGTGTGGACTGAAAATTGCAATTTGGCAGGTGATTTCACCAAAATCAAATCTGAAAAAAAATTGTAAAAAGTGTGCGGATTGTCCATGGAGTCCATGGAGTCCACGTGGAACAGGTGGGGCAGTGTAAAGACCTCACCAAGTGTAAGTAGAGAAAAAGTATGTGCATATGTGCATATAGTCCATGACTAGGCACGATTGTAACATTACCCTTCTTTGAGCCTTGAAGACACCCACATTTTCAGCCTCTTCCTTTGTCATCTATGGTGTATTGGTCCAAGACACCATCTATGTAGAAGCAAGTATGTCTCAAAGTAGCCTCTTTACTTCCACCATCTCCTTCATCACTGTGATATTGTCCTTCATGGCTCCTATATGATCTGGACTTCTGATGGAGTCCAGCATAAAATTTGGCTGGGCTGTTAGTTAAAAAAAAGTGCATATAGACTCCACATAGACTCTACCACTCTGCCAGAGTCCATCCAGAGTCCACCAGAAATAAGAGAAGGAGGGTAAAGACCTCCTATTTCAACAGTATGCTTCAATAATGACAACACATCCAGCATGCAACAACCAGCTGAAGATATGCAAAACTGAGCCAGCAGGATGCAATGCCCCCACTGCATCCCTCGCAGATGCACTATGCTGCAGGCATGTAAAATGATGCACTATGCTGCAGGCACGTAAAATGATGCTGATAGTAACATCACACATGGCCCACTGCAACCACAATCATCATGTGACAGGTATGCCACAGCACCAACAGCGGGAGCCTGACGTCATGCTCCCATGTCATAACAACCACAATCGACGATGTGACAATAGATGACATGACAATGGAAGCAACAGATGATGCCATGGCAATAGAAACAATGACAAGGCCACAACTAATGTGACAACAATGAGATGACAACCAACAACAATTGATGAGATGATGACCAATGAGATGACGACTGATGAGACAATAACAGGTGATGACATGACAATGGTCGACATGACAATGGGTGATGGCATGACAATGGGTGATGATGCAACAACTGACAACATGACAATGGATGACTGACAATGCAACAATGGATGACCTGATGACCAATGACTGACAACAGACAACCTGACAACAGACAATCTAACAACAGACAACCTGACAACAGATGCAACAACCTGATGATGCCCCTGTAGACGCCCTCATAAATGCATGAGCATGGCAAGGGCTGTCAATGACACTGCCACTGTATTGCCAGCACCAATGCCAGCAATGACAATGATGCCACGGCTGCAGGAGGGCTGGCCCAATGTCAAGGATGAGGCAGTGCATAATGGTGCCTGGTATGTCAAAAATAGGCAGCAGGGCATTCCTGCTGCTCGTTTGCTTGCATTTTCACCCCCTTCTCCTTGACCACACTGTCCTTGCCCCTGTCTTGCCGCTGTTTTGTTTTGGTAGTATACCATGTAATTAATAGTTTCAATAAATATATTTGATTTCTCCCTACATAGTGCATTGCTTAGCAATATAAGAGATAAGTGCTCAATTTATCTTAATTCCTCTCTGGAGTCCACAGGAATTTTATCATTCTATGTGGATTCCTCCCATTCCATGTGGATTCCTTTCCATTTCACATGGATTCCCTCCTGTTCCAGGTGGATTCTATGTGGAATCAGTGGGGGAGTGAAAACTACTGAAAATTTGGCTGGGGTATCAGCCAAAAAATAGTCTACCTGGACTCCATATAGACTGTTCCACTCTGCTGGAGTCCATCCAGAGTCCACCAGGAATCTGGGGCAGGGAGTAAAGACCTTGAGCAAGGTAAGACATTAAATGTTTTGATCTGAACATTATTGATGTACTTGTAGCTGAGTTTTGAGAGTCAATTAGGCCTGTTATTCCACAGATCATAGCCCTCCTCAGTGACAACATGTTTAGTGTTTCTGACATAGTTGACAGTGTCGAGTCAGAACATTTCAGTAAGCTACATACATTGTTAACATGCTGGATTGCAGCAGAGCATGCATTACACCATGCCAAAAGCAAAATATCAGCAGTTTCTGATGTTTTTAAAACACAGAACATTCAAGAATCAGAATATATCATTCATGCCAGATTCAATGTCTCTCTCATTAAATCTGGTATTAGCTATCTCAAACAGATTCACTTTTTTATCTCCATAGACATCAACACCACCTCTCCTCTCTTGTCTGAGATGGAAAGAATATTAGAGAGGTTGCACAACAGCCATGAAAAGCCACAAAGCCACGTGATGGCCTATTTGCTGTGCACAAACAAGGACAGCCACAGCTGAGGCTTACCTTCCTAAAACATTTTTGCACAATTTTCCTTATCATATCCTAGTGATCAAGCATCCATTGCTCTGCAAATAAGATGTGCTAAGTCACGGCATGTGGAGGACAGAATTGCAGGTTTATGCATGCTTTTATGGCGATTGGCAACCCCTACTCAATTCTTGGATCGAGATGCAGTTTGGTTGGGAAAGGTCCTGGTTTTCCCACATTACAACTGATTACCCCTGGGTTTTCTTGTCAAATCAACAGTCTCAGAAGGCAGCTGATCCTCTGTTCAAGAAAGTGGTTGACTTGAACTGCACTTGAACTGTCCACCACCTTCTCCCTACTCTTAAATATGACATGCAATGATGATCATTCTCAGTAGCTAATACTATCTGCTATTCCTCCCTACCTCCTCCCTACATGCACTGCTCCTCGAATGCACCCTGTCACTGTTCCTGATATGTTGTACACAATGTTCCTGGTCTTGCTGAATGATTGCTGATGGCCCTTGGTCCTGCACAGCTGACAAACCAACTCTGAAAACAACTATGGCAGTCCTATGTCTGGACTCAAATGGCCTCTAACAGCCTCCTTTCCATGTGCATCAGCTGATATTGACATTCTATATTGTATTTGACATTCTATATTGTATTTTCAGGAATCCTGGCCCTTACAACCCTTCTTCTAGCTGCAGCTCTATCACCAGCAATGACTCCCTGAACTCTCAATCCTCATAAAAGAACATTGGTATATTGATATATTTACAGTTGCAATGCATCTTCTGATCCTTCAAACCCAGACTTTCATGTCATGATGGTTGAATGGTGTAACACAGAACAAGCATTAGAGGTAATGAAGTTGGGGGAGAACATAGCAGCCATGAAAGGCAATATTGCAGCTGTGAAGGATGATGTAATTGCCATTATAGTTATTGTCCATGTAGTTGCTGTCACAGTCATTGTTTATATAGTTGCCATCATGGTGTCTGTAGACTCCATAGTCAGCATTGCACCCCATATTGTAGGGACAGTCCTCAATAGAGTGGCTTGGCCAGTACTTTGCTATGCCCCACCTATTCCAGTAGGAATGACTGGAATCTGGTGGAATAGACCAGATTCCAGTGGAATGAGACTGGAATAGACTAGAATAGGACTGGAATCCACTAGAATGGTCTGAAATACATTGTATTTTGATTCAATTTAGATGTCACATGTCACAGGCCCTTGAATTTGTCAAAAAAAATCATGCTTATCCAGTATCCCAAACCTTTTGGCCAGTACTTTACCCTCCTCCACCTATTCCTGGTGGACTCCACGAACTCCGCATAAAATTGGTGGAGTCCAGATGGACTCTGGATGGACTCCATATAGAATCAGAAAAAAACTGTATGACTCCACTATGGAGAAGTGGAGTCTGGTGGAATCCACATGGACTCCATATAAACTCCGGATGGACTCTATATGGAGTCCACAAATGACTCAACTTCAACTTGTGGACTTAGACAAAACTCAGAAAAAAAATATCACCAAAAAATTTACATTCAACAGTAATTGAACCCAGAGCTACCAATAAGCTATTAGAACAAACCATTTAACCATTACACCAGAGAACCTTGTTTAACCAGGCAAAAAAAGTGCCCTATGTACCTTCTTTTTTGTAATATATCTATCTATTTTGTGACATTAGTCACAAGATTCAGCAGAAAGTCGGATCTGCTGGGTCACAGGTGCACGCACACCTTGGGCCAGGTCTTCGCACCGTGAACCTTGCACCTAGACCTGGCCCGTGCACCTCCATAATTTGCCGAGATTTTTCCCGTGCACCCAATGCGCACCTCGCACCTTGTCGCTCACCATGATGCACCGTCACTCCAGCACTTCGCACTTCGCACCTGGAACATAGCACATAGCACCTCACACCTCGCACCTGCACTTCGCACCTAGCCACAGCCCACCTAGTGCAAACAAGTGCCATATACGCCCCCAGCGTGCTTTGAAGCGCAATATCCATGATGAATGTTGTTCAAGCAGGAGATTTCGAGGGTACTGGTTCAGATACTAAAGCCTTCAAATCACCTTTTCATATTTGAAAGGATCTGTCTATCATTGAAACTAAATAATACTGTTGTAGCCTCTAGTAAGAGCAAGTAGATTGACAATCAATCCTGGAATAAACAGAATGATCATTGCAATGGTTATGGTAATTGTCGGAGATTAGTGACTGAGCCACTCACATAGCAGAGGCAGTGACACTCAGTAAATCGCAAAAGTCCAGTTGTCTCATGTATATGTCCGTTCAGAGTCTGGTGTCTGTAATTTGGTCATGTAGAAGTCAGACGGTTGTAGACTGACGTGATGGCAACATTTTACCACATATATGTCCCTGTAATCAATCATGTAAAGGTTGGGTAACAGTCATGTTCTAGTCCTGTCATAGTTTGGTCAAAGTAACAGAATTGCCTTGTAAACTATAATTGTTGAAGCTAAAAAAATTCCAATTTGAGGGCAATGAAAACATAGCATCTTCTATCCTTCCTATTCTGCAACTCTTCGATCCATCATCATTGCAAGATTTCAGGCTCCAGTCACCTTTTCCATGTCCTTCAGATCATTCACAGATGGCCATGCTTTCACTCACATCTGAGGAAGAGCGGTTAATTCAGAGTGTGCCATGTTTGGCAGCCCTGATCTTTAAAGATGCTCCTCTTTGGACCTCACTCACTTGCATGGATTTGATGGAGCCTTGCTCACACTATCTCTCCAATTTTTTTCATCATCTTGCTCAAGTCCCAAACCTCCTCGAATTAGACCTATGAGTTGACTACCCATGGGGGCTCTCACCTGAAGACATGCCACAAATAGTTGTACCGCTCTCCCTTTTCCCAAAAATTCAGTCTCTCAGGCTCTCAGCTGCTCCTGTTGGAATCATGACAGTGCTCTCTCACTTTAACTGCCCAAGTCTTATTAGGTTTACTGCAGAGGTGGAGGGAACGACTTGATGCACTCTTCCTATGGTTGATCTTCACAGATTTAGCATGGATGGCCCCAACAACACTTGAAGTTCTAGCCATAGAAGAGCAATTCGATCCAGATGTGACACCTCTAACTGATGTTGAATGGGAAGATTATCAGATGAAGACTGTGAAGCACTTTTGACATTTTCTGCCCTCAAGATGTTTGAACTAGATCCCACAATTTTTCGGAGCATTGTTATGCTGGGCTTTGTCAGTCACCTTTGCTAGTGTTCGAAGGTCGAGGTCTTTGCTGTGCCCCCCCTATTCCTACCGGAATCCGGTGGAATATAGGGCCATTCCGGTGGAATCTCCTGCCAAATTTCTGAAATTTTTTGAAAAAGGGGCAAATTCCGAGATTCCACTGGAATGTTGACCGGAATGCAACAGGAGTGGAATGGCTGGAATGGAACAACCAGATATTCCACTGGAATGGAATAGAAATGCATTATGATTTGGTGATTTCTGATGTCTATATATAGAAATAGACATCAGTACCTGTCTGTGGTATTGAAATAAAATTGGATAGTGTGCCAAGACATATTCCCAATTAGGAAATTCAATATTTGGATTAGGTGATTTTGAAAAGACTCAGGTTTGGTCGAGTTTTTTGCAGTTTTCTCATCAACGAGAGCAGCAGATCACATGATTTCTAAAGGTACACAGGTTTCACAGCAGGTGCTATAATTACCTTTTTAGGCATAAAATTCTCACGGTCCTCAAAACAGCCTAAATATGGTAATATTGCCTGTCTGGGACACATAATATAGATATATTTAGAATCTTGTCAAAATGCTAAATCTGATAGTACCTTATTGACCCTGAATCACTCACACATCAGTCACATAACATATGTATCTCAAATAGACAAATAAGGCATATAAAGGAGTCAATTTGCACATGTCACACAGGTGTGACATGTGACTCTTGTGCCTGAATTTTTAGTTTCAGTCACCTGCCAGATTAGGGTGGACCCTGTGGTTTTTGCAATCTATTTTAGATGATTTTACTCTAAATTTCTATATTTAGATTTGGATTTTGCCAGGTGGTTTTTGGACAAAGGGCTGGATACAGGAGAGGTGTGACTTTTTTGACAAATTCAAAGGCCTGTGACATGTGACATCTGAATTAAACAAAATACAATGTATTCCCATCCATTCCAGTGGATTTTGGTCCCATTCCAGTCCATTCCAGTTTCATTCCACTGGATTCCAGTCCCATTCCACCGGATTCCAGTCATTCCAACCGGAATAGGTGGGGCACAGCAAAGTACTGCGAAGGTCTGGTTAGGTCCGGTTTTTGGGTACCCGGAGGCTCTAACTGGGACCGAGACCAGTTAGCCTTTGTTCCCAGACCCAAAATAACTGGACCTAACTGCAAATAACTGCTTATAACCAGTTAGTTGCAGTTAGTAACTGGTTAAGACTGAAAATATTAAAAACCGGTTATAACCGGTAATAACTGCATGTTCGTGACTTAGTATAATTTATTTTCCTTCATGTAAGCTTTAAATCGACCCTGGGAACGTTAATTTCGGTAAAGAACTGACTGAGTTATGATTTTATTACATGCTATCTACTCTTTTGACTGATATTTTATAGTTTTAACCATAACTAAGTCAGTTCTTGACCTAAAATTATGGTCCAGGGCTTGTTTTAACGAGAAAAATAAGAGCTACAAATAACCGGTTATAACCAGTCACTAACCAGTCCTATAACCGCAAAATAACCGGTTAGATACTTCTCGAAAACCATTAACCACTAACCATGGTCCAGTTATTTGCGGTTAAGGTCCGGTTAGGTCTCGGTTATTTTCCGGTTAATTAACCAGACATTTAAACACTAACCTTTGCCTCTGCTAGACATGTATTGCACCAGAATTGATTCATAGCCTCATGGGAAAGGAGGATGACAGTGAGGAGGAAGATGAAGGAGAAGAAGAGGTATAATGAGTATGGTAAGCAGAAAACGATGATATTGCCCCCAAATATGCCATTTTTACCTTGTATAGCTATTACTATAGCATATGACCCTCAAATTTGTTGCAAAGGAGCTCTTTAATGCAGAAATATACAAACCTGGCTCTGGAATTCTGAAGCTTTTGGGAAAGTTCTGGTTCTGACCCCTCTCATTACTAAAATCAGACATTGCATCATTATACGGTTAACTCATTCAAGACATGACAATAAGATACTATTTCATTAGTACCTAATGCCGCATGCTGACACAACCATTCAATGCAGATAAGGGGTTAGATGTTCATCCACCTGACTGCTGCTTAGGCCGGTATCTTTAATTTAAGAATTGGCATTCAATTACTTAGAGATCAGGTCATGGTTGGATTCAAGCTGCTTGTCATTTGGCACCTACTAAGTACAGATTTTATATACCTATTCTACCTATAAGTCATGAAAGAACCAATATCACAAGCTGATATCCACTGCTGAAGTTAATAGTGGGAATAAGCCATGCTCTTCCAGGGAGGGAGGTAGTGCCAGCCTCAATATTGATGTTTCTAATTGGTCTTCATCTCAGTCCCTTTATTGGGTTTCATCTAGAACTCCACATTCTACATTAGTTGAATGACAGGCCACATTGAGAGTATTTGTGGAGTGAGTGTCTATATCCCATTTTCTGTTGACACTAACATGATTTCAATTTTAGGTTAAGTTTTGTCTTTAATTTGGAGATAGGACAGACACCACAGTCTATTAGACCAATTGTATCAAGACTATGTAATTAGTTCATCCAATGACCTATTCCTTATTCTTACAAGTCCATTTTGCTTTTCAGCAAAGAGATGTTCTACATGGGACCAGAGGTCCCTGATGTTGTGGAGCCTGAGGCCTGAGGCCCAGTGAGAATGGGTCTCGATGGTTTATCCTCTGGCTGCTTGCTTATGTAATCTCATTGGAACAGAAACTTGTGTCACGCGCCACACTTCCTATTCTTGAATATTGTTATGCAATTCTTCGATTATGCCCCTTACTCAGTGTGGATACTTTACCAAACTTGAGAATCAAGTCATTTCTTGTGAGTTCCTTGTACAATTTTTCTTCTCATGTCCTGACTAGGCAATGGCACGGGTAAACCCATGGGTATCGCCCCAGCAACCCATACCCTACCTGCAGAACAACCCTACCCATAACCCCACGGGTTTACCCGTCAAAACAAGCCCTAAAACGTCGAAATCGGACAAGTTTTGAGGGAGATACACTCAAAATGATTGTATTTAATCATTTTGACTGTACGTGACCCAAAACTCATCCGTTTTGGATGTTCCAGGGCTTGATCAAAAGCTCACGGGTAGGAGAAAATTAACCCGTACCCTACCCGTGCCATACCCTACCTGTTAACCCGTGCGGGTTACCTGAACCCGTGCCATTGCCTAGTCCTGACTAGGTTCAAGTTTTGCACGAGTGTGGATTCAAATGAACATTTGATCCAAAACTCTATTATGGATGCCCAGAGCTTCAACACATTTTCCAGACCATGCTTACAAAAACCCAATTCGAGGGCACACCTCAAGCAGTCATTATCCAAGGGGTATGTAGACTACTCATAACATTCTACTGTACCTATCAGTCATCCACCTTTGGTCTGATACACAAGAAGTGGATGGAACTGCACTATGTCCATTTAGATTTATTTCTCATCTCTTCTCGCTCACCAAGTCAGTTTATAAAACTCAGCAGCATCTGCATGTTCCATGTCAGTGACATGAATTACCATATACAAATTAATCTTGAAGAATTCAAGGTTTGTGCTTGATACACTATATCTTTTCTGTCTTATTGATGGTTCTTCTAGGATACTATTGGAGTACCCCAAGTGGAAATGCAGATATTCATTTTGGACAATGTCCAATATGCTCACAACACACACTTTGACCCTGTGCTCTGGTTCCTCGCTTGGCTGTTCTACAGATGTGCTTTTGTCAGAAATTATGTGGTAAGCAACTTGTGATGCATATACTGTTCCTGGATGCATATACTGTTCTTGGGCTCATACATCTTCCAGAGCATGTCTGACCTTCTTGCAGATCTTCTCAGTGAACTTGTGATACTTGCAGACAAGATGGCTGAACCCCTGTAAACATCTCTAGTAGTCCTATACCCATCTTTGCTTAATGCCCATCTAGGTTTTTTTGCTGTTGGACCAGGCAGTACCAGTTTTACTGCAGAAGCTGCATTTGCCAGGGCCACTTCGGACACACTTGCTACCTGGGCCAAGGCTTCTGGCTTGCCAGCTGTAGGTGTTTATGCAATATGATGTGAATCCACAAATTTAGTATGTGCGACTCACCTCTGTTCTTATGACACTGCTGATGTTGGCTCACAGTACTCATTGCTCATGGGTCTTCAGTTTGCAAAGGACATTTACAACCACCACTCTGTCAATGATAGTGTCCTTCATCGACACTACTCACACAATACCAACAACATGTTTGTTGTTGGACTTCACACTGGAGAAATCAAGGGCATGAAAGAGTCAAGACCAGATGAAGTATTAGAGGTAAGAATAACTCTTATCATTTGATTTATGCTGATAGACTCTATCAGACAAATTTGCATACCAAAATGTCCCTCCCTCTCAAAATTGAGCGCTTTATTTTCAACATCATTGACGACTGGAAAGACCTCCAGGCAATTTGCCTCTCTTCAAAGCTGTTCAACTCTATCATACAGCCAACACTATTCAAGAAGGTTGGATTGCATAAGAGCTGCATTTTATACACTCCATTGATGACTACATTCACAGCCTTCTACTAACTAGTTTGCCACTCACCCCACCTTGCAATGTACATCAAACATCTAGTGCTGTATCTCAAGCAGAAGCATAGCCCGGAGGCCCCTCTTCTCTTGAGAATTTTGGCAGGGAGCAAGATGGAAGCCATTCGCCTGTATGTTGATGCCGCATGGGCCAACCTGACACCCGGTATGGTCGATGCTCTGGAACCCCTCTTCATACAATCACCATGCCTAGTGTCCGCCACTCTCTTGCACAAAGATTTACAAGATTTTCCAAGCTTTTTGATCTCTTCCCTCCACCACCTCATCCTTAACGACTTGTCTATTTCTTTCACAGACTTGCCCGGCTATGAGCATTGGTTGCGCCTCAATACCTTCACGTCGTATCGCCAGTGGGAACAGTCTCTGTCTGCTATCTGCCGGTATGACATCTCATCACTCACGCACCTCTACATCTGGTGGGGTCTGCCTTCAATCGACTCGTACGTGAATATTGGCCAAGTTTTGCAAAAAGCGCCCAACCTCGCCATGCTCACCATGGAATTTGAATGTAAGTTTTATCCCGACTACAAGACATATATATATCCTAAATGTCTACTCAAGCAGGGTACGAAGACCATGAAATGCTCGTCAAGGGCCTACAGCGCTTCATGTCCCAACTCAGGTCGAACCCCAATTGGTCATGTGCGCTTTCATTGGCATGGAGGTTTAATCAGAGCTTCCAGTCCCATAGTTTGTACTATGATCAAGTAGATCTCATTGTTTCAATAATGGGCAGTATCTCTGGGATCGACAATATCTCTGGGATCGACGATGTCGCATTCGAGATTTCACTTGATGGAGACTTGGGACTTCGGGTACTTGAACATGCCTGCATGGTTTTGATGGAGCAAGGGACTGTCTCCTGCATTCGCGTCGACAAATATGATGGAACAAATGATTTTTTAGCCAGATTCCTGACCCACCATGTGACATTCATGTTCAAAGAAAAAATCCAAGAGGATCAGTCCGCCAAGTTCACGAGGACTCATGTTCACAAATACATCAGAGTTGGAAAACTGGTGGAGGGGTCTGAAAATGAAGAGATATCTCTTGGCAGACTTGCCACCAATTCCTACATAGGCACTTGTTCTTAAATGTAACAGTACAGTGCACAAGAAAATTCTGACCTATAAGCAGTGTGTGCTTGATGTTTTAACCATGTCCCATTGCCATCGAACACTCCAATGAGATGCACAATATTCAGCTATGCTGATAGTATACCTACATGCCTGAAGATTTAGACTCTTTCACATCAAGAAGAAAGAGTCATATGTATGTAACCCCTCAAAAAGACTTTAAGACAAGAGCCGCAACACCCCACCTCTTTCACCACAATGTTCCTCCCCATCAAACTCGAGTACTTCATTTTCAGCTTTGTCGATGAGCGCAGAGACCTTCAGGTGATTTGCCTCTGTTGCAAATGCTTCAACACTATTGTACAGCCAATGCTGTTCAAGGAGGTTGAATTGCATGATGACAACCCCGGAAGCCCTCCACTGATGGCTGAATTCACTACGTTTTACCGATTACTTCATCATTCACCAGACCTCGCAGAGCATGTAAAAAGTTTGGCATTGGTTATTGAGCAGGAGCACAGCCCAGAGACCTCTCTGCTCTTGGAATTTTTGGTGGGGAGAAAGGTGGAATTCATTCACCTGTTCTTTATTGGTGTCGCCTGGACTGACCTGCCATTGAAGCTCACTGATGCACTGGAAATCCTCTTCACACAGTCACCCTGCTTAGTGTCCACCATTCTCCAACAGTATGGAGATCTACAGGATTTTCTGGTGTTCTGGCATCCAACCTTGAACACCTAATTCTTGACCATTCATCAATTTCTTCTGTGGTTTTGTCACCCGGCAAGCCTCTACAACATATCAAAACATTCACAGCCTGCCAAATATCAGAAAAATCACTATCTTGCATCTCCAATCATCACCTCCCATCGCTCACACACATCTTCATCTGCTGGGATCTGCCTTTAATCTGGAGCGATCCATACAAGAGTCTTGGTCAAGTTTTACAACAAGCACCCAACCTCTCTCTACTCACCATCGAATACAGTGGTAGGTTTCATTTTGGATGATCCTTACGTCTCCTAAATTCTACTGCAACAGGCTACTATGAAAATGAGCTAGGAGATCATCTGGATGCCTTCATGTCCCAGCTCAAATCAAACACCATTCATTCTCATCTGTTTTCTTTGGAATAGAGGTTTCTGGTGAGCCATGGTTGGGACATCGTGCATTACGAGCAAGTAGACCTCATCATTTTGATGATGAGGGGTTTATCTGGAATCGACCAAGTTGCATTCCTATTCAGACTGAGGAGCGAGATGGGGCTCAAGGTACTTCGACAAGCCTGCGAGGTCTTGATGGAGAAAGGGACTGTCTCGTGTATTCACATTGACAAATATGCTCGAATGGAGTTTACCATGCCAACCATGGTCCACTGTACGACGCGAGTGCTCAAAGAAAAACCGGAAGAGGATTGGGTTCATCAAGTTCACGAGGACGCCTGTTCATGAATGCATCTGAACTGGTGCACTGCCAGAGGTATCTGGAAAAAGAAGATGATTCTCTTGGAGGACTTGCTGTCTATGGACAATCTTCATCCTGGTGTATAGCTTTTATCTACCATAGTTCTTGTATCTTGTCTGGTGCAACATGAAAACTTGTCTCTTCCTTGACCAGGGCCAAGCTAGTAGCTCGATCCCATAAGGGGTGCATGCTGAATGTATAACCTCATCCCATGGAACACTCCAACATGTGTGTCCAAAAAGGAGATGCTCGGTATTCAGCTGCGCTGGTGGTATTTTAAAAAAAAAGGTTATCCCTACACGCTCGAAGAGTTAGACTCTTTCAGAGTCATATGTATGTAACCCCTCAAAAAGACTTTGATACAAGAGTCGCAAAACCCTGCCTTTTTTGTTTGTTTTTCTACCCATGGCTGCCAACATGTTCCTCCCCCTTGAACTCGAGCATGAGATTTTCAGCCATGTCAATGAGCGCAGAGACCTTCAAGCAATTTGCTGCTGTTGCAAATGATTCAACTCTTTGGCACAGCCAATGCTGTTCAAGGAGATCTGTTTGTCTGAGCACAGCACCCCATGCTCTCAACTGATGGCTACATTCGCTGCATTTTACCAACTGCTTTGCCTCTCACCCCACCTCGCAGCATACGTCAAAAGCCTCATGTTGTATCTGGAGCGGGAGCACAGCCTGGAGGTGTCTCTGCTCTTGAAACATTTGGCAGAGGGCAGGGTTAAATTTGTTCGCCTGTGCGTTGAGCGTGTCGAGTGGACCCACCTGCCATCTGAGGTCACCATTGCTCTCGAAAGCCTCTTCACAGGGTCGCCGGGCTTGGACTGCACCATCAGTATGTTGGAAAGTCTACAGGATTTCCCAAGCTGTTTGGTATTTGCCTTGAAACACTTGATCTTCAATGACATATTGGTTTCTTTCACGGGTTTGTCACCCAGCGAGCCTCTACCATGTCTAGAAACAGTTATATCCTTCTATTCATCGGAAAAATCTCTGTCTTGCATCTCCAGCTATCACCTCCCATTGCTCACACACCTTTTCATCCACTGGGATCCACCTTTGATGAGGGGCAAACCATATAACAGTCTTGGCTGAGTTTTACAACAAGCGCCCAACCTCTCCCTACTCACCATAGAATATGATGATAAGTTTCACTTTGGGTGATTCTTACACCTCCTAAATTCTACCAGAACAGGCTAATATGTAAATGAGCTAGGAGACCATCTGCATGCCTTCATGTCCCAGCTCAAGCTGAACACCGTTCAGTTGCATCCATTTTGTTTGGAATGGAGGTTCGTGGTGAGCGACGAGTGGAGTGTTCTGCATTACAAGCAAGTAGACCCCATCATTATGATGATGGGTGGTCTATCAGGACTCCACTATGTGGCACTCGTACTTGGCAGACTGGAAGATGATTTGAAACTCAAGGTACTTCGACATGCATGTGCAGTCTTGATGGAGAAGGGGACTGTCTCTTGTATTCGCATCGATGCAAACGGCCTGCTAGATTTTGGCCCGGAACCCCAGGTCAACCATATGATGTTTGTGTTCAAAGAAAAACTGGAAGAGGATCATATTTGCCAAGTTCACGAAGACACTTTTTTGCAACTACGCATGCGTGGTAGTATAGGGGTCTGGAAAACAAACAGGTTTCTCTTGGAGAAATTGCTGACGATAGATGATCTCCATCCCTAGTCATTGCTTTATTTGTACATAGTCTTGTCCAGCGCAACAGGCATTTTTTTGGTGTCTTGACCAGGGCATTCCATGCAAGAACAGTTGACCATGCCACTCTGACTGCAGCGCAGAAGCGCAGAAGAGTCTTGTGCTGCTTGGGGTTTCCGGCACTGCAAAACCATATATTTTCTACAAATGATGTCATCTTCTTACATGTGCGGTACATGAGCCAGGAAGCTTTGATGGATTAAAGGTGTGGGGGTTACACCAGAGTCTTCAAACAGACTTTGCTATCAATCATGCTAAGCGCCTACACTCACTTTTCCTTGCGGAAGAGTATGAGCAGTGCTTCTTTACTCTCACGGATAAGGGTGTTTTCTCACAGATCAACCTGGGACTTGGTGTTTCGGTATAATCTGGTACGAGACATTTCTATAAATGAAAATGTCCTCCAGAGTCGGTACAGTGGAAGCAGCAGGATAGAGGCAGTGACACGGGGAGTGGCAGTGGAGGGATACTTGTCTGGCTTAGAGCTATGGGGTGTGCGAAGGATTGATTTAGATGTGACAATGTGGATCAGAACCAGAAGCCTGGCTTAAAGTTTAGACTTGGCGCATCATGAAGACAATGCAACAAGAGTTATGCATATGTATATAAGAGACTAGAGAGTCGCAAACCCTCACCCATTCACACTTTTTTTTTACACCATATCTACTGAAATGTTCCTCCCTTTCGAAATCCAGCACTTGATTTTCAGCCACATCAAAGACTGAAAAGACCTTCAAGTGATCTGCCTCTCTTCAAAGATATTCAACTTAATTGCACAGCCAATGCTGTTCAAGGAGGTTACATTGTGTGGTTGTGCCTTGCCACATCCTCTGCCAGCATTCACGTTCTCTGTGTTTCACCAACTGCTTCGCCGCTCACCCCACCTTGCAGTGTACATCAAAAGTCTAGTGCTGAATTGAACTTTTAGCAAGCGTGAAAACCATTAGCCTGGAAGTTTCTGTCGCATGGGCCTTCCTGCCACCCAATTTCACCAATGTTGGCATGCTCCGTTCTCTCACGCCAACATATACAGGATTTTCCATTCTTTTTGGTCTCTTGTCTTGAACACCTAGAGCTCTACTTCTACTCTTCCATTTCTTTCACGGAGTTGCCAGACAGCGAGGTCTGATTGCACCTCAAAACATTCACATTGTTTCATACATGGGAACAGTCTCTGTCCACTATCTGCCACTATGACATCTCATCACTCATGCACCTATACATCCACTCGGGTCCACATTTAGGCCCAATCAACTCATATGCGAGCATTGGCCAAGTTTTACAAAAAGCGCCCAACCTCTCCATGCTCACTGTGGATGAAGGTAAGTTTTATCCTGACTATAAGACATATATATCCTGAACACCTACTGAAGCAGGGTACCAAGACCATGAAATGCCTGAGTATCTACAAAGCTTCATGTCCCAAATCAGGTCAAACCCCAATCAGTCGTGTGCGCTTTCATTGGAATGGAGGTTTTATCTGCACTATGGGTCAGAGGACATGCATTACCAGCAAGTAGACTGTGTTGTTTCGGCGATGGGTGGTATCTCTGGAATCGACACCATCACATTCGAGCTTGGACCTGGGGTAGATTTCGGACTTCAGGTGCTTTGACGTGCCTGCAAAGTTTTGATAGAGCAAGGGACTGTTTCTTGTATTCACCTCGATGAATGCTGCTATAGCAGGGGTGCGGACATGGGCCAGATCCACTACACAACATTTGTATTCAAAGAAACACTAGAGGAGGATTGCGTTCACCTAATCCATGAGGACGCTTCAAACAAATGTCAGGCTTGGTGAACTGTTGGAGTATGAAAAACAAGTAGAATTCTCTTGAAGGACCTGCTGTCAGTAGCTACTCTTCATCCCGTTGCATAGTTTGTATTCCTGTCTGCTCTCGGAGCTGCAACAAGAGCCGGTCATCAAATTCCCATCAGGTAAAGAGATGCTCATCATTGAGGGTGAGATTCCCTCAGCTGGTGGCATCCTGTTGACAAAGAATGCCATAAAAGAAAGGCGAAAGGGCTGTTGCTTTCAAAGCAGTCACCCTTCTAAGTCAACTATGCATCATCTATTTTTATTTAATGTTTAGGGTGCACATTGCATCCAGAATTATGAATGCTTCTTCACCACATAGATGGGCTATATAGCGAGGTCTTTATTGTCCTCCACTGATTCCTACCGGAATCCTGCGGAATCCGGTCATTCCGGAGGAATAATTTTTGGGTCATTTTGGCTGAGAGGCCAGCCAAAATGTGAAATTTCATTCCGGAGGAATGCAGACCGGAATAAGCTGCAACCGGAATACCCAACAGGAATGGCCGGAACGGAATGGCCACCGGAATCCGGTTTTTCCAAAAAAGGAAATATGGTTATTTTTAGCAACAACGTAAAAATATCACACTATTACATAAAATGACATCAAAATGAGACTGTGGAACCTATTTCTAATCAAGATATTCTGTATTTGGCACATGCAATTTTCAAAACCGCCGGCTTTGGGCAAGTTTTTTGCATTTTTCTCGATGACGAAAGCAGCTAGTCACATGATTTTGATATATTTGTGATTCTGGAAGCATGCTCTATAGTTACTTTTTTTGGCAAAAAGTTCCCACGGTCCCCAAAACAGACCAAATAAGGGGATTTCAGTTACCCGAGTGAGATGACATATACATATTTGTAATGTCCTTAAAATTCTGAATCTGATGGTACCCCATTGACCCTGAATCTCTCAGAATTGGTTACGCAATCTACAAATATATTATAGATAGATAGGGTATGTAGTCTGATGTTTTTGGTAGGTTAGCAACAGTTCTCTGGTCTAATGGTTAAATGGTCTGGGATATTAGCTACTGGATTTCTTCCGGGGCTCTGGGTTCAATTCCTGAAAGATGCAAAATTTTTGAGTGATATTTTTCTCTGAGTTCTGTCTAAGTCCACCAAGTTGAAGTCCTAACCGGAATTTTGGTCATTCCTGTGGATTCCGGTCAGGATTCCTGCAGAATTGAGTCCATTCCTGTGGATTCTGGTCCATTCCTGCAGATTCCTGTCCATTCCTGCAGAATCCGGTCATTCCGGGAGGAATCAGTGGAGGAATGAAAAGTATTGTATATAGCGGCCATCTGTGGAGTGGACGATTATCATCCAAGTCCCCATCAACAATGTAGTTTCCTCTCAACATTATTCTTCTCATCATTAACGAACTCGGTCACCAGGATGCTCAGGATACACTCTGTGCCATGTCCCTTGTCTCTCATTTGCTATACCCTTTTGCGTGATCCTACCTATGGCAGTTCCTCGAACTGTGATCACATGACAACTACTCAAAATTCTCTCATTTAGCTTCCAAAAATGCTGATCTCCCCTCACATGTCCGCTATCTCTGAGCGAGTTTAGACCCCATGGACAAACAGTGATGCCTTGGTGTCCTCAACCTTTTCTGCCAGTCCAGTCGGTTGGAGTGCATCAAGTTTCACCTTCTCGGCACACGCAGACTCCCCCTCTGTACCTTCACGCCGTGGCCAACATCATCTCCACTGCTGCAAATATCCTTGCAGTGGTTTATGGCAGCATCGGTCATGCATCTCTTCAGACTTTTGCCACAGTCTGCCACGTCTAGCTTGTAGAGTCTGTATTGGCTCATCCCACCCAGCCTCTTCGACATCCAGTTCCTCTCCAGACGCTGACGCTCTGCGAGTGGGGATCAGGTCAATCCCTCCTATTCCTTGATAGAAGTGAGTTCAAATTCCCAGTCCTCACACACATCCTCTTGTGGTGGTCCCTGCCTCCCAATGATGACAGCAACATCTATGAGCCATTTAAATAGGTCCTTGCTTCTGCTCTGAACATGAAGCTGGTTATGGTGTACTACAATGGTTTGGATACCACAACCCTAGTCTTTTTGGTCGATACTGACGAATGCCTTTTTGAACAGAGATCCATGATGACCAGGGTCCTGTGCGTGTCTGCCTCGCCACCTTTTTGTGTGCACTTGACTCTGCAACCCGGATCTCTCACCAGCTGTCACTTGAATGGTGCTGCATCCCAACGCTGGAGGACAGCACTAGACAAGTGCAATGCCAAGCACTGGGCACTCTTGTCTATGAAATGAGGCAGCTGTCCTGCTTCAACATGATCACTCTCTGTTTCATAGGAAGCAAGACCTTGGGCAGATATCTGCTCAAACTGGGTTACGACAACATGATATGACAGTGCAATAACCGCTGTTTTCAAGTGGACCGTATTTCGAACCCAGCTAGCCTAGACCAATGACGTAGGTTCTATGGACTCTACACCTACTCGAGTTTTCAATCCAACTATCCCAAGAGAGAGAGCCATGAGGATGTTTGTCCGTGGGTTAGATGCGTTGAAGTGCCAGGTGTTCTTGCCTGGAAAGACAAGATTTTGAGCAGGAATAGCTTGCATGACCTTTCTTGGCATTGTAATTTGTTTTTGGACTGATACTTTTTATACACCCTTGGCCTCGGAGGCAATGAGTAATTTTTTTTTGTTTTTTCTTGTCTTCTTGCACCTGCCCTTGTCTGCAAGCAAAGCGTGGGCTCTCTTTCCTCTGTCTCATGATGATGGCTGATAGAGGTCAATAAAGGCACATATGACCACAGTAGATGTTCAAGACAGACCCACAATTTTTTTCTCGCTACCGGCATACGTATGAACCCCTTGTCTCCCAACGATAGTCTAGTAGTCGAAGCTGCATGCTCTCACTGCAGGCAAATGGCTCAAGCCAAAACTGTTCTGGTGGTATCTTGGGTTCTATTTTGATTGTAAGCTCACTTTCAAGGAGCATGTGAGATATTATTCCACCAAAGGATTTACATCGGTTGTTTCGATGAAAATGCTTGGGTCTTCTACCAGAGGGTTGCCGCCGCATCTTAAGCACCTCCTCTACCACACGTGCATTATCCCCATAATTACTTATGGTTACCGCATGTGGTATTTCCGTAAGGGCCGTAACAAGGGCCTTATTGCTCAACTCACCAATGTTCAGCGTAAAGCTGGGCTTTGGATTACTGGGTGCTTCCGCACCTCTCCCTCGCGTGGCGTCGAGGCCCTTGTGGGCCTTCTGCCCATGCATCTACTTTTGGACAGACTGAACTCCCGATCGATAGCTCGGATTTCTCTCTTGTCTGATACGCACCCGGTCCGGTCTTTCATGGCTGGGCCTCTACTTAAAAGAGCCATTCCTCATAAGATGGCTATGGAGAATATGACCGACTGTCAATGAGAAAAGTTGCACGGCGGACTTGCGGGCAATGCATTGTTCCACCCCGCTGGTCTGGAGGAACTGGAGCCATTTGCTCCAGACGCCAGGCCTGGATATCGTCTAATGGACCGGCATGTGAGCCGGTTTACATGGATGGCTAAACCCTGTATCAGTAGGGCAGAAGACCCTGATACTGCATGGAAAATCATACTGGATAAACTCATCGAAAAGTGTGACGATGAGCCAGGAACTGCATATGCTGGTGTCGACGGCTCGGTCCCTCCGGGGCCCTGGCAGGCCGCCAACGGCATTGTTATCAAACAGCAGGGTGCACTGGTCTTAGCCAGATGCCACTCTTCTGGGCGGGCAATAAGCACTGATGCTGAGCTCGATGCCGTCTCGGTGGCCATCTCCGCAATGGTAGCATTCGGAGATGTCACCAGGATAGTCATTTTCACGGATTCGATGCACGCTGCTCGAATGGCCGTTGATCCTTCCCTGCATTCTCATCAGGGCTCATCTCTGATAGTATGTCGGACACTTGAACAATGGTTCCAGGGTGGTGGCAACCGAAAAGTCATTTTTGCAGAGTCTCCCTCCGATATGGAGTGAGACGTCCATCAAGAGGCTCATGACCTCATCCTTGGGTTTCCAGGTGTACCTGTTACACTGAATACCCCTCTATCTATTGCTTGGCTCAAGAACAGAGCTGACACTGTAGCGCGGGATGCCTGGTTGACAGAGGTTGACGAGGTTCCCAATTTGCTTGGCTCCAATTTCTTGGAGTTAGAGGATCTAAAGGGTAATCCTCTCCGTCTGACCCCCATTCGTGGCGGGCCATGGCTTGAAGTGGGTGGCTGCAACTCTCAGTTGTTCGCCCGCATGTGCCGTGTAATAATGAATCATGCTCCGATCGGCTCGTACTATGAGCCGTTCAAAATTGACGATCCATTAGCTCTCGGTTGCACGTGTGGGGTTTATCCTCAGACGCGCGATCACCTCTTTGGGTGCCCAAAGCTCCCGATGCTACCTTACAGGGCCCCGCACCTAGTGTGGGGTCTTGAGAAATATTTGAGCAACAACCCTAGTGCGTTTGCATTCAGCCGGCCCCAGGCCGGAGTCAGATGAGGGACTCCGGATGGGGGGTAATCTCATGTGCGGGTGGCGCTGCGGTCAAAGTGACTCACTGCCCGTGAGTGTTGGCTCAGTGCAGTCAAAGGCCGAGAGGCTGGCGGACCTGGTCGTTCCAGGTTAGGGAGGCTCTACCCTTCGGGGTCGGGTTTTTCGCTGCGTCGTTCTGGACCCGGCTTGGTGGACGGCGGCTTGGACTTCGGTTCTTGCTTAGCTATGACCACGTCGATTTTACCATCCAATCGGGGAGGGCCTGGCAGGCTCCTCTCGCATCTGGGTGACCCCCCTGTCCACCCTTTTAATCCATATTTACCTTATGCTCGGTAGCGTTAACTACGCCGCACGTCTGTATTTCCTGGGCTGCAAGGTCCACTATCTGGGTTTCAGGCTGCTGTGCAGTCTCGCCCGCGTCGCATGCTCCCCTGCGAGCAACCAACTCCTTTCTTTTGCTTTGGGTATTGTAGCGTACTTGCTTGTATTAGATAGGGTCCGGCCTGCGATCATGCACCGGTATATAAATTGTTGATTTAAAAAAAAAAAAAAAAAAAAAAAAAAAAAAAAAACAAAGAAGCTGCATGCTCTAGTTGAAAAAATTCACTTGGAGTTGATATGGAGTGAACAAGAAATCAAGTGAGTGTGTGTTGGTGTACCCGTCCCAGATGATAGTGGAGGACACCCAGGCTCAAGAACCCCTCAGAGAGGTGCTTTCGTCTGCCCTCGATCTCAATTTCTATATCTGTATCTACACAGGCCCCACCGGCACAAACTAGAGCTGACCCATGGCCAAGAAGTGCACGCAAAACTCACCGCAGGGTGGACTATCTGCTACTGTCCATCGACCACTGCACTTTGTTGCATACACTCCCCACCAGAAGAAGCTGTATCCTGCCATTGCATTTGCCACTCCAGTTCTCCTTTGCAGATGTTTCTTCTGCATGTGGTCCCTTCGGTCTTGGGTGTGGTTTGTTTGGATCAGATGCTGTTGGTCTGTTTGTCTCATGTTCATTTGGCACTTGTGAAAATCTCAAGTGCATCCGTATTCCATAACAAATCTGACTGGGAGTACCCACTGCGGTCTATTTGCACTGTGAATCTCCAGTCGATGCACCAGCAAGCTCCTGCATCACCTCCACTCCCACTGCTGGCACCCCCCAGTCTCTCTGTGTAGAGCTGTATTCCCCCATCAACACTCGCTACTTTTGCCCTTGCTGCTCGGCCCAACTACATGTGTCATTACGTGGATTTTACGCATTTTCTTTGCCTCGCACAGAGTATGTGCATGGAATGATGTAAGTTCATGCCCCCTTATCTCAGAGACATGCTCATGTGCCTCCTTCAGTGGAAAGCACCTCCTCTGCCTTGGAGAACCTCCGGGCAGTGCTGTACCGGCTTCCCCGTGAACCCTACAGTTTCCGTAGCAGGTGAGGTGTTGCGGGGCCTGTGACACTGCTGACTTTTCCCTACAACCTATGCTCAAGGGGTCTCCCTGTCGACCCTTGTACCCCTGCTCAGCCTGAGGGCACACACCCTCCCATTTTGCTCAGTAGGTCAGACAGTGCAGAGCCCACTGCACTGCCTGATATACCCTGCAGCGAACCGCTCTACTCGCCAGGTGCAGAGTGTCCTGTACTTGAAAAGCAGAGCAGCTCACTAGAGATCAATGAGCAAACCCCTACACCCTTCTGGTCAAAATTTGACCTGGCTAGCATCATCGCCAGCTACTGAGAGCAAGCCACCAAGGAGAAGCTGTTTCCACCCATCAGTGAAGAGTACGATGCTGCTGTGTTCGACCTTCCAGAGCTGCAGCCTGCTGCTGGGCCCACAGAGGAGCCAGCTATCCCAGCCATGGTGAAACACCTGGCACTAATCTGCCAACTGCAACTGAAGCTGAGTGCAGAGGAAGGGCCAGCCAAAAAAAAGAAAAAGAAGAAGAAGAAGCATGCCGGTAAGCGACTCACAGTGGAGCAGCAGGCCTCTGGCAGTGACAGCTACCTGGGGAAGCTAGCCACTATAACTCCTTGAGCATACCACATCACAGAGTTGTACAAGAGCAGTCGCTACAGCGTCGACAGTGACACTTGGTATACAGTGACCAGTTGGCATGGGAGGGCCCCTCTGCTCCAGGACCGCAAGCAAATTGATGCCACCTATAGATCTGGCGCAATCAAGGAGATCCTGGAGGCCTTCTTCTACCTGATCTGCTATGACAGTACATTTCCCTCCAAATTCAATGACCGCCTGCTAAATTTCATCCAGAGAGAAGCTGCAGCCTGCGATCCTGCTTGACCAAGAGAATGTTTGCATATCGCACCACGCAGTTCAAGTAGATGAAGGAGAATGCATCCGAGTTCTACACAGCCATAGAGTCCCTTCTGCGCCTGCACTTGGACAACCCACAGCTGGCTGCCATCAATGCCAAGGGAAGCAGAGGCTCTCACTTCCCCTGTATCACAGGCCACAACTACCAATACACCAAGGCAAGCACCTCCCCACAAAAGTCCTGTAGCGACTGTTGACCCTTTTTTCAGGAACCTATGCTGACTCGTTTTCATATCGACAACATCCAGGCTGTCACTGCTTTCAGCCAGACTGAAATTGTCCAGAGAATCACGTACGCCGGTCCTCTCTCTTGCATTGACTTGGCATTGACCCACTTTCAGCAGCCTCATATCTTCTTTGATCCTGACTATCTTTCTAGGAATCACAGTGTGCTTCCTCAAGTCATCAGATTGGCACTTCCAGCACCACAGAATATGACCTCTCTTTGGCTACTTCTGGAACCTGTGCATCAATGGCATGTTCCTAGGCCAAAGGCGAATATTCACAAAGCCCCACGCCAATGCAAAGAATGACATCGGTGTCTGTGCTCTGGTCATCTACCTTATACCAGGTATGCTCTTCCACATACCCTGGTCTGCAACCTGCCTAACCTCCTTCCCCAGGAAAGGTTTTTGATCACAAAGCAAAGGCCTGGCTCATCCTTTGGGAGGCAGGTGTTGTGATTGAGCTGCCACCTTGGGTAGTCTTCCTCTAGCCTTCGTCTCTGCTCTACCACTTTAACATTGATGTTAAAGGTGCATGTTTATGCAGCAAAACAGATGGAGTTGGCTAATAGATGTTTGCTTTTTTCTAGATTTCAAATTTGTTGTCACAGATGGAGAGAAGCCAACACCAGAGAAATCGCGCCCTCTGGGAGGTGAAGGTGATGAAGGCAGAGGGAGTCTGGTGTATTTCAACCAGGCAACAATGTACCATGGCCCAGAGACTAGCTACGACACCTTGCAAGAGGCTCGCAAAGCAGGGCTGACTGGAGTTGTAAGTCCAGCTGAAACTGCCTGCGCCGCATTTACTCAGCAAGTGTGGATGGTAGGCATCTTGCTCTCTTTATCTCATCGGTACTAGTTAGACTGCATGTATACTCCATAGCACAAGAAAATGTTTCAGAGGTGGCTCTTGGTCAGAAACTCTGGCTCTGCAAGAGCTGCTGCAGCTATGCAGGTGAAGGCGGAGAAGCGAACTCCAGTGAGGGTGTAAGCAGCATTGTGCGAGAGAAGCACCCCCTTTTTCTGATACCAGGCACACTGTCTGTGGGGAAAATGAAGATGCTGACATGTGCATGGAATAGCTGGGGGGATGGAGTGGGCAGAGCTCCCTAGAATGCCATTTGTGATTGACTCACCCAGATGGCCATCACCATCACCTGTGACTGACTCCCGCCCTCTCCCACAGCCCCAGGACCCCCCTGCATATCCATTGTGTGCTGCACCCTATGATATGAGGAATGAGATACAGGTGTACTAGAACCTAGGAAAGGTGAGGTGAGTCCATCCAATGCTGCAGAAGGAGTCTGGCACACCTCCGTGGATTCACCACACCACTGACGCTGCGCTCCGTACCTCATCTGCACCCCCGATTCCACCTCCAGTTACGATGCAGCTATCTGCACAAACTGCACCCTTTGCAGCCTAGCTCCAATTCATTCACGGTTGCTCTCAGAGACACCTAGGCGCAGGCCCCATGAGCCCATCATTCGTGTCGCATTCATTCAAACTGCATCGGGGGCCTGCGTTGCACATTTGTATTACATGCCTCTGCTATGCATTCACGCTGGGCACCTCTGTTACATGTTCACATCACGCTCTCTCTCTCTCCACTTGTCACACATCTCCACATGCTACTACTCTTCACTGCTACCCTCTGATGCACACCACAACCGAAATCATCATCCTCTGCT
>JADNRV010000153.1:0-127943 GCA_015499995.1 Flammula alnicola | reverse complement strand
CCGACCGACAAGAGGTGGTGCAAGCTCTGCTAGTTTATGTCCAGTCGCCCGAGAGAGAAAACGCGCACCAGTAGAAGCTGCCGATGAATAGAGTTTCACGGGTTCTAATGTTGCGAATTTCTCCATCGAAGCTAATTTCCTTTAGAAGCTAGTCCCTCCCGAGGACGAGCTGGTCGATGAGTGAAGGCTTTTCATCGTTGGGGCCGGCGGTGACGACTCTGATCCGACTCAGACGAGAGGTAATTACGCTCACGTGATTTCAATAAACTTTCTCGAGGAATTTCAAAATTCAATTTCAGGAAACGTCTGTCCTCCAAGGCTCGGAGTCCACATGGCCTCCACATCCCTGATGGTCCCGCTTCATAGTATATGACCTCTTGTAGAAGTCGACTTTCTACCTGAGGCTAGCAACTACACCACTTAAAGGTGTCTCCCTAACCTGGGCTGCGAGGCTGCAACTCTGAATATTCGATGCTAGAAGCACATCCATACAACTGGGATCTACTACGGTGAGATCCATATCTTCCAAGTCAAAACGCTCAAGAGAGCACTGCCGAACGAGTATGCACGTTGCATTATAGCACTCCATCGATGTGACCAGACATGATTACTATCTGGTCTAGCAGTCTCTCGGTTGACAGAGGACAGCGGCTTAGAAAGGAGAAGTCATGTTCGACAAATGTCCTTGGAGGCATATCATCTCTGCTGATCTATGGGCGTCTCTCAAGACGGTGTTATAATCTCCCAAACTGCTCTTGACGTTTTCGATGGGGTTATACCTCTACGCTGCTACTCCCGGAACTTGGCTGGTCGTTCATCGCATATTGAGTTCCGGGTAGCGTCTCTTGCGGGTCTCATCTTGCAACCGTCGAAGGCAACGGCGTGTGCCAAAACCCGACTATCACAACGAATGTTTCCCAACAACATGTGGTCCATATTCTTCCACTAAAGATACATCGCGGAGAATAGAATAGTCACCTTTTCACTCAGCAGCAATGGATCCATGTAATTGAGACTCCCCATGGCTAGTCATCCACTCAGAGGTCCACGTGCTTCCGGAATAAATTTAAACTTCTCAAAGAAGCCCGGAGAAGCCCTCGCTCTCCAGGCCATGGGCGGGGACAACTTGCGGTACGTGACTTGTTGGAGCATGTGCGTTGACGACTCATGCTCGTATCTGCAGATTCCTGGTTTCTCCGGTATCGGTTATTCTGACCCCTGCACTTGCTCTATGTATGTACGTCGAACCACTGGATGTCTATAGGAGTTGCAGGTTATGTGCCACCCCAGATGATCATTTCCGAACCTCTCGATGTTGTACTTCTTGCAAGGTTTCCTTGTTCCGACACTGATTCTCGCGTTATGCCCTGTGGAAGAACACATGGTTATTTGGCCGAATTCGCCTAAAACAAAACGCCGGCGTGACTCTTCCTTGAACTCAATCCTCGCGACTCGACTACAACTCTTATGTACTACTCCCGTCAATCCGAGAAGTTCTCAGAATAATAAGTTTCATCGTGTGCATTGAGATTTATTTTCGTGGTGGCTCTCAGATCCAGTGTTTTCTGCTTTTGACCTCATGGAGCCTCGATGTTCCTCGCTTCCATTGTCCAGACCTGTAACTCAATATCCTCACAACCAACAAAGACAATTCAATCCAAAGGACCATACTGCCATCGGAGTCCCTCCCGATAGCTCTCTTTGTAGGCTTCTCATATCTACATACTCTGTATTCTACTCAATCTAACTCCGCCTTTCCTGGAATAGTGAGGGCTACAGCTTAATTCTCATCATCCGCGCCCAATGGACATTGTCTGCCCATCCGCCATCCTCGGATGACATGCCGCTCGCAACATAGATCTCACCTTCCCAGCATGTGATAGGGACTCCTGAACAGCACTTTTTCCCGAATCGGACCGTTGCAAGGACGACAGGTATATAATTGAACTGACTGAAGGTGTGTTTCGACAAGTTACACAGCAATGCGTACCTCGCTGATCTTTGGTCTCTCGATCTTCGCGCTTCCAACGGTCTCCCAACAAATCTGGGACATAGTAAGTCTTTTTCTCTGACCTTTCACCGCCAAATTATTTCTAACATTGCTTACAAAGTGGCAAACACATGGGAGAGATCGAAGCTCTTTACATCGTTGGCCCCTTCGTCTCCCATCAACTTCGTAACCCCAGGACCCATCGGAAGTGCTGACATCGTATCAACGACGGAACGCTATATCAGTCCATCGTCGGCTTTGGTAGTTCATTGAGTATGCGCTGTTCTTTTTCTTTGTTCTGTTCGTTCACAGCATATTTGATCAGCGGATTCTGCTGCTTTGACACTTAACAACCTGAAGGTACGCATCATTTTTTATCAATTGCATCACTTGCTCACGCTAAATCGATTTAGACTAAGAATTCTGGCAACTATTGGAACTTATTGCAGTATATGTTCACAACCACTGACGGTGCCAATGCCGCTGGATTGAACTACATACGGGTTCCCATAGGCGCCTCGGACTTCTCGGCGAACTGTAGGTGTAAATGTAAACTATTTTTAGATTGGGTTTTGATCCATTTATAATTAGTGTACAGCTTGGACGACACCAGCGGAGACACCAGTTTTAACAATTTCAACATCAACAACGTTCCTTCATATGTCTTCTCAGTACTCAAGGATATTCAGTCAACGAACAGCTTGATCAAGATCCACTTACTTCCATGGTCTCCGGTAAGCCGAGGAATGTCGTAGCGATCATGTCAACTAACTTTTATGACTCCCAGCCTGGTTGGATGAAAGATAGTGGTACTATGAATGGTGGATCTTTGCAGTCGCAATATATTGGCTCCTGTTAGTACCTTATCTCACTTCTGTGACGTGGCGCAGACTATGAAGTGTTCGAGCATAGATCCTACGTACCTCCTGAAAGCCGTCCAGGGCTTCAAAGCAAAGGATTTCCTATCTACGCGATCTCTATCCAGGTCAGTAGCCCGACTGTCGTGGTTATATAATGTCTTAAAGTCTCTTACAGAATGAACCGCAAAACAGTAACCCGACCTATCCAACATGCACCATGAGTGCAGATGTAGAAGGCCAGATCGGCACCACTCTTAGGAACCTCCTAATTCAAATGGCCTCTCGAGCGTCAAAATCGTGGGATACGAGGTCCGTTCTTTAATTTAAGCCTAGTAGTATAGTTCAATGAAGAACATATTTCAGCACAACTGGGACGACGCTGGTGCTTATCCGGTACAATTGGTGAGAGTTTTCTTTACCAATTTTTCATGTACCTGGTCTCACGAGACTCACCTCCTTGATAAGATGAATTCATATGCAAGTGCCTTCACAGGGGTGTCCTTCCATTGCTACGCAGGCTCGGTCTCTAATCAGACCAGTTCCACAATGCATTTCCATCGAAGGTAAAAAAACTACTTTCCTACCTGCCTTCCATCATTGATCGATTTTCTTTGGCGCATAGGCCATCTATTTCACTGAGTGCGCAGGTACCATTGGATCTGATTGGTGGAGTGATATCAAGGTAAGGTTTATATCTAAATATTGTGGCTTCCATTGCTCATGAGATTTAGTGGTATATGGATAACTTGTAAGACGTCGTGTTCGCTTTATCTGACTGCAAGATGAAGCTGGGATTGTGCAAGGTGGATCGGAAGCTTAGAGCACTTCTCTCAATCAGTATGACACCCTTTGCTAACTTGAGAATCGAAGCCGAATACGGGCCAATAGGGACTCATGTGGAGCATCGCAGCTGATGGTAATGGAAACCCCAAGTTGCCTGGTACGAACAGCTGCGGCGGCAATGGATGTCGTCCTATGGTTACCGTGAACAGTGATGGCAGCTATTCATTCAACCAAGAATGTGAGTCGCTTTGAAACTGATATTCATGGATCCGGTTAACTTGTCATAGTTTATTCCATGGCACAAGCCTCGAAGGCGATCATTCCGAAGGACGCTGGAGGTCCTTACGGACAACGAATCGGTGTTACTGTCGGAGGGTCTCTGAGCTGGGCGCTACGAGTAGGAGCCTATGTTACAGGTCGAGTGTCCTCGAGTGATTGGTTAAGATACTCGATTGTCGTTTTGAATTGTAAGTCGGCCTATAACTTATCCAATCAGGGCACCTCGTTCTGATATTTCCACTTTTATAAGGGGACGATAGTGCATCTACTACCTGGAACCCACAACCAGTGACTACGACGATTGAGTTCCGAGGAATGCAGGTCAGAATTGTTTTCATCAACGATTTTATGTCTTTTTGATCCTCGACTTTGTGTATACGCAGGCCACATATACCTTCCCTGTAGGCGTGACAACTTTATGGTGGTTTGCACCTGCAACTGGAAATGCAGCGAGTGCAAGAGGCGTTCCAGGCTTCCAGAATGCCACTTCGCCCGATGCAATCAAGGCGACTACATACAACACAACTAATTCTGTCAGGTCAAACTCGATGAGGATCAAGGTAGTACTAAGTATCCACGCTCAAGCCTTGAAATAATGACTTGATGCCACCAGACGCGTCCAACTTAGTGCTTCGTTTATCACGATACCTAATCTATCTTCTATTTCACGATTGGAGGCAGCATCTGAACCGCCGTATAACTTATTCATCGATTTGTACCCAAATTGCTCCATTAACTTTGTTCTTATTAGCACTCACGGTGTTTTAAACAAGTTAGACGATGGGGTATTTGTTGCCCCCTTTCAATCATAACTATCCCAATTGCTTGTATATATACATAGGTAGGTCCTTGTTACTACCACGAAACTCGAAATTGATATACCATGCAATATTCTCTGATCTGCTAAATATAAAACAAAAATGATCATAAAATCAGTCATAAAGCAAGGCAATCCTCTCATTGAGCCATGGCCGCCATCCGCTTGCACTCCTCCTTATGGTTCTTCCAGTCTCTGAAACGATATAGATTGTGAGCTTGCATCGCTAGATAGAGAAAAACACTTACTCCTTCTGACACGCTCGATCGCAGTAATATACTGATTGGCAGAGGGCGCACGATGACTTCTTCCCTGTCGTTACACCCTCAACGCGTGCCGGACAAATTATATTACAACACTTCCTCTCCAGGCGGTGCCTTTCACGGATCGAGGCGCCTGTCATCCCAAGCTTGCTGATAATCTGCGACCACAGGTTAATATATTTCCGCTGGTGCTGCGCCTCGTCGACACGGAGCCAGCGCAACATCGGTATTGCGAGCGGCTCAAAGGCCGCTTTCGCTGCTTGCATCATCGCAGGCGTGGCTTGATACCTGCACCGCCCGTGCGGCGTCTCGCAGGTGATGCAGTGCCAGACGCGCTCGAAGATATCGAACCAGGGCTCAATGGGCCCATTGTGGCCTTGAGTGGGAACTTTGCTCGTCACTTTGAGACCGGCTACGCCAACCTCGGCCATACATGTGCTGGAAAAGAGTTTGGTGAACATCTCCACCGGATCGTCTGCGCTGGTGGTCAATCGACTGGAAAGTGGTCACGATCAGTAGATTTTCATAAGGAGAAAGTCTTCGCTGACTCTGTGAAGATCGCTGCGTCCTCGAGAATCTGCTCGATGAGCTCCGGATTCTGTCCACTAGATTTCAGGTGGCGAAGTGTGGCGGCCATGAGGTATTTATGGACACGTCCTCTGACAAAAGGAGCGAGGAAAGGTTCTTTACGAACGATGAAGTGGGAGAGTAATGGTACCTCCTGGGTCAGGTCGGTCCCCGACAGGTTCTTGTCCTTGAGGTATGAAACAACTCGGGAAATAAGGTACGACGTGTCAAAAGCTTTGAATGCGATGTCCAGGTATTCAGGAGGTGGGTTGTTCAGTGACGAGAAAAGGACCGTCATGGCATCTGTCGTAGATATTCGCGATATAGCTCGTGAACAAGAATCCGGGGTTGTCTCCAGCCAACATTGTACCACAATGGTGATGGTCTTCACCTCGACCACTGCCCTATGCTGGATGAGTAAAATTTCGTCAGATAAAAAATCATTTATGTACCGCTTGAAGGTCCGATCTTTGAGAAAAGCCCGAATCATATTCGATACACTGATCCTGCTCTCATCGCCGTCCGATCCGGGCTGCTTCAAGAGAGCAAAGTCGCGCCAAAGAACATCGATGATTCTGGGATAGGCCGCACGCAACTCTTGAAGTATCGCGGCATCTTGAACTTCACTATTTTCACGTAGAATCCCAGCAAGTGTGTTGCCAAGACCCATGACGGGGTTCTTCCAGTATGGGACATCGAGCGCATCCGGGTCCGTGGGTTTGCTGTTCAGCATGTGTTTGACAAACATCGCTGGTGCCCCCGCACGACGGTATAATGGGTTGCCGGCTTTGGTCGCCACTGCGTTGACAAGCGGAGACATGGGGTCCACCTTCGCAGCTTCTGCCACTGCCTTGTGGGGTGGTAGAGTCGAGACCATCTCCTGCCAGGCTCGAACTGCCTGACAAGTTGGAAGGCAACTTGAACTCGAAACGCCCTTGGATTGTTTGACCGTCTTGCATGTGCAGTGGGCGAAGCGGGGATCCATGGAAGAAGTTCTTGGGAAAGACTGGGCAAGTTACCAAAGATACAGTGAGAAAAGAATCAGAGTATCAGATTCATGGTCGTATCAAGGTCGTATACCCCGCCATTTTGGCGAAATGTTGAAATAGCGGCGTACATAAATTAAAATAAAATTCAAAGACTGCCCTACATGACACGTGACCCAGCTGGTTTTCTTGAACTTCAAGGAATCTAGGGTTGCGGAAAAAACTCCGAATAAGTACCCAAGTGTAAGTTACAATGTAATTTACATGTAAATTACCTATTTTATGCAAATCCAGAAATCGGCCTTGCATTTTATGCATAAAATTCCCCACGTGATTTATTTTGTGTAGACGGCTATCAAAGGAGGAGGTACTGGTTATTACACAGGATGAGGCTGAGCACCTGGGAGATACTTTCGAGCCCCGCGAGTGGGTCTAGAGATGGGAGCACGGTTGGAGCACGGTAACGTTATCAGATTAGAATTTCTGCAGACAACAGGCGGCAGTCACGTGTTTTGGCGTGGGAAAATGTAGGCATGTAAATTACCATGTAAATTACATTACATGCCGTCCAAAATTGCGGATTTTGTAAATTACATAGTTACATGTAGGTCGAGGAATAAGTTCCGCAACCCTAAAGGAATCAGAAATTAGAATCAAAGATTTTCAAGCTCAAAGCTCGCTCTTTTCAAGCCTTTTCAACAAGCTATTATAAGTTCCTTCGCTTTCCCCCTTTGCGGACTTGAACACAAGTTTCAAGACAAGACAGTCAAGGTCTCGAGGGTGCCTTGAAAGGAAGGGGCACTGATCGCCACGACCTTGCATCATGATCCTCTCAACCTCACCTGTGCTGCCACCACATGATCCTCCATGACACAGATTAAGAACCTACTTGTCGCCAAATAATCTAGGGCCCTCAAGCGTTGACACTCAGTAAAAAATGAAGTCAGTAGTTGGTCATGAATTGGTCGCGAAATAGTCGAAAATAGAACAACTTACCTTTTACTGACTATTATCTGCTTTGGGGAACACATTTTTGACTTGCGGGAACAGGCTAATGTTAGTGATGGGCACGGGTATCGACACCCGTGCGGGTTTGCGGGTACGGGTCTAGCGGGTACGGGTGCGGGTGGGAATTGAGTCACCCTCAGGCAAACCCGTACCATGAGCCGGGTCACGGGTTTTCGGCCGGCACACGGAAAACTCCGAAATGTGTGTCAAAAATGTTCTTTAGTTACCAGAATAGTTAATTATGTAATGTAGTTTGATAAAATTTATTCTAATTCTAATTCAACATTTTACAATAGCACAAGTTCTCACGACGTCCCATCAAACCGCACGGGTCACCTGCAAACCCGCACCTGCAAGCACGGGATCCCGTACCCGTGCCATGGGTGCGGGTTTTGGCGGGTACGGGTGCGGGTCGACAAAAAATCGCCCGTGGGTTACCCGTGCCCATCACTAGCTAATGTTGTCTATAGTCAGTAAATTGTCAGACGCAGGTCACACACTAGTCAAACATCAGTCAGACCGAATATGCGGCCATTTCGTTGCGAAAATAGTCATATAAAAGTCATATCTAGTCATTCCAATCATTTACAAAGCACATAAAACAATATATTATATGTCAGACACTACACATGTACTAAAGTGAAGCTATATAGAGCTATCATAACCCCAAAACCCAGCCAAGAACCTGTTGACCCCTTTGCACCCATAGCTTGTATCCTTGCATTGGTTCTGTTCTATGAAATTGAGGTTTGGTTCAAATGACAGGGAGGTACTGGACTTACTCGGTTTCATCTGCAATGGTCGAAAGAACAGAACATGAGGAGTGCAAAATGAATCAGCAGTGGACTGGTGGTTAGGAAAGAAAAGGAGAAAATATGACATACCTTGGTTCGAAACCTGCTCCCCTCGAATCTCCATGGATCCAAACATTCCGCTCGACATTGAGCGTTTGGGGTATCTGCACAAGTCCTGCAATGAAAGGGGGTTTACTGGGCATGCAGAATAAAACTAAAGGAAAGAACTCACCAGTTCTTCCAGCCAGACTTTTGTGCGAGACGGAGCTTCGACGAAGTGATTGAGAAGAAGACAAGTTCAAGTTCAAGTTGACGAGTTTGGAATTTGAACATTAGATTCACGTGACATGAATATTTTCTCACAGCGGCCAAAACGAAAATATCGCTCAGTTTCGAATTTCAATTTGATGTGAAAGTGGGTGAGCTACGGACAGGTTTAGCCAAGGTTTAGCAAGTCCTAAACTCTCTGACTGGAGTATGATTGATGTACGACTACGAAATGACTATGTTTGCGATGCCAAGGCAAAGTTGACCTGAGATCCGTCAATGCATGACTTTTAACTGACTCGCCCCAGGCTCCTAAAACCACCCTCTCGTATCGAGAGTAAGAGCCTTCATCAGAGCGGTATGCGGTTTTTTATCATAGAGATAGTGGCTGTGTTAAATCAATGTACAAATATTAATAAATAAACCTTAGGGCTCAAACTCTCGATAGAGAGGCTGGCAACATTCGTCATCGGCAATCACCGTGATGGGTGTGTAAGCTTCGGCAGGTCCACGGCAAGTGACATGGCGAAGGTCTCTGAGTGAAGATGGACTGCAAGTGAGGTCGATGTCAAGAGAGTGCGAAAGAAGTTTTCTGGACTAACATGGAAGTACTTGAAGGCTTGTAGGACTCCGTGAATTAGATCCATTGTAGTGATATCTGATTTGTTGCCCGTATATGCAGTTTCCGTGAGTATCGTCATTCACAGACACAACTTCTTGTATCTTTTGCACAGCCAAATGGCAATTTTTTTTTGAGTAATAAAATGTTTTATTTGTTACCATGTCTAACAAGGCTCTGTGCGATACTCTCTATCTTCCTAATTTCTGGCATGACACGCCCACTCTTTTGGTCACTTGCCGTGGACCTGCCGAAGCTTACACACCCATCACGGTGATTGCCGATGACGAATGTTGCCAGCCTCTCTATCGAGAGTTTGAGCCCTAAGGTTTATTTATTAATATTTGTACATTGATTTAACACAGCCACTATCTCTATGATAAAAACCGCGTACCGCTCTGATGAAGGCTCTTACTCTCGATACGAGAGGGTGGTTTTAGGAGCCTGGACTCGCCCCAACTTTTCTATGAATATTGATGACTTTGTCCGACTTTGCGCGACTTTGCTTTTTACTGAGGTTGACACCTGTTGACACGCCCAATGTTCAAGTCGCTCAAAAGTTGAGGTCGTGAGCAATATATTCCAAGCCATAGCTATCGGCTGTTCTAACTTGTATTCGTTGCAGCTTCATTCCGTGTGATCTTTCCGTGATCGCTTGAAGAGCTCCCCGAAACTTTAAAGCCTTAGGCTATCTAACTGCTTCCTGCGGCCTACATATCTTCCGGGTTGTGCTCATGTTCGTGTCTGTTCATGTTCACTTCATCAATCAATCTCTCGCGGCTCAATAGTGTTTCCTCGACACTCACACATCGATATGCATATGTATAAACTCCCCTTTCTTATCGTGGTCTCTACTTTCCCTGAATCACGAACCCGATAACCGGGGCGGTGGGACTACCTTGCTTCCATTTATTGTTCTTACGTCAGGACAGCTTCATCAGGGCCAAACATGCAGGTTATAAGTTCAAAGCTTTGCTGTAGGATGGATTCTCATCGCCTTTCTGCTCTATCGCCGTCTCGTGGCTATTGCCAACTGGATTGACCCCGGGCCTTCTTCGTCGACATCTAAGGTAAGGGACAAAGTATCACAAGGACTTCACCATAGAACACAGCATGATACAAAGCAGGCCACAGCCCTCGAGCCCGTATACAAGCGGTATGTTATTGCAATCGCGTTTGGATTCGATCTGATAGTCTGCGAGGCCTCAGGCCTCAGGCGCATTGTCAACATTAGTATCCAGAGCCTGGCAAGTCATTCGACAGGAATGGCTAATTTGCACGCATTGCCACGCAGGCACTGCACTTTCTCCACCTGGCAGTCATTCATCGTCCAGCACCGGATTCCTAATTCATCAGCAAGGTATAATTCTTGCCGAAACCTGCTACGGCATGAGGATAATCTCAATTCGCCTTAATTCAACCTTAACTCAAACCTGATGAACATGCCGAGCACATTGAAACCTCGAGGCTGCTCGTCATATATATAGAGCGCGTGCGCCCCGCCCCTCGTCAATAATTCACGGTTCCAACGTCTTACTCCTGCTACGAAATGTGTAGGTTCCTTCAACTTGATCATCTATAAATGCTGAGGCCTCTTTTAAGCGCCGTCCCCTCAACAGTCAATCAATTATGCCTATATACCCTTGCCTGTGATGACCCGGACTGATGCCCGTAAGCTGTCAATGTCCTTCGTGCTTCTCGTATATTTCTCACTGGGATTCCCTTTAGCACCACAACCTGTGCCTCCGCGATCACAAGGTTCCCAGCCAATTCCTTCTCGTACACCGACTGGAGGGTATGACCAGAAAGTTTTTATTCAGTGTCATTTGCCCATTAACGCGAGAATCGTGAAGGTCAATCGAAACTCAGAATTCAAATAGTGAATTTCAATTTTTCCTCTTTGATTTAATCGATTTTTACCTTTAGACACAAGATACGACATATCCAGTTGGAGTGCCCATCCAGAAAATGGACATCGAATGTATGTCGTTACTCGCATCGCGAAGTAACTTCTCCGGTGGAATTTACTCGCCATGACCAGACGAGCTCCCTAAAGTTGTGCTCTCTGTCCGGGATGGATGGCAATGGACATGTCAAAGCGGCGCAGTTGTCGTACGTCGCTTGAAACCTCTCGTGGTACTTTATCCAATCAGCATAGTTTATTAGTCAGGTCTTTTGGCTGCCGTAGCTGCGCAATTGCTTGTGTTCTTCAAGGCCCCGAGTTCCTACTCTCATGCTTCGCAGACAGAAATTGATATTATCGTTGCCTTCTGCTACGCTGGACTCTTCCTCAACATTGGGGCCACGATTAGTTCGTTCGTACTGATCGACGAACTGGGCGAATTGGGATTCCAGGCATCAAGACGAGCGGACTCGCTAAAACAAATCGGAGAGATTAGCGTCACTCAAGAGAATTTGTTATTAAAATTCGGCGCAAGTCGCAGCTGGAAGTCGAAGCTCTACCATTGTGAGTGTCTTAAGATGATATGGAACTGGTGTCATTGATGACCTGGGCAATCTTGCTAGGGCTCTTTATTTTCTATTCAGGAATTCTCGCTCTGACTACCTCGGTCCTGGTTTATGCGTGCACGCAGGAGGCGGTGGCGACAAGGGTTGTGATGACCTTTATTGTTTCTGCTACTCTAGGTCCTACCACTTATTTCATCTTCCGACCTCTGTTCAATCTCCCACCCGTCTTGGGGCGCCGCAAGGATGCCACTGATCCAAAGGACTTGGAAAGCAAAGGAAATTAAACCTTATTACAAATGACGTCCGTACTACTGTACACTTGTGAAGCCATGAATTACAATCGTACAATCTTTCCTATAGCTAGTCCGAGTAGGAGTTTGAAGATATCAATGACTGCGATACTAAACTATTACACCTACTGCATCTGAGAGCGTTCAAATCACAAATTAATTATAGTAACCTCCAGCATTCCTATTGGCAGTCCATCCTTCTTGACTTTGCATTCCATTCGGGTCTCAAATGTGCGGTGGTGAATTCGTTTCTCGCAGGTATGAATTAGCAACAGCAGGGTATCGGTATGATGTAGCAGCATCCGCCATCCTACGATTCCAACATGTTAGGATATACTTTCCAATAAGAAAGGAAGAGTACAGTACTGGGCATGGTATGCAGCCCCCACGAAGCCTCATTGCAGGCTCGTTGGCCTCTCGTTGGTGCTGCGGATTGACCACAGACATGTTCTGCGCCGGAGCAGGCTGTTCAGCGATGACATTCTTTCTCGATATCGAGGTATGCGATTGAGGCGGAAATGCGGGCACACTTTTCTCGGCGAAGTCTTTGGAGGTGGGCATTGTGAGGCCGAAAGGTGAACGTTAACGTTTGAACTGCAGTTGTGGGTCTTGCAGACTTTATACCGAGGTCTAGAATGACGTCATGTGACCCTAACCCTAACTTAAGAGGTAAACGCTGATGGATCGTTATCAAGTGCGCAGGCTCCGTCCAGAGAGCCTCCATCTTAATCGCTTACCACCATCATGCCAGTTGGAGAGTATTCTTTGAGGCTTCAGAACGGTGTGCTCGTTATTTCTTGTAAAGCTCATGTTTCTCATAGATCGATGATACAGGAATCACAGGCGGTTTCGCACCACCAACACCTAATGCCATCTATACAATCACCCAACCCCTGAACAGTGATACCCTTACTATTGCGTCTTCAATACGTCCTGCGGGAACACCCAGTCTCCAGGATATCGCCCCCAAATTTATTAGCTCAAAGATTGATCACACCGCCGCCCTCGTCGAGGAGCTCTATGGCATTCTGAAGACCCTTCCTACAGAATCTCCTCCGGGCAGCGAGGATATCTACGGACTCGATACCAGCATCGCATGGGGAAGCGATGACCTCCAGTGGATGAACGGAGCACCTGGAGGATGCGGCGGTGGAAGCAGCACAGTGCACCCTACTGCTGAGGAGAAGGCCAAGTTCAAGAGAGCGGTTGATATTGTGCACGAACTCGTAGAGAAGGACGAATAGAAGTGCAGAAGCTACATGCGGGAGAGGGCCTAGATCGGTGAATTGGAGCCGACAATAGTTGTGTTATCAGGTATTTGACCGTATTGCGCATCTCAGTGCTATATTCCGGAAAGTCGGTTGTAAGTCGTATCAACCATTGATATTGTTTTCGTTATTTACAGCACAGAGTAATGATTTCGAAAATCAATTTGGTTGCTTTCTTCGACATTTTACCGTTGATTCGATAAATTATCTACTTCGATGAGAACTCGGTGATCTGCCCGTCAGACTTTCTTCGCTTTCCTCGAGGCATCTAGCAATAATGGAGGTTTGTGTTAACACTGCCTCTATTCCATTATTATTGAGCACTGCCATAGATATCCCCGCCTCCACATTACCGCGGAGAGACGTACGGAACAATTGTCAACAGTACTACGGGAAATACAAAAGGGTGACTTTTACTGTGAGCTAGGCAATAGTTTCACCGCTCTTATGATTATCCGCTCGGTGCTAGCGCTCAGCAGCTGCGCGGAGGAAATAAGTTTGCCACCAAATTGGTTTTCAGTCACATTCTCTCGGTGAAGGAGCGCCCGCCGCGCCTCTACGTACGCTGCCCAATCATGCGACACTGGCAATTTATTCCTACATTTCATTCACACAATTCCGACGGTCCGCTGTTGAAATCTGGCGCCCTATTTCCCCGACATAAGTTTAAAACCAGCTGTGCTATGAAAATGTTTACTGTGACGTTGTTCTAAGAACATTTATAGTATTCGCTTTCAAGCTGTCATATGCGCAAAAGCTCCGGGGAAGAATGATCAGAAGCATCTCATAGGTTCAGACGACTTACTACGTATCATTACTCCCGTAGGATCAGCTGAATGTTGGTTTACTAGTGGTACGGGTGGGGAAAATCTCCGGTTATTCATGTGATGCAACCTCTGACTTCGGAAGGTCAGTCACACGGTGCTGGTAAGTACTTACGATGAGCTGTCAGAAAATGCAGACACAGACGCCGATAATGGATACTGGGTGAGTTTCGTGGACAGCGGGTAAGGTGCAGGGCCACCTCTTGGTCTCTCAGAGATGTTATTTTTTCTAACACTTTTTTGGATAGAAAATAAATTGCGGGGGAATAGTTTCCGGATCAAAACCACTCCTAAAATGGATATTAGCTCACGTGCCAGCTAACACTATTTTAGAGCACCTTGGAAGCCAGCGGTGATAGGAGCAAACTTGTCCTTTATTCAATCTCACAGGCACACAAAAACTTCTTCATATGCCTGCACTACCGCTCAGCCTGGTCCCTACGCTATACAAGAGTCGTGGGGTTTGTCCTCTGAGATCCAAGGCGAATTCGAAAAAGACTCTGCATGCGGCGAGTCACACAACCTTCAAGTTGCTGTTGTCTTGACGCCAACTTTATTCCGAAAAATACTTCCCGGATCCCTTTCAAGAGGTACGCATTTACTTCGGTCATTTTTTAGGAAGTTCTCCGGCTCAATGCACAGTCTGCCTGTGGCACCTTTCGTGCCAATCTAAATCAAGGCATCACGGCAACTACGACTCGTCTTCAGTGACGCTTGCCTCCTCTTTCGTGGCAATTGTTGGATCCTTTCCAGATGAGGGTCTAGCATCGTGACCGTGCCACGGTGAGCCTGCCATGGATCGACGTGATACTGTTTCCGAAGAGACACCAACCTTGGTCTTTCGTGACAATATCTCTTTGTTCTCGAGTATTTCCCCCTCACTCAAGGCTCTCCAACTATGCCGGACATTTTCCGCTCACCGTCTTATAAAGATGGTTCTTGGTCACCAGAATCTGCATCAGTTCAATCAACTGCACCGGGTCTAATCAGGCTACAGGCATTCGCTACGATGTTCAACAAGGTCGCTCTCATCTCTTTCTCCCTCATCGCCATGGTGTGCGGTCAGCAGGTCGGCACTCTTACGGCCGAGACCCACCCCGCGCTCCCATGGCAAAGCTGCACCACTGCAGGCGGTTGCGTTACCCAGTCTGGGGCAAGATCGTCCTCGACTCCAACTGGCGCTGGCTCCACTCCACCACCGGTTCCACCAACTGCTACACCGGTAACACTTGGGACGCGACCCTCTGCCCTGATGGCACGACTTGTGCTGCGAACTGCGCTCTCGATGGTGCTGATTACACTGGCACCTACGGGATCACCGCCAGCGGTAACGGTGTTACCCTCAAATTCGTCACCACCTCAGCCCAAACAAACGTTGGTTCCCGTGTCTACTTGATGGCGAGCGACACTTCCTACCAGATGTTCAAACTCCTCAACCAGGAATTCACCTTCGACGTCGACGTTTCGAACCTTCCTTGCGGTCTCAACGGTGCTCTCTACTTCTCCAGATGGACGCCGACGGTGGTCTGGCCAAGTACCCCACCAACAAGGCTGGTGCCAAGTACGGAACTGGTTACTGTGACTCGCAATGCCCACGCGACATCAAGTTCATCAACGGAGTTGTGAGTATTTCATTTCAAATTCCTCTTCAATAAGAGAGTTCAGTGTCTCTGTCTTCTTCTTTCTAGGCTAATTCCGTCGGCTGGACCCCATCGACCAACGATGCCAATGCCGGAGAGGGTCAATACGGTACCTGCTGTAACGAGATGGATATCTGGGAGGCCAACAACAACGCTGCCGCCTTCACTCCTCACCCTTGCACGGTCAGCGGACAGACGCGCTGCTCAGGCGATGCTTGCGGTACCACCGACCGCTACGCCTCAGTTTGCGACCCAGACGGTTGCGACTTCAACTCCTTCCGCATGGGTGACAAGACCTTCTACGGCGCTGGCCTGACTGTCGACACCACCAAGAAGTTCACTGTCGTCACTCAATTCCTCACCGACACCGGAACAGCTTCCGGTACCTCAAGGAGATCCGCCGCATCTACGTCCAGAACGGCGTGGTCATCCAGAACTCCAACGTCAACATCCAGGATTGTCCTCGTCCTACAACTCTATCACTGATCAATTTTGCACTGACCAAAAGACTGTCTTCAATGACACCACCTCCTTCCAAGATAATGGAGCTCTCGAGGGAATCTCCACGGGAATGGCCGCCGGAATGGTCCTTGTTCTTTCCGTTTGGGACGACTATGCCGTCAACATGCTCTGGCTCGACTCCGACTACCCGACCACTGCTAACCCCTCGGCTCCCGGTGTTGCTCGTGGAACTTGCGCCACCACCTCTGGTGTCCCCAGCGTCATCGAGACCTCTGACTCCAACGCCTCCGTTACCTACTCCAACATCAAGTTCGGTGACATCGGCTCGACCTTCTCTAGCACCGGCGCGACCACCGGAAGTGGCCCGACCACAGTCGGCGGAGGAACCACCAGCCCGCCCGCCCCGACCACCTCTGCCCCGGACCCCAACAGACCAAGTACGGTCAATGGTGAGTTCTTTTCCTATACCACTGCAGAGACAGTATTTTGATCCTTCTATCTTTTCACAGCGGTGGTCAGTCATGGACCGGACCCACAGCTTGCGCTGCTGGCTCCACGTGCACTGTCTCCAACCCATACTACAGCCAGTGCCTCTAGATTTTCGGCACTCGGCAGTGAAAATGCGTTTGTGGGGATTTGGCCTTGCTCGATACTTTCGTCGCCATACAGTGGAGTTTCAGATAAAATGAGCTGTCTTTAAATGTAATGCAATTAAAATCGTTGGCTTGAAATATACAGTCTTCGCGTTTGGATAACTATTGCATGACCATTGAGTGCGCCAGTGAGGTGTTCGGGAAACCGAACCCACAAGCAACTGACATTTTCGACAAGTTCTCCATATACAGTACCTATCGACCATGGCCGGGCAGGCTCCAATCAAACGGAAACCTATCTAACGGAACAAAAGTCAATAGGGAGGTAAATTCAGACATCGCCCAGGCCGCGTGGCTTCGTGCTTAAATTTTATAAGTGTGCGACTGAGGAGGACGTGCGGTATGAGAGCTATTAGATGTGACCTCTTCGCCGGGAAAGATGTATACCCCAGAGTACCCAAATCTCACAATACTATATCCACCTTCTGTAGGCGACACTCACATAAGAGATTTAACCTCACGACCTCCGATATCATGTACAAGATAGCATTTGCGACGATAAACTAATAATAGATAATAACCCATCGATTCCCTACCTTGGTCCCGAAGAGATGATTCTCCGAGCTATATGGTTGTATGTACATGCACAGACGAGAGGACCGATCCTTTCAAACGGTGCCGGTGATGGCCCAACGACGGATCACTAACGAATGCTTAGGATACCTTCCTTGGTCGAGTTCGATCTTCCTCCACCAAGGTCATCCCCCACACCCATGGCCCCTTTCTTCTTCTTGGCACTCTCGCTGGCGACTTCCCAGATACGCCAGAACTTAAGATTCTCATCTCCAGCGCCAGTGCAGACAACGTCTCCTGCCGGGCCGACGCAGCTGAACAGGACCCTGGAGTCATGCGCGTCTCGGATCTCAGCGACCCGCTCCATGCTTGGATAGGCGTGCAACATAATCGAGTTGGTCGGGTAGCCGTGGGTTGTCAGGATCTCTTTCTTGTGAGGGGCCCATTGTATAGAGGTGATCTGCGACGGAGTGCGTAAAGTATGAAGTCGAGCGCCCGTCGTGCTATTCCAGACATTGATAGTAGCATCGTTTGTTCCACCGCCAGAGGCGAGCAAGGAGGGCTGCCAAGGACACCATGCGATTGCCTGAAGCATATAACAATGCCGGATGAGAGAGAGCTAAGCGCTTTGTAATAATGATCAAACTTGCCTTTACCGCGGCGGTGTGATTCCGTTTGGTCCACTTAGCACTTCCCCTCGCCCCTTCACCAACATCACCAAGCCTGCCGTCCCAAATGTTCACGACGTTGTCATTACCACCACTGGCCAAAAGCTCTCCATCAGCCCTCCATTTGAGGCCACACACCTCACCAGTGTGGCCGAGCAATTCCATAACTTTGTGGCGGGGAATACGGACGTCATGGTGCCAGATGCTTCCATCACCACACCCAGAACTCAGAATGTGTTGATGCCAGGACAGCGTCGCGACCTGTCCCTGATGGCCGCTCATCGTGCGCAATTTCTGTCCTGTCTCGACGTCCCACAACTCGACGTCGCCATTACCATTTCCAACGCCTAGGAAAGCCCCGTCCCCAGAGAAATCAACGCTAGAAACATACGACCCTTCAGGACACTCGCCCAATTGGACAACGGCACCTGTATCTGCCTTCCAGATGTACGTGGATGATTCAAGAGCGACTGCCACAGCGTTCTGACAGGACCAACTGAGTAGGTTCAGATAGAAATCATCGACCATGCCGGGGGCATCAAGCACGCGTTCAGGCTGAGTGGGTATCTTTCGTGTCTTGTTGGTAGAAGCACCCGTAGATGTGGCGAGTGCGCCGGGGCGTTGTGCGTAGAGTGGCCGCGCAAACTCTCGTTGTTGAGCAAGAGTGGTGTCGGATGAGGACGCTGATGGTGGCTGCTCATGATACCCTAAAATGCGACGATTCATGGGTACCCCAGTGGCTGCAGCCAATCGAGCAGTATGGCCGGGAGACCCGGCCTGAGGATTTAGTGACATTTGCTCCAGGGTGGCAGAGACAACTGCGATATCGGTTGTTTCGCGATTGGTAATAAAGCGGTCCCGTTTATCGGCAGTTACGCGGTTCTAATGTGGTTTAAAACTTGAATCACAACCCGTCTTCATTCGAGATGATAGGATTCTGGCTTACCACGGCAGGTGTTGATTTAGAACGTTTGATTTCCTGTTTCGGAGGAACGTAATCTCTTGTTACAACGTCAAGCCTGCTTTCCACTCCTCCTTTGCGTATCACACCCCCACTGGCCTGGCGTTGAAATGACTCGGAGGTCGGTATGCCACACGTTCCAATGCGCTTGACTGGAGACGAAGGTCGGGATTTCGACTGCTGCGCAATGAACGGGTTTGTTGTGTCAAAGGGGCCTGTGGAGGACTTGGATTTTATGGGTGCCCCGGGACGCGAGGATCGCTTGGTTGGAGAGGAAACCAGAGAAACGTTGTTCATGGCCGATAAAAGTGAGGGTGTCAAAGGTGTTTTTGCCTCCGAGCGGGCGCGCTGGCGGGAGGGGGTCTTGGGTTGGATATACATATCCTCTGAGGTGATTTAATAGTTCGATAGTATGGGTGTGGATGAACAGAACTGAGTCAGAACAAGTCAAGAAAGTGAAAGACTCAAAAATAACGCGTTTTCAACACCGACCATGTGACCGTAAACGCGTTCAATCACGTGCATAACAATTTGGTACTCCGAGTCATTGAATTTCCTACTGTAACTTAGTACTGTACTCGGAATTCTACAGAAGTCCGATGTCGCGGCAACCTCTACCATTGCCAACTCTTTCCCTTCCTTCCAAATTTTTTTGGGTATATTGTTTCGCATTGGAACCCTCCCCTGTCATCACGACACTTTACAAGGACCCAATCACATGTACAACCGTCCCACTAAAAGCACAATAGCAAGGACAACAAGAAGTCTCCTGGAGATAACTGCGTATTGTTTTATGGCTGCCGCGTAGCTTTCACGACCTCCATCCTGAAACCAAAAGATATGGTGCTCGATGGCGGAAAAGGATAATGGTCATACAGCATATGATAAAGCCTTATTATCCGGAGAAAGTCTTGTTCTCGACCAGGAGACGCTTGAGCCCTTGACGCGTTTCAAATCCTGAGCAAGTGTGGATGGATGTAGAGAAGGTTCGCAAATTGAAACAATAGCTTCTTGCTGTAAAAAGGCCAATATCTCTGATTCCAATGCCATACCCATTTCCTTCGCTAGCCATTGGAACATTGCATATACCCAACCTTCTCCAAATTATGTGCGAAGGATCCCCAAAGAACCCAATATTGATCCCCGGCATGCGTGCACGCGAACCAGAACCATACACTCTTCGTCGACCCGCGATAATAAAGCACGCAGGCTCAGCCAGTCTTGTCATTGTCGAAGAATATCCGACTCTGTCCATTTCCCAAAATGATCCCGAATTCAGGAAGTGCGACAATCCAAGAAAGAGAAGGCATTCAGATGAAGCTGAGGGCGACAAAAGACCTTCCAAAAGGCGCAAAATCGGGGCTCTGACAGAACATTCACTAACGCGCGTCGCGGACTCAGAGGTCGATCGATTAGAAGGAGAAAGTGATCATGAAAGCGGCCCGCTTATTCTAGCAACAATTCCAACGCTTGAGGAGCCTGTCTCGTATGGAAACACCGAGAGTGTGAGCCTCGAACCTCCTTCTCAAGTTGGCATACACAAGCATGTGGACCAAGAAAAGAGGAAGCGTTCAGACGAGTCTGAGGATAAGAGTAGTGAGAACTGCACTTCCAAGAAGCGTAAAGTTCAAGATCTTTTAGGATTTTCGCCAGTATACATAGGAGAGGTTCGTGTTTTGTTGGAACATTACTTGTAATAAATTATTGATTCCTTCATTTCAACACAGGTATCGTCAGATACTCCGGCAGACGTTCATCTAGACATAGCATTAGAACATTCTCAACGAAGAGATCATCGGCCTCATGCGTCGTCCGCGAGTATACGAGACCGACCTCATTTTGATAATCCTCAAGATAGGAACACTCAATGCATTTTGGCTTCTGACTCTGGAGAGTACGTTCGCAACCTTCCCGCCAACGACGGTGACAAACTCCCCCGGAACTGCGACCTCACACCCAAATACCGGATACCCAAGGATCATAAATGGATTCTCTCCAGTTTGGCGTGTGGAGGTTTCGGCTCAGCTTACACAACGAGCCTACCTTTTTCCAAACGTCAAGCCGTTATGAAGGTGGTTAACTTGCAAAAGCTTCCTGACGATCAAACATGGATGCCAAAGGCCGAAATCGAATCCTTGAAGAGAATCCAACGCAAACCTCACAAATTCCTCGTACAGCAGCCCAACTATATCGATGAAGCCGACTGTATCTGGTGGTGCAAAGAAAACGCCTGTGTTTATATGCTTTTCGTACGTCAACTAGTGTGATTTCTTTCTCCGCTTATCAAAGCTCATGACATATACACAGGACTATTATCTCGCCGATCTCTGTACTGTTCAAGAATGTATAGGCAATATCAAAGAGCCATTTTTGAAAATCATCGCATGCGAAGTGGCAGGTTATCCAATAATGATCCTTAGAACCAAGTCTCAATCATATTTTTCTTTGTAGGCCCAGGGATTGAACCACCTGCATACACTCGGACTAATTCATCGAGATCTCAAACCTGAAAACATCTTCGTCGATCAAGAGGGGCACTCTAGAATCGGCGATTTCGGTACGGCCGTAGTGTTCCCTGGTCGGGTATCCATTGTGGGTCGAAATATGAACAGCTACATCAGCGGCAGAGTGACTCCTCCTTTCTGTGCCCCTGAGGTATCTCTTCCAGTGCAAATACATTCTGATCCTGATCACGAGAAGGGTTATATCTTTAATGAAACGATCGACTTCTGGTCTCTAGGAATGTCCATCTACAACCTCTCATTCGGGGATCATAACCAGCAATATGATTTGACTTCGCGGGGGAGTTATGAAGACATGCATAAAGAAATGCAAGCGAAAATGTGGGAACATTGTCCTTTGGATGTACAAGAATTTATTTGCCGAGTGAGTAATACATTGCATCCAAGTCGCCACTTTTTGTTGTTCAAATTGGTCTGATTTGCGTTTGCAGTGTTGCGAATTTTATTCATGCAATCGGATGAATGGTAAAACCGCAATTTCATTTTTCCAAGACCATGGTTGGTCGCAGGTAGCAGAGTCTACAAGCTGTAGGTCGCCAAAGCTGTAGCCTGTCCATGAATCGAGCTTGATCACTGACCTGTGTTTACAGTGATCTCCTTTTTCCCATTACCCTCGACGGGTCAATGTATTTGCGAATTTTGCTGTCCTCCACGGAGAAAGACGACACACTTCACAAAGGAAGAGGTCAGGTCATATTTTCAGACGGCGATGGCTGAGGATGATTTTCTTTCAATTCCGGTTCGTTCGGATATGGTATCCAGCATTCATATTATTCCTCAATGCCCAAGAACAATCTGATCTCAGTTCTTTAATTGTCACACCTTCACTTTTCATTGATCTCTTGACCTACTGTGTTATAAGCTTAAGAAATTTTTTTTGCCTAATTTTTGTAACTTTCCATTCGTGAACCGATTGTGAACACGGTTCGTGAAGCGCCCATTTGCTGATGTAATCAAGTCGCGATTTTTCCTAGTCTGTGAGAGTGTCAGACTCGAAACATGTTGAACGACCTCCATGGCCCCGGTTGGCCTCTCTTATGTTCTTAGGTCGTCCGTTCGGTCAAATACGATCTTTACGAGGGTCCGCACGATCTCCAGTCAATCAGACGCCTCATCGAATATCAGCGAGGACCTCGAAACATTTCGGCGACGACGCAAAACAGATTGGAAACGGAGGCAAAGAGTAAGGTAATTTGTCTGGTATTTCCGTGGTTCAAGCTAATATACTCCCTAGGGGCAATCATTTCTTGACAATGTCATCGTGACCGTTCGTGCCGGGAAAGGAGGTGACGGTTGTGCTGCTTTTCATCGAGAAAAGTTCAAACCTTTTGGCCCACCGTCTGGAGGAGACGGAGGACGAGGTGGTGATGTGTACATCCTTCCGACGTCTCACCTGACGACTCTCTCGTCAGTTCCTAAGAAGATACGAGGGGAGAACGGCACTCATGGTCAAGGAACGTGGCAGAACGGGAAGGCTGGGTCCCCACTCGTCATCAAAGTCCCTTTGGGAACCATCGTTCGTCAACTGCCTTGGGACGATCCCAGAAGAGCGAAGGACACTTGGGAATCAGAGGAAGAGTCCCTTGCAGAACTTTCACCTACAGACAAACGTGACAAGATGAGAGATAAACGCTGGGTGCACTATCCTTTATATCAAGATGCAAACGTAGAGCGTGACACGTTCAAAGATGCAGAGGAAGCTTACTACAAAGCCGAAAGAATTAGACGATACGAGAGCAGGAGGAAAGCGATGGACGAACCTATCTACCTGGACCTCGACAAGGAAGAAGTGTTCGAACGACCAGTAGACGCGCCTCTGGGTATAGGACATCAAGAACCACTTGGCCATCTCGTCGCTGCTGGCGGTCTGGGTGGCCTTGGAAACCCACATTTCGTATCGGCGGAAAATCGTTCACCCAAGTTTGCGACTCGCGGTATTGAAGGAGAACGGCTGACCCTTTCACTCGAACTCAAACTTCTGGCCGATATAGGACTCGTTGGAATGCCGAACGCTGGCAAGAGTACATTACTTCGGGCTCTCACTGGCGGAAGGGCCAAAAGCGAAGTTGCTGGATACGCTTTCACTACACTCAACCCTGTTGTGGGTATCGTCCGTGTCGCAGAGGACGGCACTTTTGAAGGCGCCGTTTCAGGCCAAACCGTACATGACGAAACGTGGAAAGAAGAACAGGTAGCACGGGAACGAGCAGAGAGAGGCGAATATGCTACAGCCCTTACGCGAAACCAAACGAGTGGAGAAATACCTGAAACTTTGATAGCCCCAGTCAAACCTGGTCATCACTTCGACGTGTTCGAGACATTCCGTTTCACGATTGCCGACAATCCTGGCCTTATCTCTCGCGCATCAGAGAATGTTGGCCTTGGTCACGCGTTCTTGCGTTCGATGGAACGCTCGCTTGCTCTCGTCTACGTCGTGGATCTCTCAATGGACAACCCTTGGGACGAACTGGCCGTTCTTCGTGAGGAGCTGGAGAAGTACCAACCCGGAATGAGCGAGAAAGGGCGCATCGTTGTCGCGAACAAAGCAGATTTGCTTGCGGGAGACGGGGACCCCGTCGCAGTGGAGGAGGCCAAGGGAAAGCTGAGGAAGTTGGAAGAGTATGTGAAGAATGATATGGTGCTACCAGACGGACGGCAGCTGGACGTTATCCCGACCTCCGCCAAATTCAGTCAGAATTTGAAGAAGGTCGTCGCATTGATGCAAAAGTATGTTGACGAGGAAAGAGAATGTATGAAGGACGAATAAATCTCCGCATGGTCTGGCGCGTTCTCCTATGTATTCTTATATAATACTAATTATTTTATTCCTCCTTCGCCACTCAAACTCACTGCTGCCTCTTAGTGTGCGGCACATTTGGACGAGTCGAAGTGGAAGAGTGGTACTCTCGCTCTGCTGATACTACAATTGCAAACTTGAAGCATCGTTCTTCCCTTCCTCGGGAAAGACCCTAGGTAAAAATTTCCCATCGACTCAGTTTACTGTATATCTTTCGTGTTGGGCAGTGGCGAGGACATCGGAATTCCGGGATACGTACCGTCCCCTGAGTTCATAAGTGAAATTTGTCTTCACGAAACCAATTTGGTATGTGTTTCATGTGATATAACTATGAACTGGGCGCTGACATTTCTTTGACCACAGGTTGCCTAGAATAGTTGGCAACCGGTAAGCGAAATGAATGAAGTGGGTCCAAGGGTGAGGCCTTGAGACATATCTCAGATATGACAGCAATCGGAGTGGTCTGATCCTCCTCAGCCCTCCGGCTGCGTCACTGCATAAAAGATGTTTTGGGAGGAGCGCGATGTCAGAAGCGCCATTATCAACCTCTTTTTCCCCGGCATGAGGTTAAGGTGTGCTAGAGCGTGAATGCCTCGACTTCCTGAACAGCTTGTGGGATCCCGCATTGACATACAGCACCCTCTGCGTTCAGCGACAGACATTTATCTCGACATTTATAGGAGTGTCACCCGTCGCGTTTGCAAAGTGTCTCTGATCGTTTTCTTTGCACATCATGCGGTGTTACCTGCCGTATTATCTAGACTAACCCTGACAGCCTCCAACCCTTTCATAAGGACCAGGCGTCTATATCCAGCTCATGGGTGTACCGGAGTGGGCCAACCAGATTACCCTACCCCGCAAGGTGGTCAAGCGGAGAAATGGCGGATGCATGAGTACTACTTGTGGTTAATTTCCGCGCATCGAGAATTGAATGACTACTCAAATTGCAGGAATTCGACTGCGACACATGCTGTACATGATGCATCGTTCTGGTGCAAACCAGTCCTCGCGGGATCCTTCAATAAGAATATGTAAGGTTAAAGGTAGAGGCAAACCATACTCATCCACTGTCAGGTGATGTGACATAACGGCTTAGCGCTTGATTTGGCAGGTGAACGGTTGATGCGTGATGTTGCGAGAAACTCATCTTTCCACCATGAAAATTATACTACAAATTGCTTGCTCCCTAAATCAAAAATCCGCTTCCAACAAAAATTCAGAATGGGAAGTCCTGAAATTTTGTTGGAAGCAGATTTTTGATTTATTCTTCTGAGGAAATGTAGTTTCAATTTCTTTACTTTGTCACGAAAAGCACGTGACAGTAGATGCGCATGGTTTGCCTCTACCTTAGACGGTTTGGTATCCGCATCCCGGCGGCTGATTATTTTTAATTTTAGGACCACCGAGCCCACGTTTCCACCACGATACCTACTCTTCTGAATGGCCAAAATATCTACCGAAGGAGCGACGAGCGTCAATGTCGAACCTCATGAGAATCTATTAGTCTGAATTACGGATTAAAAAATCGTAGAAACATGGGACTCTCGCCATGATCTTCTACTGTCGATTCTTTGCTCAGGGAGTCTATGCGGCTGCCCAGTTGCGCTATTCATGACAGTCGCACACACTAGGCATTCCTACACCCTCTGGTATAACTGTTTCATCTTCAAATATTCATGCTCCCTTGTGTCGTCTCGTGTTTTTCAGGCTGCTGCCTGCGTGTGTCCAGTGTCCAGCGTCGATTTTTCTTCCGAGGGAGTAAACTTTCAAATGCAATCCTGGACCACCTGGAAGGCATCATTTCGAGTATATTGGCGCCACTGTTAAGGCTCTCCTTTCCGATGCTCTGCAGCATTGTGTCTTTGGGCAGGCTCATCGGACCGAGTTAGCGAAGCACAGTTTCGCGAATAAGTACGTGGTCCGCAGCGACCCCGCAATATGGTCACAGTTCGGAGGTCCCCGAGCCTCATTGATTTCGTTCAGATTCCTGTGATAACTTTCCACAATCCGGTTCGCCGTCACACGATCTATGTATATTTCTATCAAGTCCATCTAGAAAGGAAATGACAAAATGCGATCTTCAACCTCCAGCTGGCATGCCATTCCATAAATTATTTAGGATATAGAGTTTGTACAGAACTGAATGTCACGAACAGCGAGAATGAGGCCGAAGTTCTTGGTAAGCTACTTGCTAGCAGCTCTTGTCGTAATCTATTCTAAAACGCTGCACGGTTGAGGCACTGTAGGAGACTGTAGGCGGCGAAAACGGCTCAACTTACTATTCGAAGGTGACCAGAGTATTTTCGTGACGAATCTTCATGACTCCATGGCAGATATTTCAAATATTAATGTTCATTCAATCGTCAAGTTCGAAACCCGATCAAGTTTCACCAGATAATCTCGGATCTGCCGATGTCGGTTTCCCCTGGTCCCACTGTAATGAGCTATCCCTGGATAAAAAAACCCCTTATATCAATAACAACCTGAAGTTGACGTAAATATTGCTCTGCCGTTGCATACGTCGAAACTTTCATCTATGTGCTGCAGTATGAACTTGAAATGTAAAGTATCCGGAAGGATTTTTTAGTATCAATTCATTTTCATTTTCTCATTCTAAGGTCTGCAGATGACGACATTCGAAATCTCTGGCCTTGTTTACTAGTGCCATTCAGCTGCTAAATTTACATGGGCGGGCGGTCTGTCATGTCTTGAAGCTGGCTGGCATATGTGGCAAGATACGAATACACATTTACAGTTATTTGTATTATTATCCTAATCAACCACGAGGTTACCTTTGTAGACAGCTTTCATTTTCTATGGCCCAGGTTGCAGATGATAACTATACCACCACTCGTCGGACCTTCTGTATGATCTTGGTTTAGGCTACTTCAGGCAACTGATCACTATGTGATCAAAAATTCTGATCTCTGTGGCGCACACGCGGCGAACTCGGCTGTCGCTTGGAAGGATCTAAATATGAGGTTCAGGTGAACAGCGCACCTCAGAAAGGTGAAGTATCTTTGCAGAAAAAGCAGCAAGAACCCAATAGTCCAGACACCACCGAACATCCTGTATGGCACGAGTATAACCATGATTTATCTTCTCCTTCTTGTCATTGATGTTTCAGGACAGCAAATGAATGAATAACATTGGAATAACAAAATAATTCAACATCCTTTCTGTGAACTGGATCTGAAATATTGTTATTTTATTCTAACCTCACAACCAAACACATAAAACATTTGTGGGAGAGTTGCGTGTGCAGAACAAATCTCCACGCTGATGGCAGGTCGCACAATGTGTTGAATTGCCAAGACCATCGGTCCTGCTTCCCGAATGAAAAATGGAGCCGAACTGAATCAAACCATTTCTCTAAAGCCTCGGATTTCTCAATGCAGGTGGACTTTCGAATACATGGATGGCATCCATGTCTGGTAATATGCCATGAAGAGATTCAGAATACTGTACCATTTCATTCAATTCGGCAGGGCCCGTGACCCGTGACAGTGCTGCCGAAATTTTGATTTCGGCACCCTCGAAAACACGCCGTGACACGCCTGAATTTTTCGGCAACGTAGCGCCCCAGGCCGTGAAAATTTTCTATATTTAGCGTGTTCCACCAAGTGGTTTCGGCACCCGGCAAAAATCGCCGTGACAATCGTGACATTTCAGCGTTTTGGAAGGCCCCGTGACGCGTGACTGCCGAATTGAACGAAATGGTACAGTAGAGTACTTCGCATACATAAGCTATAACACCCAAGATTCAGAAAACATTGATATTCTTCTGAAAGTAGATACAAGACACGAGAACCATCAAGGACGTACATAAGATCGACCGTCACTTAATGTACGCCACCGACGTATTTGTTCTATCAATAGTTTTAGTATGGGATGGAAAACTTGCCTAGGGAGCAGCCGCTCAGAGCACAGTGCTATAGCATACGCTCTGGATGGTGAAAATGTTCTGATTAATGCCATGATAAGTGTCCTTTGACAGGCTATAGCACAGACATATCCGAATGGACTGTCACCTCTTTTTCTCTTTCGGATTTCAAAAATATCCAGGACCTTGACCCACGATATATGTCAGGACGACCACGCGTTAACAAAGGTGGCTTCCCATGGTAAAATGCTTCTTGGAAAAGCTTCCGATTGAGAGTTCTCCTGCTTCTTCGAGAGGAGAATTTTATAACAGTTGTCGACGTCGACATGCCCACAAGGCATCCGGGAGATGGAATCACATTCAAGGGCACAACCTTTTGATAGATTATAGCCCCCATTGACTCACAACCTGGGCACGGCCATCGCCCCATCATATCACTTCGTGACATTTGTCTGATACGTAAATATCGGACAGGCAGCTTGGAGATGCCTTTCCTTGCCTTTCATGTTGAGGATTCACTATGCCTAGACCCCAAACAATGCCGAGCTGTGCCGCTCGGCGTATGTGGGTTTGTCACCGCGGATGCAAAACATAATTGACCATTATTACTAAGCACAGAACCTTGCGCCACAGTCCTGTTTCAAATTTCAAGACGCATGTATTACAATAGTTATTTTGAACCACAACGTCTCATCATAATTTGAGGGGTCATCTATATTCGTACTAAATTTACTACCTCCTTCCACCACTCCATTTTTTACTCTTTTTCTGGCACACGCGATTACCTCTAGATCTACACCAAATCTACACTGCAAGCAGCGACCTGCCGCGACACGACTCGGGGTATTCACCAACTCCATCTTGGGCACAAATATTAATAGGTATTTTCGTACTTTTACACTTGCAATAGTACTTACTGGGCTTAACCCGGCCACTGCTGACTTGCTTTTCTGTCGCCGCTTGGGGTGAGAACAGTGTCGCTTTCTGCGGTGGATCATAGTAGTACAGCTCCCCTTGGAGACTTTTTTGTATTTAAAGCTCAAATAGACTGCAACAATGTCAATGATAGATGGGTACTGACATTCACTGCCACTCTGGAGTCTGGAATAGTCATCTAGTTCGGCTATTTGCCAGTCGCTGAATCAAGGTCACTTTAGCCAGAGAGTATTGGTAAATGACCCCCCTCCATTTTACGTGATGGACCGATGGTAGCATCGATTCTCCCCGCGCGCCCATAAAATCGACTCTCTCTCACCAATGTCATGATTAGCCAGACTAGCGCATCTCGATAGTAAACTCACGATCCGTCCGAGTCCATCATTCCCATGGATAAGTAAATGTCCCAATCATGAGCTAGTAGCAGGTGACCTAGCTTGGGGCCGCCGTATCTTCAAGAGCAACTTCGCGCTGAAATCTAGGTTGTCTAAACTAGTCAAGGGGATAAAAATCATTGTGTATTTATCCGCCTCGCACACAACCTTTCCAGCTGGGTGGTACCGTCGCCCGTGAAGGTTGCCAAAGAAGTTGTACCGTACTGTGGATTAAATGAATTCCTGTGGCGCGCACTCAAGTTTGACCTTGTGCATGTAAAGTATGTACACTTGAAAATGATATCTATGAAACTTGAGCGGATTCCGAAACGGGGCCGTATTCTATAAAGGTTTGCATCCTATCATCCAGGATCACCAACAATGCGTACTGTTTTCTAATTCAACAAGCCTGGTCGTTACTGTACTTGATGCTGGAAGTCTCATCTACCCGACCTGCCAAAATTAGAACGTCATTCGCTCGCAATCAGTGGTGCCTCAAACACCTGCACCTTGACAATACATTGATACCAGTTGATACCTCGCTTACTGAATGTTTTCTTGTCAAGTCAAATGTCACAATGGCGTCAGCTGAGCCTTGAGGTTGTCTCTTTTCTGCCAGTCTCTGCCCGCTGTGATGGTTGCGGTCCCCTCGTGTCATTTGCCCTGCACCCCTTCTTGCCGTAAGTAGTAGTAACCTCGCATATAAGACGCACACAGGTCTCTCAGCTCTATTACACCTATATCTTGCTCAGGATTGATGGGAAAATTTACATGCAACCAGCTCAACCAGCTTGCATTGTACCATGCTGGGCCGCGTTATGCGCGGAGGGCGGTTTATTATGTACACTCTAGTGTTTGTAGCTGACATTCCTTATCTCATTGCCATAGGATAGATTTTCGATGATGGTCTGATCCTGTAGGTCTGTGTCGGATTTATTGCCACATAAATGGTTAAACCGAAGTGTAGGTGACAATAACGAGATATGCCATAACCACCGTCGTGGACGACGCTGAGCAATTAGGACGTACCATGTAATCCAACACACCGGCGTAGGCTCATTAATCTGGCGTCCCGAGGGTCCGTAATTCATTGCTTATCACTAATGATAACCACGTGGAGGAAAGAGGGTGGATGTTTTCACGCAGAGGCGCCACCTCAAAACCGTGTTAAATTCTATCCACATACGGTCCGAAATTAGTGGAGGATGCAACCACGAGAGGAGGCCAAGGCTGGCCAAGGTCAGGTTTGCCTTCGACAGACACAGCAGCCTACGACGGGTAAACGCAGCGGTCAGATTGCGAAGATGTTCCGAAGAACAAGGGGTATTAACATATTAATGAACGAACGGTCATGTATTTTTATCTGAATCTAGGGTTTTGAGGGTGCCAGAGCGAACGGTGAGAATGCATCAGAGAAGAGAACCGGACCGCGATGATGTGAACAGAACGCACAATGGGAGTCAAATGTCAGTGTGAAGCCGTTATTTTTGAGCTGAATGAGAAGCAAATGAGAAGAAGCCAGAAGACTGAGGTGAGGATGGGGACGTCTCTGATTCATTCGCCTATTACGCGCGTTATGATAGATGGGACGATGGCTGGGTAGTCGTCCTTCGAATTCGCAGTCGACCAGAGTCGACCACTGAACTCGGAATTCTCGCAAGCAGGCCATCGTCCCAAAAGTCCCCCTGGACCAGGACAAAGTCGACGCTGGCTGGTCCAAGGCCAATCAAAAAACATATGCATCGCATATGACAGCCATCCAATCCCTGACGTACCATGAATACTCCGGCGCACGGTCCGACGTCCAGCCAAGTGTGTGCAGGGTCGCCCCCATCCCAAGAACGCAGCGTCATAAAAAGCAAGTTGCAGATTCAAGCTCAAGTTTGACGCGCGCGCTTTGAATTTGAAAGCCTGACAGCTGGAGAACTGTGGTTCTTCGGCAAACCGCGAGGATGCCAAGTGGAGAGGAGGAGGAGGGGGTCTTCAACATGTCTTCTCTCGTCATGTTTCTCAGATCTATGGGAATCGGATCCATTATTTTTTTCTCTTTTGAGATTTCGGCAGCCGGGACCTTTCCCGGCAACGTGGATGCCGCGCACGGCTGCACCATGGATACTCCTTTGGGAGAATCAGGAGGATGGATAGATGGAGAAGGATGGAGAGTTGAGGTGGGTCAGAGGGATAAGTACAGCACGCACAGGTGGGTTTGCGGCGGCTACATTCGGGGATGCGTTCAGATGAAATCAAGGATGCAGCAGGACATATCAGGACGCTTTTTGATCATGATAGCTTGGTTACTTTATCGAGATTCAGCGAATACGCGAGCGATTGTGAGGTGTGAGCGAATCGGCAAGCTCGCTCGCTAACAGACTTCTAGTAGACAATTCACGGTTCTGAATGACGCAAATTAATCTGGAATTATTTTTATATTCATTTTTGCCCATGCCATTCGCCACTTTTAAATTAAGCGAAAGGCGACTCGAGTTCCTGAAGGTTCTTAGCTTTTTGCCGCGCTTTAAGCAGTGAAAAAGATGGTAGGTAGTATATTAAATCGTCTGAATCCCTCGGCAGAGAGATGATTGGATGATTGAATAAGCAATTATCTCGCTCAGCCGCATTGTTAGGACCTGTACAAGATAAGCCAATGAATACTAAGATCCGTTCACATATCGATTGGGCGCGTACCATCATCGATTCATCTCCATCACGGGTAATAGCTACCCACAACGAGGAATTCAGTCAGAAATAAGCACCCTACGTGCGTGGTTACCTGAAACTTGCAAGGCAATCACGCCCTGATTCAAATTCAAACGACGCGCGAGGTTGTGTGTATTATTAGAGACGCATGTGAGTAAGTACAGTACCGGCAGTACATGTGTATGGGAAATCGTAGGCTAAGATTGGAGCGCATTGAGTCTTCGTCGTATGTACATATGCATAGATTAATAGATTAATCCTGCAGACAGAGGGGAGATGGATTATATACATCTTCCAAGATATTGGAATTCTTTTCCAGATCCCAATATTATTATTATTAAGTTTTTCATTATTAAATTTAACGTGCGTTCGGATTTACTAATTGATCGAGGGCGTCCGAGACGCCATGTTGGCGCGCGTTAGTAAATGACTGAACTCTGGGCTATGTACACTATACAGCCGGCGCCACTGAATAAGATCAAAAGCCTAGGCCAGGGATTATAGACTCTCGAGGGCCTGTACTACATATTGCGGATAAAATTGAATAGGATCGACCGTGTACAATAAAATGAACTGTTCTCCAAGGGAAGATAGACGCGGACGACAGAGAGGAGACTGATTCTGTCCAATCCAAAACTCTCACGGCGCCACTTACCGAGTGCAATTCATTTCGACTCGGAGGAGGTTTCGAATTCTATGTAGGAGCGGCGTCCAATGGTGTCAGTGAACGTGAATGCATTAAATGAAAGGGCTAGGCCAGGGGAGTTAGTACTCGATTCAGAGACGGTTTACTCGGCCGTGTGCAATTTATGTCGAGAAGGTTTCGAATTCTAGGAGCGGCCAGTCTTGTCAGGTCAGTGAAGTGAATAACACGAAAAAGGCTAGACCAGCGGAGCCATTGAGGGTAGCTAATAGTGGGCTTGTGTTCACGGAGCCAGCAGGGGGGGCTCAGAGTCCTCGATTCAGAGAGGGTCGAAGGACCGCTTCAGCGACGCATATGGCTATCTAGTTTTATCAACAACAAACACTCTCTTTGGCCATTTTTAACCTCATTTAACACAATGCCTTCGAAGAAATTGGATACATAATAGCAAAAAATGTATTTAGGCAGAAAATCTACATGACATTTGTTGATGCAGGTTGAGTACTTGAGTACTACAGACGTCTTGCTGAACTCTCACTATTGGCCGGGCTCTGGACGGTGAAGCTGTGAGGCCTAGACCTGCCTGCGGGGTAGATCCGATATCATATCAGGTAGGCACTGTATCCAGTTCCGTGGATCGTGTTGTGTCCCGCTTACCTTCACCTGACCTTGACCTGAAAGCCGATCTCGGCGTCACTTCCTTTCGCATTGTTAGAAGTTACCTGAAGTTACTCAATTGTACTCCTGGTAAATATCCGGAAGAAGAAGGCAGTACGAGAACGATAAAACGATCAGAAACCTACAAAACGATGTTCCTTTAGGCCTTTACGACATCGTACATGCGCCTGGTACCGTGGTACGTATGTCTGTGGCCTCGGCCCGTGGGGGGTCCTTTGACCTGGAAAAAGGAAGTCAAATGGAAGTGATAAAACACAAGTGCACACTACTGCAGGGAGGCCTAGGGAAATTACTTCTGTTGGGGTCGGATTGATCTGCTCGAGCCCTCAGCCAACGAGCGTGAGGGAATCTTGCATGGACGACAAGACGATGGTCTGGAACCTGGTTGAATAAGCTCGGAACTGTTAACTCGTACTCGTGATGATGTGGATTGAGACGTTACTAATTAGTCAAAAAAAGGGATGCCGTTGTCATCTGCGTATGCAGATGGCAATAATGAATATGCAGTAAGACATCGGTATAAAGCTCTGGAACCGGAAGAAGACAATCTCAGCGTTCCTCTGGGGCTTACGGGATTTTTGGGTTAAGAAGCTATATGTTATTGGAGTGGGATTGATAGTGATTCTGCTTGACTCGGAGCCAACGGGAGAGAAGGAGTCTTGCATAGGCACCGACAAAAATAAACTCGGCACGAATTCAACGGTCTGGAAAAAGGCGATATCGGCATTCCCCTCCTACATAGGCCTTACGACGTTGGACGGGATACCTGGTACGCGTCTGGTAAAAAGAAGGCGAGGAATAAAATGATCAACAACAGAAGTACATACATACTGCAGGAGGGAAATTACGTCTCTCCGAATCCGTATCTTATTGGGATTGGATTGTTGAGCTACGACTTTGGACGCCCAGTACCTATCTGGAAAAAATAAAATAAAATGACAGTGATACTTAGAATGCAGGCGGAAAATTACTTCTTTCTTGGGTCACTATGAATCCATATGACTTGGGGTCGGATTGATCTTGGCCCCGGCCCGTGGGGGGGTTCACCTTTGACCTATGTAGAAAAAGAAAGTCAAATGGAAGTGATAAAACATAGGTGCATACTACTACTGCAGGGAGGCCTAGGGAAATTACTGCTGTCTTGGGTTAATAATCCGTTTTCAAGTTGGGGTCGGATTGATCCAGTGCTCGTAGCCAACGAGAGTGAGCCCAGGGAATCCTTGCATAAGTAGACAAAAAGAAGACGGTCTGGAACCTGGTTGATTAAGCTCGGAACTGCTAACTCGTGATGATGTGTGGTCAAAAAAGGAATGACGTTGACAGATGGCTCAACGTCACCCACTTGCCTACGGCTCGCAATGATGGGTAGTATACAGCAACGCATCGGTATAAAGCTCTGGAAGGAGACAGTCTCAGCGTTCCTCTAGGGCTCAGTACGAGTCTTGCATAAGCACCGACAAAAAAAAAACGGGGCGAGAATTCGAAGGTCTGGAGGAAGACGATCTCAGCGTTCCGTTGGGCCTTGCGATATATTGGACGGGACGCCTGACATCCACTACTAGGCAAGGAATAAAATGATCAAAACAAAACAAAAACAAAAACGGAAGTACATACATACATACATACTGCAGGAGGGAAATTATCTCTCTCTCTTGGGGCATGTCATTGGTGTCTGAATTGATCCACAAGTTGACTCGAGCCAATAGGAATTTGGAAGGAGGGTGGCTTGCATAGACACCCGACAAAAATAAACTCGGCACGAAGTCGACGGTCTGCAGGGAGAAGACATCGGTGTTTCCCTACAGAGGCCTTACGACATTGGATGCGACGCCTGGTACGTATCTGGTAGAAAGAAGGCGAGGAACAAGATGATCAAAAAAACCGAAGTATAGTACATACATATTGCAGGCAGCCTAGGGAAATTATGTCTCTCTCGGGTTACGAATCCGAATCTGGGGCTGTATTGATTTGGTTCTGCTTGAGCTATGTACATACGACATTGGACATTGGACGCCTGGTACTTATCTGTAAAAAGAAAGTCAAAAGGGCGGTGATACTAAGAATGCAGGAGGAAAATTACTTCTCGCTACGAATCCGTATGCCTTGGGGTCGGCTTGATCGGCTTGCTTGAGCCAATTGCAATGGGAGGGCAGATGTAACACAAAAAGAAATCGGCACGGGCGCGACGGTCTGGACTCTGCATTAAGCTCGTAACTGTTTTTGTTCATCGTGATCATGGTCCAGGTTGCGACGATTGTGGAATGTCATTGTCACCAAGGCGCCACAAACGTTAAAGTTAACGCCACCAGCCGCCTGCGTACCGTACTTGCCTACGGCCCACAACGCCACCTTGGAGGTTTTTTTTTTGCCTTGGTCGGTCCGACGGTAGTGGAGAAAGGGTCGGCGGCTTGATCAGCGCCACAGGAATTGCTGAGAATTGAGTTGGTTGTTGAGCGCTTCTGCGAGATGTATGTAAGCAATGTGACGATACACGACCGTCCCGATCTCCAGGCATACATAACGACGCTAACGCAATGGAGCATGACGGATGGCTGCACCTGATGGCGGGCATCGCGTCCAGCAGCTTGGGCGCGCGAGTGATGGGTGATGAGGAACTGTATTATATCACTGTGAGCGCTGCCCGAGGCGATAACTGACCCAAAAGGTAGGTAGGTACGGACACGCACGTTTTCAGTCTGTCTGTCTGTCGGCTACGGTATGTTCGGGTGACAACGCAGATACAAATGGGTCGAGTTCGCGTCGAGCTTTTGATTTCTGACTCAGCGACGGTTCTAAAAATGACCATCGCAGATTAACTTGAAGTAGGCACACCGAAAGCGGCAATTGCCAGTGGTGGAGCCAAGGGGGCGCTAAGCAGGTACATACATAGGAAGGTCGTCGTTGGCGTTGGAGGGATACGCGAGGATGTGGGAGATTTGGGCCAGAAGGTGATAGGTCCCCAACTTCCCAGGCGGGAGGGGCCGAAACGCAGAGGTTCCGAAGATTTGAAACGGGCGTATGTGGGCTGTTGTAGTCCAGGAGGCATAGAATTGCTAGAGATACCTAGGATTATTGACGTCATTAAACTCGGGCTGGTGAGTCGGCAAAGGAGACCACGCAAATGAACTTGTAGTGTCGATGCGGAGCATAGAGAAGGGCTTCTCACGAGAGATGCCTGTGCCTGTGGGATCTATTCGCGGCCCGCGGGGGGGTTACATGGATGTATAACCCAAAGCGGAGTCAAAAACAAACAAACGGCGGCATGAGGTGGCCGCGGCAGGATATAATTACAGTGGTAATACAGTGAGAGATCGGGGAGAGTGGTCACAGTGTGACATGATGACTGAATAACAAGCGAGAGACACCAACTCTCCGTCCCTCTTTTCCCTCATCTCTCAATCCCTCAGACCTCCACCGTAGAATGGATGCTTCCCAACCACCGTCTTCTGCGAATCACCAACAGCCATCGACGGGACCGTGAGTTCTTTTTTTCCACCTGATTCCACCGAGAGCCTCATCTTCTCCGCAAAAATACAGTCAAATCCGTTCCAGAATCACCGTCGTATGCGCCGAGGTCAGTTCCCGTGCTTCCTCCACCACCAGTTTCACCCAGTTAACTATGCACCTGGTTACAACAGTGTAAGCGGCTAAAGCTAAAATGCGACAGAAGAGCCCCGTGCGGAAGTTGCACCAAGCGCGACACTGTCGTCAGGTGTATTTATTCCCCTGCTGCTGCTGAGAAAGTGTGCGTATCTGCTTCGCGTGTAATCCAATCCAGCTGACACCTATGTAGGGACTTGCATTCCCTCAACAATCGCCTCATCCAGGTCGAAGCCATCCTCGCCATGATCACGTCTGGCCAGACACCCCCCGCGTTCCAGTCCACCTACCCATTTTCGTACCCTTCTAACCCCGCGCCCTCGTCCTCATTCGCCCCACACGCTCAAGCATCGCACCAGCACCATCATCACTACGCCGCCCCTCCATCGCATATGTCTGCCAGCGACGCACAGGACATCGCATCAATATGGCTGGACGACCTCGATCTTGGCATTTCTTGGCCTTCTCCCTCTCCCACCGCTACCTCATCCTCCCTGAGACATCACGCGTTCTCCAGTGCAGGCAACACCGGCTTCATCAAACTCGAACCATCGCCCTTCGACGACATCGAGCTCAGCTCGCGCCCGCGCAGCAATACCATCATCGACAGTCGGTCCGCACACCCGACAAGTCGCCCGTCGTCCCCGCTCAAACGCAGTCCACTTCCCCCACCGCGCTCTGACCTCCACCAGCAATCGTCGTCCGCTCAACTCTTACTCCCCGCGCTCAGTATATACTACCCCGTACCCCCGATCCCACCCCCCGGCACCTCCGCCTCCTCATCCGCCGCCTTCCCCCACCATCCGCCGCCGAACACACCGTCGCCGTCATCTGCCTCCCCAGCGACGTCGCCCACCGCGTACACCTTCTCACAACCGCAACCGCAGCCGCAGCCGCAGTACACGAAACCGCAAGTCACCCCCGCGCTGCTCGCCCTCCTTCCCCCGCTGCCGACGTGCAAACGCCTGCTGCAGCGCGCGCGCGAGGTCTTCCGCGTGCGCCCCGTGCCGTTCGAGCCTGGCCCGCGCCCGGGGCAAGGTCCCGGGCCTGGCGCTCCCAATCCTCCTCCTACTCCTACTCCTACTCCTACTCCTAGTCCTAGTCCGTGGAAGGCTTTCGAAAGCAGGTGTCTGAACCTACTCTCTGGTGGTGGGGCGCCATCAAGCAAGTTGGAAAGAGAGAGGGAGAGGGAGAGGAGGGAGAGGGAGAGGGTGAAGGTGAGGGAGGCGAGGAGGGCGAGGCAGATTTATTTTGGGGGGATTTTGGGGTTGCAGCAGCAGCAGCAGCAGCAGTTGGGGGCGCAGGGGCAGGGGCTGGATGCGGATGTGGGTATGGGTATGGGTATGGATGAGGGTGGTGTTAGTGGTGCTGGTGCTGGTGGTGGGAAGCACGGGAAGAGCGGTACTACGGGCAATAGCGAGGCCAACGAGGCCAACGACGCAGCAGCAGCAGCGGGCGATGACCCGCAGCAGTCGTTGACGTTCTTTGCGGCGATGTGTGCCGTCTTGGCCGTTGGCGCCGCGGCCGTCGAGTCGACGGAAAGTAGTGGTAGTGGTAGTCGCAGCAACGTCAATCCGCCATCTGAGAGCCCTGCGTTCTTCTATGCGCTCTCACAACAGGCCCTGGGTGTATGGGACACGCACACCTCGTCCTCCTCGGCGGCGTCTTCGTCGTGCAGTGGCAGTGCGTATACGGCGGAGGAGGCGGAGAAGATGGACTACTTACTGGCGTGTCTCGTCGGGTTGGGTTATTTATTGATGTCGGGTTCAGGTGCGCCCGGTCGAATGGGTGGTGGCACAGTGGGTATGGGCTTGGGTGGCGAGGAGATGGAGATGGAGAAGGAGAAGGAGAGCGGGCTGGTTTATGCTCTAGTGCGTCTTTTCCCTTTTTTCCCCCTGTTCTTGTTCGTGTGGCATTGCGGGGTCGCTCATTATTTGGATCGTCTGCTTTTCCCCCCTCCGATGTTCATATCCAATATATAGGTCGGCAAGCTCGTGAACACGGCGCGTGGGATGGGTCTTGCGCGCGACTCCTCCTCGTCCGCATCATCGACTCGGCGGAGCAAGCTCGCCTCCAGCGGTAGTGGTGGTGGTGGTGGTAGCAGCAGCAACGACAGGAGGGGCAGTAGCAGTCTCGGTGGTAGTGGTGCGATGGGCAGCGGTGTGTCTACGGCTACTGGGAAACTGGGCCCGAGCAAGCGCGAACGGGAGGCGGAGAGGGAACGGGCGAGGGAGGAGTGGAAGAGGATGGTTTGGTGGGAGGTGTTGTTTTATGATTTGTAAGTTTGATATTCGTTCTCTTTTTCTTTCTCTTTCTCTCTTTCTCTTCCCTCGCCTTCTTTTGTGGTTTGCGTCTCGTGGGGGTACCTTTTCCTAGCCCAGGTTCCTGACCCTCCTTCCTTCCTTTCTTCCTTCCAACATATATAGGTTTACGTCCGACGCGCTAGGCCACCATCCCTACATCCCACCCTACTCCTACGCCGCGAAGCTGCCTGCGTGCTCATTAACTACCACCACCACCACCAGTAGTCGTCAAAACGTACGACCTTCAACGCAGCAGCTGGGCGATACGATGGAGCAGGACGGCTACGGGTCCGAAGACGAGCAGCAGCAGCAGCAGCACGAGGAGTACTATGCTGCGAAGCAGAGGAGGCATCGGTCTGCAGCGGCTCCTGCGGGCGATGGAGCTGGTGCTGCTGATAGGGACTCGGAGGTGGACTCGGAGGCGGAGGCGTATCTGGGCGCTAGGTATCGGTATGTCTTTTTTTTTATTTTTTATTCTACCGTGTTTCCTGTTTCCGACATGGAGGAGAGCGCACGTATTTATTTTGATTTCGCCTTTCTTTTTAGGTTAACACAGCTCGCGCAGAGCATCAAGAGCCGCATCGTGCATCCGGATTGCTGTTGTGGGTACACGCTGGACCAGGCCGCCGCGCTCGAGGGCGAGATCAGGCGCTGGCAATCTGGGCTTCCGCCACAGCTCAGGTGGCCCAGTGCCAGTGCCAGTGCCAGTGCTATCGGTACTGCGACGAATTCGTCGATGGTCGTAGAAGACGACCAGTCGCCGTTGGGCATGACGGACAAGGACAAGGACGGGATCCTGGAGGTGCAGAGCTGCGAGTTGGCGGTTATGGCGAACTTGTTGGTGCTCAAGGTGTATACGCCCTTCTTGCGGCACGCTGCTGCTATGGCGTCGGCGTCGGCGGCTGCGGGTAGTTCGTCGTCTGGGTTGCAGTTGGGCCATCATATGGCCTCGCCGTCGAGCTCGACTTCGGGGTTCGCGAGGACTAATTCTCCTGCGGCCGTGCCTGCTGCTGCTGCTGCCGCTATGAGCTCGCCGGCGTCACAAGCGACGGTACACGCTGCGCAGGCGATTATCAGGGCAGCGAAAGGACTGCATCATCAGGCTGCGCTGTCCTCGACTTCCGTGCCCTCCTCCACTAGCACGAGCACGAACACGAGCAAGCCACCATCCGCGTCCACGGTGTCGGCAAACGTCTCGCCGGTACTGCTCGACCTCTACCCCCTCGACAAGGTCGTCTTTGACGCTGTCGTCATCTGCGCGCACGCGGGGCTGACCGGCAAGGCGTCGTCGTCGATGTTTGCTTTTGATGGCGGCGCGCTCAGGGACGATGTCGGTGTGGGCTTGGGCATACTCTCGGAGCTTGGCGCGACCGTGGGTATGGGCGATGCCCAGCGCAAGGTGGTGGAGGCGTTGTGTACGCGCTTCGTCTCGAGGGGCCATGGTGGTGGTGGGAATGGGAATGGGCTGAAGAGGAAGCATGATCAGGTTGATTTGGGTGCAGGTATTTTTGTCTCTTTTTGGGTTTGGGTTTACGGATGCTGATGGTTGGTTTGGTGATTTTTACAGCGTCTTCGACAGGCTACGATGCCTCGAGTAACGTCGCCAGTGCAGAGGGCATGATGTCTGGGTTTGACTGGAATGCCACCGATGACAGCCAAGTTGGGCAGTACTCGCATAATGGTACCCCAGGCGCCCAGCAGCACCTGCAGCAGCACCATGCCGAACTGCCGCCATCGTCGTCGTCGTCTACCTCTCGCTCGTCGGTTCCTCCAAGCGCGTTCCCGCAAGACAACCTCGGCCGTAGCGAGCAGCACCAGAAACAAGAATTGACGTCCGTACTGACGTCCGTCGCTGCTGCGCGAATCGCCGCTGCAAAGATCGCCGACCAAGGTCAGGACGAGAAGGAGAAGAAGCACGCGAAGAAAGCCCCGGGCTATCCGTCTGTGGGCATCCGCATCCGCACGAACAAGGACGGCTCGGCGGCGAACAGCATGCGGTCGCGGCAGCACTCGGTGTCGATACCTGCTGGCTCGCAGCAGCAGCAGCAGCAGCAGCCTTTGATGACGTCGACGCCGCGCCCGTTGCCCACCGCTGAGGCGGTGATGACGTACCAGCAGCAGCAGAAGCAGAAGTTGCACGGCGGCGTGTCGACGTCGGGTCCGCCGAATAGCGCGCAGCAGTCGCCGTCGACCACGACAACGACGGGTTATGAACAGGAGCCGAGCCGTGGGCGGTCGTCGTCTTTCGGCCATGGTCATGCGGACCAGCAGCAGCAGCAGCAGCAGAGGCAGAGGCACTCCGTGGATGCTGGGTCGGAGGATGTGCAGTATCCTTTCTTTGGGACGCCTACTTCGTCGGATATGATGAATATGCATGCGATGCAGAGGAGACGGTTTAGTGTGGATCAGCAGCAGCAGCAACAACAACAACAACTGTCGCCTGAACATCCGCCGTTCGCTCGGCATATGTTCGACCAGGGTCAATCACAGTCGAATGCGATGTACGATCAGACCCAGTCGTCGTACGACGCAGCAGCAGCAGCAGCAGCACATGGCTCTGCTGGCGCAGCTGTTGATGGAATGGGCTACAGTGCCGTCTCGAGCCCCTTTTCGAACACAGGCGCGCCAACCTCCGCTTCGAGCTCGCCGTTCACGACGACAAGTGTCGCGAGCTCGGGACATCCGTCGACGCCGACGTTCCCTGCACACCATCCTGCACCCCCTGTCTTCGGCCCCCAGCCTCCGGCGGCGCAAGCGCCCGCCGCCAGCCCGACGACGTATTTCCACACCCCGAGCGCGTTCAGTGGGTCGTACGCGAACACATCTGCGCCCTCGTCGGGTATGGCCAGCCAACAACATCACAGTGGGCATAGCATGTCCCTAGGGGAAATGAGCCTGGACCAGAACATGATCACGCCGGTTTTTGAGAAGCCGCACCAGCACCAGACGACGATGTTTGAGTTGAAGCCTGGTATGGATGGCCATTCGCAGCACCACCACCAGGCGCTTCAGCAGCAGCAGCAGCAGCACATGCAACATCAGGCGATGGGGGCGTCTTCGTATGAAGACCAAGACATGCCTGATCAGAGCCACCAACTCGCGATGGGGATGTCAGTCCCGTCGCCGTGGCCTTCTTCAGGCCAGCAGCAGCAGCAGCAGCAGCAACCTCCACCGGTGCAGCCGTTTTGGAATAGCGGCGGTGGAGAATATAGATTTTATTCATGATTGAAAAATACTTCATGCCAAATCACGCACTTATGACCTTTCCTTGCTTTATCCTCTGTCTCTCGCTTTCGTCACGATCGTCATCTTTTCTCTATGCTATCCTCGCTGTCGTCTTATGATTCCTTCACCCCCAAACCATCTTCTTTCCTTCCTTCGGCTTTCCTAATATTTCACTCTCCTCTGTGTCTTTGTCCTGTCTGTATTGCTATCCCGCTTCTCATTTAGTATCTATCTCAATTGCTTTCGCACGCGCTTTATTTACATACTTTTTTTTTGCTTGTGCATGTTCTTATGAATTGTAACCGTTTACGTTTACCTGGGCTCTAAAGTAGGATCTGTATCAGTTTTGTATATGGGCGTTTTACAAATCTTTATTGCTTATTGTGCATTTCAAGCACGCTAGATTATTTATGCATAGATATGGATAACATCGATGCAATTATAAAACTTCTGTTTGACGATCTACAGTATGTATCTGGGGTGCGTCCTGAGGCCTGAGGTGTGAGGTGTGAATGTTTCCGGCGAATTGATGGGAGCGGTGGCGGCGGGAATGGACCTTCGAAGCTCTCCGAAGTCGGGAATCCGAGGCGTCCGACATGGACGCGTTGTGCGATAACCGGATAGATAAGATCCCAAGGCCGCGGTCTGGCATAAATGTGAACAATTCTCCTTTTATGTGATCCCATCCTTTATGATTTGTAACGGTATTTCTGAACTTTGCAAATTTAGGACTAACGGTGTGATATGAATGCCATTGGTAGCTCTATCATCTTAGATTTGAAGGCGTTGATAGTTCGCTGCAATGTGCTTGTCGGCGTTGTTAGCGCTGCATCCATGCTCTGACTTCGTTTTGACTCATCCGATTTGGGAGAGGGTCGAGTATCAATGTTCTCCGAGGAACATCTCTTTATATGGGAAGAGCGTTTCGTTGCAAATTGTGGGGTCTGCGTGGCGATAGTAATGAACAGTCAACCTTGAGGTTGCCTTGGGCAATGGGCTGCCGAAAATCTGCACCTATAAACTTGGCGTTGTGGGATTAAACATGTTACTTTGCTGCTTTTAATTGCTCGTTGGATGACCAGGGGACAGTTAATTATAAGTGCTGGTCGAATCACGAAGTTGACATTGCTGATAACTATTAGCACCGAAGGAAATTTGTGAACGTTCCAGTCATGCCCAGATAAACTTGAATTCAACGGAGAAACCATAGCAGCTTCTTCAAGCCGCGGAAAGAAGGCTCTTTCTCTTTAGGTTATATATGACCTCCCCCCCGTATTCAAAGTCCAGACTCTCCAGACAAGAGCAATGGTTCCAATTGTATATTTGTAGGTCTTGAGCGCTTAATGAAGTTTGTCACGCAGCCACAGATCACCTGACCTCTATACCTGGCGACTTGTTCTCGGCGCTTACACATCTTGAGGTTGGCTATAGACGAGCGAGCCAGATTCTTCACACAAGGTCCATCTATATCAGCCTTCTTGCCGCACGCATTTGTCACAGATAACATATGCAAGTGACTCGTGGCCTCGGAATTCTTACACTTGTTGAGACTTCGGCACAACTATGCAAACTCAACAGTCCCCCCGCGCTTTTGCACCCCCCTGCTTTTGCAACTACCCCCCTGGCTTTTGAAACCCCCGCTTCTGCACCCCTGCTTCTGCATCCCCTGCTTCTGCAACCCCCTTGCTTTTGCTTTTGGACCATCTTTCAGCTTTTCGACTTCTTTTCTCATTCCCCTTAGAAGTTACCCATAACTAACAACGTGTCTATTACCTCTTCCTTCCGCAACTGATGGTGTCTACTAAGTACTAGGTATATATCCCTCTCTCAATTTCCAGAGACGTTTCTAATAAGTAAAGCATGCAAAGCGAGTTTTTATTCTCGAACCCCAGGGATCAACACATCTTTAGTAATTATGATAGTAAATTGTTAGAATAGAATCCAGATGCTATTGAGATTCTGCAAACAAAAACTGCTATGGGAAAGAGGAATTCTTGAGGGGTTTCAATCAGATAGGAAAGAGATGATGTCCCCAGTGACATGCGATGTACGACTTCTTGTTTGTTTTATCTGCTGAATTGCTCCTAAATTTCTCTGTTTCTGGGATGATCAAGTACATAGTTTTCAGTCAGCCTTCTACATCTCTTATATCTGTACTATTCGTCGTACGATGGTCCATGTGACCATTTCTTTGACGATTTTTATTCATTTATTAACGAAGACGCTGGACAATCCACGAGTGATCCAGATAATAGTGAAGAATTCACGTCTCGGAGAACCGCAACGTGCAGTATCTAATCATCGGTTACTGACGTCTTCATTTATTATAAGTGTTTGGCCTTGGCTTAACCCGTTATGTCATTTAAGAGCGCTCCGCACGGAACGGACACTTTGTTCCGCCTTGTCAGGGTCTTTTTCGCGTATGAAATAACCGGTCAGTGACCCGGCCAATTCTATGTGCTACACTGCTATTGCTCCGCAGATCCACAGATGGTGTTTCGGAGGTCATATGTTATAAAGAAAGCCCGGCCGTCTGGGAGCGCCTCCCACCTACACACCCCATATCTCATTTCAAATGCAACTCGATGTCGAACACGAGGGACCCTACCCATTAATTCCCATTACTTCCTACGCGAACTTCGATTTTAGCAACCACGACAGCATTGCACTCTGGCTTGCCAACGAGCTATCTCTCACTCACAATGTCATAATCAGAGCGCTCAACTCGATCTGGCTTAACGCGCCTCTGGTACTACGGGAAGATGAGGCCGATTTTGTTCAATACAACTTGACCTGCTTGGAAACGATTCGTTCGCACCATGAGGCTCAGGAGACGGTGATATTTCCTAGACTCCAGGAGAAGATAGACATGCGGAAGAACGTTGTCCAACACCTCGGATTTGAGGCGGCGCTCAAGAATTTCGAAGTGTACCTTGTCAAGGTACATGACAGAGTAGAGCCGTACGACAGTGGAAGAGTATTAGAACTCCGGAAAGCTTTTGGTGGCCGACTTGTCCAGCATTTGCACGATGAGGTAAATGGGAATCATCATTGCCATAATACCAGACACTCATTTAACCGTCTATCAGATATCCACTGTGTCTACAAAACGTCTGTCCGTTTTTACAAATCAGGAATTGAACGAGATCTTAAACGGTATGTAGCCCCTTCCCAGTGCAAACAATTTGTGTTCCAAGGCCATGTTGCTCCGAACTCATAGCTCTCGAGGAACACAACAAGGGACTTAGAGAGTCTACTACTCACTTCCCCTTTGTTATGACACATCATAATCAGGAGGATGCTCGCAATTGGGTTAGCGCATCCTATTTTCCTTTGGCTTGCAATTTGCTGAGCGTAACCTGTCGCTTTACAGCCCATCGTACCAACATCCGTAAGATGGGTCGGAAACCATGTCGGGTTTCACCTACATCGCAGGTGACTGTATAATCTATGCATCAAAGAGTTGTAGACTGACTCCAGGCCACGTCTTCACCTTCCAGTTATTGGAAATTCTCTCCGTATACCATGGGAGGAGATTTCCAAACATATCCTCCTCGTCATCAGCACGGCTTCTTCTGATTGGTACGCAAATGTCAGAAACTGGCTTGAGATAGAAATATTCAACGAGAATATGATGCACCCTTCTATCCATGTGTGCCACTTTGAGGCTTGAGCAGTTGCGCATTCCAGCATTAGCAGTAGTTGCATCAGTTTTAAGTGTCCATGAGCGTCACGGCTATGCCAGGCCGTTGCATTGCAGTCGCGGAAGTTTGAAATTGCGGTACCTAGTTACTTGTATGGATTTAACCTGGATTTGAAAGTCACATATATAACATAAACGACATTTTCCGTAGTGGTACAATGGTGGTAGGGAACCGCAAGTGCTTTAGCGCCGGTTGCCAGCCTGAGTGTTGTTACGTTCTCTTCAAGTTATTCTTACAAGTCGGAGGATTTCCTCAATTGGGGAGAAAATTGTGCGGACACTGTGCTGGCGACGGTTAATACACTCGTGTTGCTCAGCGTTATCGCATGTGTCAGTGCGGGATCAGCATGATGGCAAAGCGTTGATCTTACATACATCGTCGGATCGGAATTACTCTTGATGGGATCAATTTCGAGTTACCGGATGCCGTTGGGCGGTCTGGTCAATGTTTCTTTTGCCGAGCGCTCCGTACTCAGCGCTCAGCTCTTACTGCTTTTAGCTGCCAGCATAGGCTGTTGCACGATGCAACCTGGACCCCACTCCATTTACGTTTGGAAGTTTAAATATAGGGTCGAATTCACAACTCTTCAGGGATCCTATGCGCAGAGGTGTATCGACAGGCACTCGGCGCTTTCTATGGCAAAAGGAGCACTCACATTTGAAAGAAGAGGTGAGAAGTTGTGGCTCATGTATACTCTATCTACTGTCTGAACACTTAGCTGGAAACCATTAGTCCCCACAGATTTGTCTGTATTCACCAACTACAAACCAGCCTTGTGCAGCTCATTATTTTTGCCAACAGCTTACGCAGAACGCAGCTTGCTCGTCGCAGGGCAATAAGAGCTCGGCCCATACAAACCACCGAAGGATGATCACCACGACTTCCATCAAATATCCATAGTCCATCAGCGCTGAAGCATTGATCATGGCTGGTTTACATGCTATTTGTTTTGCGTGTCCCCTCTAGGTGTCTTTCTTATTGCTGGCCGATTATGATATTCTCGGGGCGAAGCGGCACAGCCTACCCTGGCAAACACAACCAATGGGAGTCCTCGAACTATCTTTCTTCATTGCCCTCATGTTCTCGTCGCGGCAAGTTCAATTTACCGACATCCACTATGGAAATAGACCACCGAGCTCGCCGCAGCGCTAGCCCTGCAGAAATTTCTCGCATAAAATGCCATGGTCAAGCATAGAAAGGCAGCCCTCCAAAGTTTCCATTGTTACTCCCTCAACATGTCTAGGGCAGAACCTTACGCACTCATTCCTTTGTCTCAAACCCCAGTGATCGCCAAGTTCGACGACTTGGATGACATCCAAGGCTGGTTCGCGACCGATATGACTTTGATCCACAACATTTTCATCCGCGGTCTTAATTCTATCTGGCGGAATGCGCCTCTCGTTAAGCCTGCCGACGTCAATGCATTCGCGGGGTATTGCCTGACGTGCATCGCTCTCATCCATTACCACCACCACGGTGAAGAATCCTTTATTTTCCCCTTCCTTCAGACGAAGCTCGACATGGGGCATAACCTGGAACAGCACCGGGCGTTTCAGGACGGAATGGATGCGTTTGAGGCGTACATAAAGAACGTTGAAAGCAAGAAGGAGGAATATGATGGAGCGCAGGCACGTCATCTCTTGGAGGCTTTTGCTGGCCCTCTGGTACAGCATCTTCATGACGAAGTATACCTTTTTCTGTCTTCCTCAAGTATCTGCGCGCTTGCTAACATCGCCTGTTGGGTCGTAGATCCCGACGATCTCCCCCGAACGTATGAAAGTGTTCGATGATGACAAGGAAGGTCTGCGAGGAATGGTGAAAAGTAAGGCTCTTCTCCACTGTATCAATTTGAGTGTATCCTCATTCGTCGTCTCACAGAGCTCGAGGAACACATCAAAGATCAGCCAGACAAGTTCACTGTGTTCCCTTTCGCCGTAACACATCATGTGCGCAAAGAGGCACCCAACTGGGTATGTGTTTAGAATGTAATGATATATAATCTCTCATTTTATTCAATCGATAGCCTCCGGCTCCTGCATTCATCATGTGGTTCGCCAGAAACATTGCACCATGGAGACATCCTAGGCAAGCCCTGTCCTTCGTAAAACACGACTCAATCTGATCTAGTTCTTCCTTAGCTACTGGAAATTTTCGCCATTCACCACCAACGGGGAACCTCAGACTCTATATGGTACTGCATAGACTAGACATCTCCCATTTCTGTCATGCCTATTTCAACCAAAGATACCAATTGCTCATTTTTAAACTATCTAATTCATGTTAATCTTTCCCCAAACCCTCGTCCGAGTCGCCCGTACATCGTCTTGTGTGTGACTCTAGAATTACTTGCAATGTCAATTTCGGTCTTCAAGTTAGCGACCACGATAACATAGCACTCTGGCTCGCGGAGGAGCTATCTCTCACTCACAGCGTCATAATCAGTACGGCCCAACTCTATCTGGCTTGACTCAATGGGCCTGTAAAGGAGGCGCTTTCTCATGATGCCTCGGAAGGAAATCCCAGGGCATGGCGAAGCTGCCGTGCGTGACCCTCACCTTATGAATTTCGATCCAGGGATGGGCGCTCCGAGTCCCCGTGTTGTTCAAACTTCAATAGACTATCTTAATTCACGTTAATCTTTTCGCCCCCTTGTCGCCCTCAGCTGTCAATGCATCTTCTTGCATGTAATTCCAGAGATGTTGGACAAATCAGAGAGAGGGATAGCCACTATTACCCGACATCGCATCGCAAAAGGTTTCAGTCCGTTCCAACGAGGCCATCGCAATAGACAATGGATGGACAATAACAGTGGGCATCTGCATCGCGGTGGATCTCAAATATGTCAGTCTGATTAATGGTTGGTAGTACATGGCGGGGTATACTGTTCTACTCTGCCGATACAGAGAGTATTCCATCTAGAATAAGTTACTCCCGCTGTAGTAGGGCAAGAAGACCGAGGCCACCCAGTAATGCATATTTCAGTTGTGGAAAGTCGTTCTGGTCCAGGAAGCCATTAGCTTTCATTCCTTTGCGATGCGTGTGAGGCAGGACTTACCATGGCGATCGTCACATAGCCGACGTATGGCAAGAATCTGACGATGGGGATACATGAGAAATGTACGTGGGGAATATAGTTTTGTGATCCTTACCCTCGGACCTTGCCTACGATATGTTTCCGCTCCAACCACTCGAGACCTTGGTATAGCTCAATATCATCGACGTAATTGTTGTCTCCTTTCGTCAACAGCCGTTGGTTTGCGGCTACGTCTATATTAGAGGGCGTTTTGGACGATTTTGCTAATTTCTTCGGTGGTGCATCATGCGTTTCTAGTACACGATGGACGATCGGAATGTCGGCTCCAGGGATCTTGTACACGGTGATGTCGCCAGTCTTATACAACTCATTCGCAGGATTCGTGAGAAATAACAAGTCCCCTCGGTAGAATGCGGGCTCCATAGACCCACTGCAAAGCAAATCAGCCGCCGCTCACTGAACTATCTTTTCAATGACATACCTCAGAACGACGACAATCGGTGACTCGGAATTCGTTATGATTCCGAGTCCTTTCCAGATCATGAGGCCCGAAGCAATGACAGACGCAAAATTAAGAACTTGGAGAAGGACCTGCGATAACAATGGTAAAAACACGGTGAACATAACCGACATAAATTGAATGAACGTACATGGCGAAAGCCTAGCCGTTTGAAAGCTTTGAGTTCTTCGGTAAACATGGTGATTTACAATGGGCAATTTCACTGTTTCTCCCAAGCTTGGGCGAGGAAGCGATGGATCCAGATACCTCAGACTCAGAGGGTGTCGAAAAATAGGTGGCGATATGAAAGGTTTTGGGGAAGCAGCTGGCTTGGGGTGACACGTTACAAGTTGCGAGTCACGTTACATACCTCATGCGCGTCTGTACGGGACTAATTTCAATTTGACAATCCAAGCAAGTATCGCGAAGTTGGTTGGAAGTTTGCTCCAAAAATCACTTGTGTATGACTGGGAGCAGTCAGAGATTATTTTATCGTATCTGCACAGCTTTAACCTTTTTTTACACTCAACCAGAAAGCAAGTAATTATAAGGCTTGGCAGCCTATGCTTCTCGTTCCGTGCATATCAGCAAAAACCAACTTGAAGCAGGGCAGTTTGCACCTTTACTCTACGTCCTCCGTTGAGTAAAATCTGAGTCAAGAGAGCAAAGAAAACTAGATCACAGAAAATAGAATTTATCCAACATACATATCATCAACAAACAGGTTATAGAAGTGCCATTAGGTTATATTGAACTTTGAAGACCTATGCAAAAGTTATATATCTAGACGAGATCCTAATGGTCGGGAACTGTAGATTGACTCCACGCTACATTTGAATTCGATAGAGGGGCGAGCCGGTGCGCGGGGTAGGAGGATTAAAGGATCAAATTGGTCACCTCCAAGTCGGTATCGCATGCCATCATCGAAATTCGGATCATAATAATATTTCTTGATATGCAGGAGGACGCTTCCCAAGCTCATAAGTTGTGGGTTGACCAAGCCTTCGTCGACCCAAGACCACCCTAGATCCTGAAGAATTAGCGCCGTGCACAAGTTTGGCTCAATCGCCACATATATTTCGATGGATATGCACTCGATTCCGACGGGAGATCCCGCTGAGGCGAGTAATTTATTCATAGTCCTGAACTTGGACCCCCACGTTTTGCTGATGGATGTGGAGACGCTTGCACAAAGTTTTAGGGTCTTCAACGACGTCAGCTGGCCGAGAGAGAAAAGTTCGATGAAGGTTCTTTCTGAAGATCTCGTCAGCCGAGGGAAAGGCACACATATTAATGAGAAGGATAAAGGAGAATTACCTGAAACATAGGCCTCATGATCTCGAAGCTCAAGCGTCTCGAGACTCCGAGAGACACCGAGCATAAATATCCAGAGCTCTTCCATATCGTACCGAGAGGTTGCAACGGTGACTGTAAGTGTTTTCAAGTTCGAAAAATAGATAGATGGCGATAAAGAACGCGAGCCAAAGGGGAGTTGGGGTAGGTAGGTTCGCAGAGTGGTAAACAGTCCCGCATACCACACATGGCATAACGTGAGCGTCTCAATTCTTCCTGCTGTGCGGGAGGCAATGTCGTATTCCTCTACTTCTCGAACTTTCCGTAGAGCGATGGTTGTACGGATCAACACCAGTTCTTGCAAGGTGCTAGACACGAAATCCCCAAGAATGAATGCCTTCGGGAGACCGTCGATGTCGACATATTTCAATGACTTGAGGGATGGATTTGAACGTATCCCTTTGAGGATAGATGTTTCGTGATTGTTAAAGGACGTCCAAGGATTGCGGTTGCGGTACCATGGGCCTCCATGTGAATAAACCTCGAGGGAAAAATTCTCCAATGATGGCGAGCGCAATATGAGATGAAGAAGTTTAACCATGTAATCCCTTTGCAGGCCTGTTCGCCTCGCAAAGTGATTAATTGCTCCTTTCGACCTGACGAGAAGTCGACTGAGACTGGGAGTCGAGGGAGAAAGATGTGAAGGAACGTCGCGAACAAGGCTTATGGAATGAATACCATGTACCGATGATGCATCTTTTTCTAGGATGGCGATAAGTCTAGCTGCGCGCCTTTGGGTGGACTCGTGATCGTTGTTTTGATATCTTGGGAAATATATATTCGAGAAGAGTTCGACACGTGCTCGGAAATAAAACGTTTTGGAAATGCACGAGACGGCTCGGAGAGTGTTGTCTCGCAAGGATGGGTTGTCGGCAGTTTGAGCAACAACTTCGTTGATGATGAGATCGACGAGTTCCTGAGGTAGTGTTAACGGAGATGCGGGGCTTCTGATAAGCACCATTGAAACCAAGTTGAAGCTGCAGAGTAAACGGATGGGTTGCGGTGAACTCTATGAAGCTCGACGATGGTTATAGTTGATGAAGCTTTGAAGGCTGTTCTCGTCCGACGACGACTCATGAGGATAACAGGGTCATGTGATCGCACAGAAATCTTGTCCCATCAGGTCCTATCTTCGACGTTAGCTTCAACTTTCAGACGTTGTGTCCTGAAGGAAAAAGTGGTGATAGAACGGAGGGAAATCAAGTTCGGACAAGTATTTCATCCAAATTCAGTTAGCTATTCACTTCAGGCAGGGTTCACGACCACAGTGCTTCCGCGACTTTCACAACATCCATCATCTCCTTCACATCATGAACTCTCACTATCAATGCCCCTTGCTGGACGGCACAAGTAACAGCAGCGGCCGTCGCCCACGTGCGCTCTTTGGGTCGTGTCTCTCGCCCTTCGGGGTCCTGCGCCAGAATCGCACCGAGGAAAGACTTTCGGGAAACACCAATGAGTTGCGGGTACCCACTCAAAGGGTTCCGATACGTGCCGCTACCATCTAGGATGAAGTTGAATCAAACGGAATTTCATCAGATAGGGATCATGGACTAACCATGTCGGTCTCCGATCATCACATCCGCCACGACGTCCTGCGCACCTCGCAGGACCTCCAGATTCCCCTCCAGAGTCTTGCTGAACCCAATTCCGGGGTCAGCGATGACCAGCCATCTCCGCACACCACCCTTCCCCAGTACAATTTGATCCACCTTGGCTCCAAGTTCAATCCGTACGCCTTCCAATGTCGCCTGCTGCACATCGACTGCATAATGGTATTGACTGTAATCCTTGTTCTTCCCGGCATCTCCTCGCGAATGCATCAACACAACTGGGACAGCATATTCTCGAGCCACGGCCTTCATCTTGGTCATATACTCGGCTGCCTTCTTGCCTTGGTCGGTATCCGGCTGCGGCGTAGGCCACGAATCGGGCCCAGTGAACGCGTACACGTCGTTGATGCAATTTGCACCTGCTTTGATGGCAGCTTCGGCGATTTCCCAGCGGAACGTATCGACGCTGATCGGAACATCCGCCATGCGGTCGAGGAGATCATCGGTTAGTGAGAATTCCTTGTTATCCTTCAAGACATCACTGAGGGCGTTGGAGTCGCGCATTGCTGTAACAGTGGGCACAACACGTCTGATTTCATCTTCCACACTAACGAAGGCCGCTCCGGGGCGAGTGGAATATCCTCCAATATCGATGATAGTAGCTCCGGCGGCGACAGAGGAGCAAGCATATGCCAGTGCGGCAGGAAGGACGTCGTGCGTGGCACCATCAGAGAATGAGTCGGGAGTCACATTGAGGGTAGCCATAACATGTGTCTTGCTATTTTTGGGTTTAGAACGGGAGGAAGTGGTTGAAGGATAGGACCAGCAGGCCAGGGTCTCGGGGACGGGCGATATTGAGTGATATGGAGAAGAAAAGGAGGTCGATATCGGGAAACGGGGATAGGGAATTATTTTGTTCATGGGAGGTGTTTTTGGGTCGCAGACGTCTTTGAAAAGGACCTCGACGGTTTTGTTAAGGAAGGGATGAATATAATTCGGAATCATGCTTGAGGAAAGTGCAATCAGTAAAGACAGCACGAGGTGGAGGAAAATCACATACTCGGCTAGAGGTCTCAGAACGAACTCTCTTTCCTGTACTCGAGGATGTGGAATGACCAGCTCTCCATCTAACTCGTCCAAGTTCTGTTTGTCGAGTCGTGTATCAATGACATCGTTGTCGTAAAATATGATATCTAAATCAACTGCACGTGGGCCATTCCGTATTGATGGGACTCGGCCGACTATGGATTCGATTTTCTTCAACAAGCGAAGAAGTAGCATTGGCGATAAATTGGTCTCCACCTAAGGACGTGAAAGAATGAATGCCAACAGTAATGCAGAGGGAAGATCGCATACCACGCATGCGCAATTTATAAATGACGGTTGATCGATGACATACATGGGGGCAGTTTCGTACAGGAACGAGGTGTTCACGACAGTGACGGACATACTTACGCCAGTGTCGCCCAAAACGTCTTGAGGTATTTCCAAAAGACGCAAAGCATACTCGATGTTCTGGAAAGAATCACCTAGGTTGGAACCAAGAGCGATTGCCGCCTTGGAGAGATCAAATTCGGAATATTGCGCTGCAGTTGTAGGGGTCTGAATTTCAGGCAACGCTGTCTGGCTCATATCGACCTGATCTGGGTAGTCGAACAAAGTGCGCAGTACCTGGACTTCGGCTGAACGTGCGAGGGTCAGGGCAGATGGTTTCGCGGCTCTGATTGAAACGATAGGAGAGGGTTGATATGATTTCAAGGTGGACAGTGTTTCTGACGCAAGAAACGAGGTCAATGCCTCCAGTGTGAGGAAATCCGACTTGGATATTTCCTGGATGTATACATGTTAGTTTAGAGCAAAACCGAACAGAGGAAAGGGATGCACTTCGTACAGAATCCGCGTGAGGGCTCGAAGGTCTATCCAATCTCGTTGATCCAGGCCTTGCTCGCCGGTGTTGATGGAAAGGTTGACGACGACATCTTGCTTCTCCAGGCGTTCAGCGGAACCTACTCCGACGATAGTTGGGCATGTTAAATCTTCCACAATATGGGTGATCTCGTGTGCCGACCATGAACCGTCGGAAGAGAATTTTGCAAGGTGTTCGACGGCAACCGTTTTGCAATGCAGAGGTGCCTTCAACTGAGCGACTCTGATACGGATTTCCAATCCACCCAGGAGGTTCACGAGAGACGAAAATTCGTGAATCGCATTGCAGATGTGTCGCGACAGGTCCTGGAGACATATAAATGGCGTAGAGATCACAGATGCTCGGATTTCCTTTGCGATATCTGAATAATTAATCGAATAGGATAAGTCGTCGGCATTGGCAGTTCGCGACACGTTGTGATAGATAAAGATTGATATCGATATAGGTTGTTCAGTAGGTTCAGAGCCTTCTGATTGCCACTGTGCACCCGTCTTAAGCGAGACGGGCAGGATAAGATCATTGATTCGGATGGTGTCGGATTTTTTGCCTACTTGGCTGATATTGTGAATAACTTCAGAAAAGATTGCGGATATCTCACTTTGTAGATTCGTCTCTCATTGTCCTTGTACACCTTTGACCTTGAGACGAAAAAGTCGGTATCGCTGAATGGTGGTGGTCGGTGACGAAGTTGAGAAAATAATGTCGACCATCACAGACATTACGTAACTGCAATCTCTCTCTTCATGTCGCTACAATCCGCTCTCCAGAAACTCGCGTCCTTTCGAACAAATAACACTAGGGAATCACAAGAGACCTTCGAAAAGGGTCTTATTGTGCTGAAGTCAGGAAAATCTACAAAACTTGGCGACGAAGGTGAAGAAACCGATAATTGCTTGTTTAACACGTCACTAATCCATGTTCTCACATCAGGATGGGCATTCCTTGAGCAACTTGCACTAGCTGCCGTTGATATTGGACGACTAGACATAGCAGACGTATGTGTAACATCTGGACTGCTATAATGCGCGCTTTGACATTAACAAAGGTTGCGCATTAGCAATGCCTCAAGCAACTGGGCGAGAAGTTTCCCGACTCGCCACGGGTGGACGTACTGACTGGCATTCGAATGGAGGCGACAGAGCCGCCCAGTACGATACTCGCCTTCTATGACGAGCTACTACGCATCAACTCTGCCAACGCGGTAAGACATTGCAACCCCATTTACTTGATTCTCTAATTAAACATCCATAGGCCATTTGGAAACGACGGATATCCATTCTCAGGCGCGTTGGCAAGATAGAGAAAGCTGTAGAGGACTTGAACGAGTATTTGGACACGTTCTACACTGACGTAGAAGGATGGCTAGAGCTTGCGGACATTCACTCATCATGCAACCAGTGCGTCCTCTTGTCCCTTGCACGATTTCAATTCCGATATTGACAACGATTATTCTAGATATACCTCTGCCCTTCAAGCCCTCTCCATGCTCTCCTCCTCACTCCTCAGAATCCATTCACATTCCTCCAATTTGCCGAAACCGCCTACACCTCTGGTGATATACCATTGGCTCTGAAAATGTTCCTTGTTGTCATTGACATGAATGAAGGCGAAGACGAGGATACTATTCCTCTGGGAATATCTGTACGAGCGTGGTGGGGCACAAAACTGGTATGTTCGTTCACCCAATCAAAAGAACCTTTCCTCATGCGACTCCAGTGCACACGGCAACTTGTTTCTTCCTCGACAACTCACAGTTCACAGTCAAATACACCAGTTCCCAAGAACATCAAACTTATCGACGAACTAGCGACAGAGAGAGTCCTAACAGCATACAGTGGCGAACAAGGTATTCAAGCTCGCAGTTTGGTGTCGAATTGGATGTCTGGAAGACAGTGATCAATATACCCTCGTCATTCAACCCTTCCATAACTATCCGCGTAATTCATCAGGACTATCGTATGTTTTATGTTTACCCTCACCCATGCGCATCACTTCTACGAGACTTAGTCCTTTTGGTAATCCTTTTTCCTTTTATTTATGACTTATTCCATTGAATCTCCACCTCCTAGTATATTGAGAGTTGGATTCGATTATATTAAATTTCGAAAGATTTGCGAGACATCTCATTGGCATAACAGGTTGTCGACAATGCTAGTCGTGAGCTTGACTGAGTCTGACTGAGTCCACAGGGAGCAAAATACTCAATCCTTAGCCGGTCACCGGTCATGTGCCCACGAGCCAGGTTGATCCGAGTTGCAACGTCAACGATGAACGACCCGGAACGTTGCATCTGTCCACCATGTCACCAACGGACAATAACTCATTTGAAGGTGAGCCTACTCACAGCTCATCCTTCTCAGCTGGTAAATTTATTACGATTTCCAAATCTCGCGGTCGTTTCTCAGTAATTTCCAGGCCTGTCTTTGCAGCACCATGTGCTTCCTCCAGACGTGTTAAATCCGGACGAGGACAGCATCCTCGACGTACTGGAAAAGCTGAAAGTGTCTAAAAAATCCTCGGGAAACCCTTACAGCCCTTGGCAAAATCTAAACGATGGTCGCTGCGTCAAATATGATTCCTCTGGCTACAACGTCGGACTGGAAGAATCGCGCATCATGGACTTCTTTCGGCAGCACACGACAATTCCTGTTCCGCGAATTCATATGGCTTTCGAGCGAGAAGGGACTGTCTACATTGTCATGGATTTTGTAGCTGGGACCACCCTCATTGACTCGTACATCAGCTTGTCACTCGAGGAGCTTCAAGGCATTGCCGAACAACTTGCAGATTTTATACTACAAATCAGGGGGCTTCCCATCGCTCCGCAGACATCCTTGGGTTCTAGTAACGGAGGTCCATTCAGAAACGTCTACTTCCGAGCCCTTCCTTGGGACGAAGTTCACAACAGCGTGGAGCCGGCCGATGCATTTCAATCTGTCACCGACTTCAATGCCTATTGGCTCTCTCGATCTAAACTCGACATCCCCCTCGATAGAACTGAGCATGACCGCGCTGTCCTCACACACGGAGATCTCGCCGGACGAAATGTTCTCATCGATAAGGGGGAAATCGTCGGTATTGTAGACTGGGAAACGTTCGGCTGCTACCCAGAATTTTGGGAGACAATGGTCATGTGGAGGGATGCTCGGTGGTCTAAAAAGTGGCGCACAGTCTTGGAACGCACCTTTGGTGCTCGGACTATTATTCATGATAGTTATATTAGGCTTTTGGACACTTCTTTTCAAGAGCCTCTGCGGTATTGAGCCGTGTCTCCCGCGGCATAAATTAACCTCATGCCGTTGTACTCGGGGGTGAGTTATACCTATGTGCTTGTGGTACACTTATCGTCAATAAAGTGACAGTGGATCCGATGGGTGCATTACTGGTGTGATATATTGCTCAGCGCCTTGAGGACTAGGGCGTCAGGGTGCTTTCAAGGTTCCATTATTAAGGATTAATGGCAGCCTGAATCACAATTCACGCCCTTGGTTGGTGTAAGCGCACAAGAGCTCCGAGTCGCTCTGAGCCGGTGAATTATTTGCTGCGCCACATAAAAATTAAATAACCCGGTTACAATCCGACCTTTTTGGTAACACTCAGGTTCTTCCACCCCTTTTTAACACCATGTGAAAGACATGCTTTTCAGGGACACCGATAACCTTGGATCGACTTCCAGAAAGCAGGAAAGCCGCAATATTGCAGCAAAGAAGCAAACACGTGACTGATGATCATGAAGCGAGATGAAAGGCAATTCAGATCGTGTACAAAGATTCTGATTGAATTCTTAGTCTGGACTTGGAGGAAAGAAAGCACTTGTTGCCCAAAATACGTATCCTACCCTTTCTAAGGGTCCTTAGGACCAAATACAAAAGCTCTGCGCTATTGCTTGTGGCTGCCTCTGCAGGCATCAGCGCTTTTACCCACCGATCACTCACGACCATGCCGAAGAGCGGGCCCCTCCGCCGACTCTCTGTTGCTTTGAGGTTGACTGAGGCTTATCTGCCAGCGCAAGTACCCAACATACCTACAACGGCGACATCTCTTAGCCTTTTTCTGAGCACTTCCAAGGCAGAGTACTTGAAAGACATCAAAGAAGATCGGAAGAAGGCAGCAGGATGGACGGTGGTCATGGGTAACGAGGCTGGTGGTATGTCGTCCTCGACTTTTATGTCAGAACACATGATGCTAGGAATCCGATAACAGACCTCGATTCGATTGCAAGCGCGATTGCGTATGCATGGATTCAAGCCGAGGTGCATAAGAAACCCGCTGTACCCCTTATCCAGGTGGAGCGTGCCGACCTGAATCTCCGTGCAGAGAACCTCTACGCCTTGAAACTCGCTGGGTTGAGCGAAACACAGGAGGAATTGCTCACCCTAACGGAAATATCGGAATTCAAGCCATTCCCATCCCAGAAATTTATTTTGGTTGATCACAATCGCCTGGGCGAGGCGTATACCACCGATAACCGCAAGGCCGAAGTCATCGCTGTTGTGGACCACCACGAAGACGAAGGGCTATACCCCAAGGCCGACCCACGCATTATATTCCCCTGTGGCAGCTGTTCCTCTCACGTAGCCGCGCTTTGTCCTCGAGAAATCCCTGCAGAACTCGCCACGCTCCTTCTAACAGCCATCCTGATCGACACCGACGGCTTGAAACCCGGAGGAAAAGCTATCCAACTCGACCGCGATTCCGCTGTATCGATCGCCGTGAAATCCACCCTCGCGAACTCTATCCCCCCTCTTTCAGCTTTAGCGCCCATCGACCACCCGAATCCAGATGGATTGTACGACTCTCAAACCATCAAAGAGCTAACAAAGACGCTTACCGAGAAGAAGGCCGACGTATCCCACCTCGGAGCCTTCGACCTTCTCCGACGCGATTACAAGGAGTACAACTACCAGCTCTCCTGGGCTGTGAAGCAGCCCTCCATTAAAGCCGGCCTCTCCACCGTACCCGCGAGCCTCAAATCATGGGCCACGGACGGCAAACTCGAACAGGCCGCCGTCAAGTGGATGCAACAGCGCGGCCTGACCGTGCTCGGCGTGCTCACCTCCTTCAACGACGTCAAGAAGAAGATCGTCGGCAAGAACGTCAAGGGGAAGCATAAGCGCGAGATGGCGTGGATCATACTCGAAGAGCCGCAGAAGCAGAACGAGGGGCTGACCACGGATGTTCTTGCGCGCCACCTTTGGGCAGGGTTGGAGGCGGATAAGGGGATCCAGGTGAAGAGGTATAAGAAATTCGATTTGGAGAAAGGCGGAAAGCTTCCTGCGGGGTCGAAAGCGAGGGTTTACAAGCAAGGAAATGCAAACGCGACACGGAAGGCCATCGCCCCTCTGCTCAAAAATATCCTTGAGAGTTCGGCGCCTGCATCTGCTCCCGGCCCAAGCGAAGCCGCAGGCAAGACCTCGTAGGCACCGCTGCAACAATAAACCGAGACGAATTGAGACGAACACTTTTCTTCTTGGGTTGGCTTTGCTGTTCACGGACTTCATTGATCTAATGGGCATGCATGAAGATGCATGATGGATGAGTTTGATACATACCACTTTTCATTGGCTTCCATTTTTGGGGCATTCCACTGACATATACGCATCGAAGAGACACTTACATAGCAACATGACTCCGCCGATACAATTTTTACGAGTACCTACATAGTCTGGCGATAACAGCTTTCGTCATCCATATCTTAGGACACAGGTACACCGCCGCCACCGGTTGGGACAATTGAATTCGATTCCTCGTGTACGATAACAGTGGCAGAACAGATGCATATGGATAGATGAGTTAATAATGAAAGCGAACTCGAGGAGGGTCATCGTGCATGATGGTACATATAAATCAAGCGATACAGTAATATAAGGGTAGACTACAAGAAATTCCCGAAACTGTTTCCGGTCTAATAACGTAAGGGAGACTCGGGTAGGATAATGAACGAACAAACGTACAAGCGAACAAGGATAAATGGACGTGTCATGGTGGTAGTAATGATGATGGCGGTAGTGGCATTGGTTAGTGTGGACTTGAAACGGGGTTAATATCGCTGAATCCACTCCTCGCGGTGCTGAACGATGATCTACTGTCCGGCCGGTTCGGTATCTCCTCCGCGCACCCTTTTTCCAATCGTCCCTCTTCGAATAGATTGCCTTCGTCCCCACTATCAACGCTGGTGGACGGTGTTATAGGATAGTCGGAATGATTAGAGTCAGAATGGTTTGAGTCAGAGTGGCCAGAGTGAGAACTCGACGAGTGCGAGTGGGCGGAACGATGTGAGGATGGGGTATTCAATAACGAGGTGTCGTTAACAGAGTGAGAAGACGCGAATAGATGCCGCGCGTGTACGGCAAAGTCCCGTTCAATGCTCGGCGTCCGGAGTAATCTTCGACGTTGTCGGCGAAGTAATGTGGGGGTAGTATTTGTAGACACTGTCAGGTTTGGAGGTCTTTTCGGCGCCATCGACTCCATAGACACCTCATGGATAATGGATAGAGATTTCTTTAGTGACGGAGAAAAGAACAGAGGAGACCTCGGGGGAATATCGCGTGATGAAGAGTTTGAGTCAGGATAGTGTGATAGGACTGGAGAGTAGCTTGGGGCCTCCGCGTCCTTGGGCGTCTTGCTCACGTAGTGTCTCGTGTAGCCTCCATAAGCCACTGGCGGAAATGGACTGGCAAAGTCACTCCAGCGAAGGAGGTCCGGTGCGCTATCGACGGCCTGTGCCCGAGGCTCTACTACCATAATCTCCTGGACTGAAGCGCGCCTCACTCGCCTTGAGACCTTCGAGAGCATGGTGGTAACAGTGAGAAGGAAAGAGTCAGATTGGCAGGGACGACTCTTTTCGCAAGTTTGACAGATATGGGAAAAGCGCTCTGTGTGTGGGATCGGGACACGTTGACGGGAACGAAATTCATCAGAGGATTAGCGATATCCAAGCATTCAGGCTTTCACTTGGTGCTAATGCACTTCTGGAAGGCAACAGCCGGAAACAGAGTAAAGGAGATACCCCGGTCAGTGACGAATGCGGGTAGATCATAACTGAGTGTAGTTGGGTATTTACCGGAATGCGGCAGGCGGGAACATCAAGATGGGGTGGGACAGAATACTGGTCGCGTTGACTGCATGGTCACACCAGATGATTGGCAACAGGTGATAGCTTAAATCACATTGGACATCATGAACCTTGGTGGAAGAAGCATTATTCTTAGCAGACGCCTGCGAATGTCGTGTATCAGCAGGCCAAAATACGTACGTCATACGACCAGAAAAAGCTTCAGGCCCAATTCGCCGCTCGTCCTTGAGTTCTTGAGTCCAGATGGTGCGTCCAATCGTTCCCTTTCGATTCTTGATCTTCTCGCTCGGAAAGGAGAGTCCCAGAAAGATGCTTCCGGGGTCGAGTAGGAGAAGAGCATATCGTTATGGACCATATTCATGATACACACACTTCAGTGCACACGAGAGTTTATTCGGATAGCAACCGGAAAATTGAGGTGGATCACGAAGGCGAAAGAAACCGACTTCGGTAGTGAAGGCAGACTTTGCTATATTCTGTCAAAGTTTTATTGCGTGGGAATTCGTATGCTGCGCTTCACAGGAGGGTGATCGAACATAGCAAAACCAACCCCCCAAAGAGAGCTAATGTCCACGCTCGTGGAAGGAATCGAACTGAGTCCATGGGTGAGCCCTCTCTCCTTTTACGTGATAACGAAAGACAGACGTACCACACAAAACTCAAAGGGTACGCTCGCATTGATAATCGCAGTGAACACAGCTCTCGCAATCGTCTGTGGTAAATGCACTCCTGTTGCATTTGCGACGGCTTCGTCAATCACTTGCTGATCTCTGGAAGGAACGTCGACGGTGTCGTGCGTAGCTTTGAAGCGAGTTGCTTCGCGAACGAAAGCAGCCCTGGCACCGATGGAGAGTGTTCAGTAATTATTTTTACGAGAGAAAACATCCACCGACACACCTCTGGGAGAGGAGCTCCAAAATCTGAGAGTCGATTGCATCTATTCCTGCTCGAACTTGATCCAGGGAAGAACAACAAGTTGACGTCCCATTGATGATAGTGGGGGCACCCCACGGAATCGTCCTGTTATCCATAGACAATGGAATGTCTGGGAGCGGTTCGCCGTAGCAAGCCTCGGCAAAGTCCTTAGTTGGATTTGGTCTGCCAGAGAGGACTTGTGGGAGAGCGAGAGCAAGCACGAGGAAGCTTGAGAGCCGTAAGTGCTTCATGGTGTGTTTCTTTGGATGAGGGTCCCCATGAAAACAGCTACTTATAAGCCAAAACCGTCGGAGAGGTGAAGGGATACGCAGAAGATGAAGCCGCAATTAGGAGTCGGCCTCAGACACTTTGAATACCGCATTTTCATAAGACCCGATAGACACCGTCAGACCCTGGTCCTAAATTTGCGAGAGTCATTTCTATCACATCAAATCACATCTACTTGGAACATGATTTAGTGCGACTTCATGTTCGAGAGAAAGTGTCAGATCGCAAGGGAAAATCTAGGCAAGCTATTAACGTTACTCGCCTTCTACTTATGTAGGAATCCAGGGGACGATGAATTGGTATGTCGCCTAGGAGGTCTTACGCATTCAATACCATGGTCTGGCAGAGCCTTGAGAAAGGTTCGAGCCTGACAATCGACAGTCCGCCTACTAGAAGATTCTTTTTGTCACGACCCATCTGCAAGAAGGGGCACCGTAACGACGTGTCTTCCGTTGACGGGTCAAACCGTCCGAGTCCAAGCCAAGTTCCACGCCTTTCAAGGGTAAGAAAACAGCGGCCCCACAAGGGAAATGGCGTAAAGCCGTTCACACATCCTGGATCGTGTGCGGGGTTCGTAGGATTTCTCGGTGAAAAAGAGCGAGCTGAGCGCCACTCAAGTTTCGAAATTCGGAGCATGGGTACTTGCCTGTACTTGCGCATATTTGATTTCATTGTCGTATTCTCTGTAATATGTACATAATTCGCGAAAAAATCAACTAGAATTTTCAGCATGTCCAAAACAACGAAAACATGTGTTGTACCGACAAATAATGAGAGCTACATCGTATAAATATATTTTACTTACAAGAAGGATCCTCCATCAAGTCACCCGAGCTAGCTAGTTAGCAGCGAATTGCATCATCAGGATCACCCTGATGCACTGCGCCAGCTCGACTGGCAGAATCGGTTTACTATCCAAGTCCATCGTACTTCCACCCTGACTTCCACAGACACCCGAAAGCAACTCCGTCCACCCTGGTCCCAAAGGCCTCGCAGGGCCCGGACAAGCGACATTTTTTTGCAAAGCAAATTAAAAAGATGGGTTATAATATCGCTCTCGCCTTCCATCGAATCCGTTTCTCATCCAGAATCTGAATAAAGAGAGGGAGTGGCCTGATGAATGAGAATGCGAGTGTGGTGTAGCAGCAAGATCATCATCAGTGAGTGTCCGATGATGAGTGTTGATATCGTCGTTCGTCGTCTTGCGTGATGGAGCGGGGATTGCGGGCGGAGTGGTGTTACGCGACTGGACGACAACTTTTTGGCTATATGAGTTGCGAGGCTGCGAGGTTCTCTCGCAGAACACCGTCGCGGACGGTCTCAAGCGTCGTGCCCGTAGCGGTGGTATCCTAGAAAGGCAAAACTTCAGCAATATTTGGGGCGAGTCAGAAGAATTAACATACAGTGACCGTAGTCGGGTATATATAAACGGAGCGCGACTCAGGAGAGTGCTGTTTTTGAATATCCTTGAACTTTTCGCGAAAATCTACAAGGAGAAAGATAAGTCAATGCGGGGGGACAGAGTACAAGGAAACATACATTTCACGACAGTGATCACCTCGTTTGGACGATCACCGTAGCTAGGCAAGTACTGCTTTACTTGGATACCTCGCTTGAGTTTTCGACGGAGCAAATCACACTTGTTGAGGAAAAGGATGAGCTGCGTCCTCGCCAGCAATTTCGACGAACAAATCGATGTCCATAAGATAATCGAATCCTCGAGGCGATTGACAGTTTTGTCTTCTTCCAGCCGCTGATCGAAAACAGATACAGGTGAAACTGCATTTTGTGGACTTGCTTTAGATCATTATCAAGCGCCCATTCAAATGCGAAACGTACGGAAAATTATAACGTTGACATTGTCAAAGTAAGGAAGCCATGCCGCGCGCTGTGATCGGTCACTGGTCAACGTCTGGATCACCGATCATAAAAATATTCATCACGTACCGTGGTTCGGCAGCCGCCAACGTCAAATATGCGCCATTCCCAACCAGACTGACTCCCTGGTAATGATATGGTCAATCTTGCTGTTGATCTAATCGAGGTACTAAATATAACTTACCTCTCGCGTTGTCCCAAGGCCCTTGTCTGAATATTAGCTTGTGTTCTTGAATGCCAACTGTCCGAAGTCGGGCGCGTACGATATCGTCATCAGTAACAGTGTAGTTGCGAGCTGCAACGCGGTCCAGGTCGTTTAGAAAGCTAAACACCAATATGTTAGCGCAACGGCGAGGATAGAAGGAAAGACCCCCGTACAAGCCAGCGGTATCGTTCAATTGGAGCCGCCGCCGTTTCAGGGCTAGGCGCACTGCCTTGTCCTCCCAAAGCGCCTTCATGTCGTCTTTGCATCCAGAAATAGTAGACGAAATTGAGTCTGAACCCTGACCAGACGAAGATTCGCCGCCTTCTCGGGTTTCTGGCAACAACACTTCCTTCCACGACCGCACAGAAAACTCCTGCTTCCTTCGGACATTAGTTCCAATGTCACGAGTGTCGAAAGGTGTTGCAGAAAGAGGAGTGGCGGCCGGTGGGAGGGGCTCAGAGCCAGCACCCAAGCGACGTTTCAGGTCTGCCTCCACACCGAGTAATGGAGCAAGTCGGATCATCAGAAGTTGATGTCGATCTGTGAATTTCATCGCCTCGACTTCATTAGAGTCGTTGAGGGTAGTTTGGTCATCTTCAGAGTCAGCTGGAACATCTCCATTCATTTCGGCTTCGATAACCTTAAGTATGGTGATGATGGACCGAACGATGTTCAACTGAACAACGGCGCGCCAGCCATTACGTTCTCTTTTCCATTCGTCCTGAGCATATCTCATGCGAAAGTCTAAAAGCATTAAATAAGTAACTGACTCAGAAACCGAACTACGAACGTACTCTTTAGCGTAGTTGATTTACCTAGTCAAATACGTTGAATTAGCGCTTGGCGTCTTGCATGACGCCAAACCGGACTCACCACTCTCAGACTGGCCCAAAAGCAAAACTTTGACGATTTTCCTCTCCTTTTTTTTGTTAGCTCGGTCCTGCTTAATGTCCTCGTCGATGCCGTCACTAACGCGCTGGTCATCAAGTTCACGCTTCAGACGCGCAGTCTTCTGGGCGGGTGTCTCGTCGATAGGTGGGCGCATAAGCTCATAGAAGGGGTCGGTGGGTCCAGGGAGAAAGCCCATGGCAGATAAGGAGCGCTGAGCGCTGAATAGGTGGCAAGCAGAAGAAGTAAGTTATAAGGGAAGAGGCAATGAGAATGATCAGGATATTTCAATTTGATGAAGCTGATTACATAACCATGTCAGGTGGCCGAACAACTCAGGGCCAGGAACGTCTCGATTGGCGCAGATATTAATATTATTACATGCATGATGCAGCGTCTCGCGGACTGCCATCCATCATTGTTTCGATTTGTTGGCTTGTTTACACTGCTCCGGATCCGCCAAATGGACTCGTTCTCAGATTTCCATCTATTCTTGACACAGTGCACTATTTAAGGTTTGAAATTCACTGTCCACTGGACAGTGGACAGCAAGCCTGAGAAGACTGCCAGGTTTCTTGATAATCGCGTGTGCGGCGCCATGGTGGTGGAAGCCTGAAAGTGATCATGATCAATCCCAGGAAAAGGGTTGCCATCCAATTCAATCCGATGTGGCCCGTGGGAGACGGCCGACTTCGTCGTTGCCTTAAACAAATGCAAAGTCCCTATGCAGGGGCGATTCGTAGATGTAAGGGTCAACTTAAAACGCGCATTACCTTTGCAACTTGCAACTTGCAAGGGATCTTCAGGCATTTTGGAGAGTTTTTTTTTCGTTTAGAATCGTTACTTTAATGCCAGTCGAGTAATATTAGTATGTACTCAGAGTGAATTTCGATTCTACCTATCAAAGCTGGAAATCCAGCACAAATCTCATCCTCAAAATGCCCGTTTATCGGGATATTTAGGCATCTATAGGTGCAGAATATAAGGGAATATAGATACCCCACGATAAGTCGGATACAAATTCAATGAAATATAGAGTCCGATAGAGACTGATATAGAGGAATCGGGACCTAAAGCTTTGAAGGCCGTTCTGAGATCGAGATGAGCTTCAAAACTACTCATGACAACAGAAGCAGAAAGTTAAGTGAGCGATGTCAAAAAGACAGAAAAGGCGCGGTCGCCATCCGAGCTCCTGCACATGTGATAGTATTTGAGAGAACTTGTCAAGGAGATCAGGTTGAAATGGTCGTCTTAGATATCTGCGGGCGCTCGCACCCATATGGTATCTGTTCCAAAAGCAAGCAATATATCTGTTCAAACTGGCGCACTGCTCGAGTTTCCGGCGCGCTTCGTGCCATCCGGCGTAACGATGTCACTGGAAAGAGAAATAGTTAGCCGATTACATGTCAAAATTTTGAAACACTATGCAGGAATAGAATAGATAATCAAAGACATAGGATGAGAACTTACGGGGAAGAGATAACGACAGTATTAGCGCCGAGGGGTCATACAGAAAGATGTCGTACAAGCCCACTGCGCATTGAGCTCCAAGTATGGGTGCCATTATCATACACCATATCCAATATTGACTAGCATGAAATAGTCAGCTTGCGTTGAAGGTTAAACAGCAGACCTGGACTGTCGCTAGCTGCAAGCTCTAGATCTACATGGCACAGAAAATTGCCCGAGGTATAAGGGTAAGCCATGGTCTGACCCCTCGCCGATGGAGTTGTTGGATGTAGAAATGAGAACAATAACCCACTTCCTGAATGTATAGAGCTCCTTCCCATATCCTGCCATTGTAAGAAACAAACGCGGTCCAAAATCGCGTGCCGGGTTGAAAGCAAATGCTAGTGCATTTAAAATGTTAGCACCCATTGTTCTGGATAACCGGAACAATAGACTACGCCGCATGAAGGAGCGTACCTGTTTGCATACCCAGGGCGGCCCCGAGCCCAAGCAGGGTCAAGAAAATCACAAGCGGAAGAAGCGCCAATGGTGGCGCCGCGTTATTCTTGTCGGTGGCGGCCATGATCATGAAGGCGAGGACTGCGGTGCCCAAGAATTCGGAGAAAAAGCAGGACACAGCAGTCAGATAATCCAGCTTTTATTTCGGTTCCAGAGCAAATGACGGTGGCGCATTAAAATAATTAAAATCGTCCGGTCCAAATAAGCGCTCACCGCAAAACTGGAGAACAGACTAGCAGTTGCTTGGGTGCGAATATGGCGGCCTCCTTCGAAGATATCGATAGCGTGAATGTACTGCGCGTAAACTAGTCCGGCACCGACTACGCCTCCCATGACCTGAGCGAAAATATACACTGTGCACAATGTTAAGATATTTTTTGGTTGACTGGAAGGATATGCACGTCGAATTGTGGACTCCCACGTACCAGGAACTTTCTTCCATGGGAAGCCTCGCCAGGTTGCTAAGGCCAATGTAATCTGACAAAATATCAGAACATGAAGATCCGTGCATTTGGTAGACCCACCGCAGGATTGACGTGTCCTCCAGAAATCCCTGCACTAACCCAGATTCCCATTGCCAGTCCTGCGGGTCAATAAATGATTCGGTTAATATGATTATCCTACATAGTGGCGTGTATGCAAACGTTATGTGGCGTTAATTCTCACCTATGGCCCACCCATAATTCGTCGAAATAAATTCCTAGACAATGGGTTAGTTCGTAAAACTATATTAGGCGCTCGGGAGCAAACATACGCCTTTGGGAGATGAAACAACATTCGGATCCGTCGAGAGAACGACCTGACAGTCGGAACCAGCCCCAAAGATAACAAAAATAGCGACGGCCAAAAACTCTGCCATGGGCTCCCGGATAGCCTGTCTGCAAAGAGTAAGATAGTCGGCACCATGGAAAATATTGAATAAAATACCTGATTCGAAATAATGGATTCAATCTCGACTGTGGTCGAGGCGTGTACGTCGAGAGTTCAGGGAGAGGAACCTCGGAAGCAGGGCCGGCTGTATGTGATACGTTGGATTCATTGGACGCCATAAATTTGTTCCGTCGGTGATTAGAAGAGGACATAATAGATATGTCCTTCACTCCTAGTTGCAGTGTATACGAAGGCGCGGAAAATAGCAGAAAGGTAGAGTCCTGTCTCACTGACAGACCATTCCGGTGGGTATATAAGTATGCCCAATGGTCCAACTCAATTCAGACAACCTGCCGTGTTAGAATGGAGATTGTGACACGAAGCTTGCTGAAGGCTTGGTATGCAGCTAACTCTCCTATAACATGAGCTCGGTATATGGTTCTAAAAACACAATATTCCCTCCGAACCATGATCAGTAGAAATGAGTGTAGTTATAGTGTTCATAAATATAGTATCCAACGCACTCCGACTCGGATATAGACGTACGAAGCTAACTGTAACTACATCACTTGTGTTCTACAAGAACAGTCCCTTCTTTCCAATCAAGCAGTCAAGGCTATGTTTAAAATTCTGAACAATGTACAGCTTGAACGATCCATAGGGGTAGACGTCAAACTCAACAACGACTTTCTCATTCCGCAACGTCGCCTGTCCAGACATTCGGAATTCCGAGTGTCTTGATTTCCACGTCTTGAAGTGTGTTTAAGGGTAAGAAAGAGCGACTCGCCTACAATTCCCAACAAATCTACAAGGACAGAAAGCATGCTGAGGGGCTACCTCTAGCTAGATAACATCGCAAGTAACAGACCTGCATTCCTGGGTACGAAGTATATATACCGCCTCTGACTGTAAGCTGTCAGTAGTTTGAGGTTTATTGGCCACGAAGGGGATCTCTTAGCATGAGCCTATTATGCAATGAGTTGAAGGTCGATCTCATGAACTCATCCTTTACCATGCTTCACGGCGAATCCTGAAGGCCTGACAAGGCCTGACATAGCCTGCATGAACTTCAAGGTGCGTTATCCGTTAGGCGGGCTAAATATAGACCACCCTATTTTGGTACCCTTAATTATATTCATGGAATTCGCGGTTTTTGGTGAATCGACATTATACCTCTATTTCTTCTGAAATAATGACTTTGGAGTGTTGTATAAAATTTCTCGCTACCTTCCAATAACATCTCACCCATGTGAATGTATGTTCTGCTTTGTACACGCTCTGTGAACAGCACACTTTTTCTGTGCGTGCTCATGCATGCTGATGCATGGTCAAGACTTAATACGGCTGCGAGCATGCTCAAATAATTCAGATGACAGGAAGACAATTTACATACAAAAGTGAGATCGCGACCGGGTTCAATTATAGTAGAGAATAATATCTCAGGGACTTTTGGCGCCTGAAGTGGATATCTAATCTTGTTGGGCACGAAGGACTCGGAGGTGAGTTACTATCCATCAGATAGTTTGCAAGTACAATATGAGATGTCTTTGCAATTCTTAGACTATTTGATTCAGCTTATTGTCTTCTGCATAATTTCAAGCTTCACATAATTACTTACATACCGTTACGTTGGCAATGGATCCGCCCACCGCTCACTCCCCACGCTTGCGCAGCACTCCTTGACAGCACGCTCATCCCATGCCTTGCCCTGACCCTTTCGCGGGAACATTAACACGGCATTACGGTAGCAACGATCCTTCTAAATGAAACGACGGTCACTCTCCAAACCCTGAAAATTAGGGACGACAGACCCTTCTGAATCTACATAATTAAATTGGAAGTGTCCCGTGGGTGCCTCTTGATTCTTGAAACTCACGATCAAGCAAGATTGGAACACTGAGCTAACTAGTAACATCCAAATCTTGGGGCCAACAATCTCCCAGTTCGATTTTACTTTGATGTGTTCCGAGGATTGATCGTCAGGAGGTTGTCCATACTGGCCTATACTCATAGCAAACTTAAGTTCAGGCATTCAAACCGCAGGCTCTTGATACCCACATCCCAAGCATGCTGAGATGGTGGGTACGAACCACGTTATGGTAATCACCGAGCTCAAATCGACTGGCCTGGGCACCCGGGCATGCACGCGAGAGAACACATGGGGCGTCAGATGTATCACAGGAATTTCTCTCATCCGCCAAATCCCTCTGCTATTTTCCATCATTAGTCTGCGCTTCTTTCACCCCAATAGATTGTCCAGAGAACATCTCTAGGCTTCCGGATTGCAGTCTCAGACTAGTACGAGGTGCTGCGATCAAGTTCCCTACCGTTTTCTTCGCAGAGCATTCCTTGTCCATCTAGATTTACATTATGGGCCAACCGCGATTCTCTAGCTTAGTTACCCATCTTACGACATTGTCATCTGCGTAATTGCGTTTCTCATCCTTTGAATTTCAATTTCTGGAAGATCTATTCGAGACCCGTACGGATGGGTGTACTACAGTAGGACCATGTGAGTACCTTTACTGAGTTTAAATTAGTCTCCGGCACTCACTTGCTCGTAGCTAAGTATATTCCATTTACCGCTATTGATAGAGTCTCTGAAATGCTACCAGGGCAAACGACCGTGTCACTGTGCTAAATTGTTAATGGGGTCGGGTGTGAAGGTGGTGCCACTACTGTGCGAATGCCCGGAAAATCCAAGTAAGCGCGAGAAACTGTGCATTAAACCGTACATAAGTACACGAGTAGCATGTATAAAGCACAACAATGCGACGAAGACATCAAATCAGCTAATGCAGGATAAGTACATACAATTCGCATGGTCAAAAAGTTTCTCATTATCCAACAGCCGATTAAACCTGGCTCCCGCCTGCACTGGGAGATGGGAATCCATTTTCCATCGCCGTGATACCGCTAGAGTGGATTCATGAGTCTCAACATGCAGTGTAAAATAGGCAACCCACGAAGATTTTTCATCACCCATGGGGTCCTTTTCATTGAGGAAGAGGTCGTAGAATCCAGCAGCAGCTTGAGCGCCGAGGAAGGGTGCTATAATTGGGCACCAGAGCCAGTATTGGCTGAGCAATGCAGGTGATTAGTGTTCAATTACGAGAAAACGAAAGATGGACCGCGCACTTTCTATAAGTAAACAACTGCTTTCCGTATACTGCTTTCCGTATCCTGCGAAAGTGAGGAGAAGACGCGGCCCAAAGTCTCGGGCGGGGTTAAAAGCGTAGGCTACGTTTGAATTAGCATTCGTCACGATCCTCAGGAGCATGAGTAGGATCGGCTTACAGGTCTGCATTCCAAAGGCAGCTCCAAGACCAAGGAGGGCGAGGAATAAAGTCACAGGGAGAAGGCCATTGGGAGGTGCATTGTTGTTCTTGTCCGTGGCTGCAATTACAATGAAAACAAGGATAGCAGTGCCCAAAAATTCGACAAAGAAGCAGGAGATGTTGCTCATATAATCGAGCTTTATGCAGTCGAGTGGTGAGGCCTGAGGATTGACATTGATCAAGTTTATGAAATAACTTACTGCGTAAGTTGCGAAAAGACCGCCAGTAGCTCGGGTGCGCATCCCATGGCCTCCCTCGAAGATATCAATGGCCTGAGAGTAGGTTCCGTATACCAATCCTGCTCCAAAGAGTCCCCCTAATACTTGGGCAAAGATGTAGCCTGATAACCACCATTAGTTTGAAATTACATTTATGAAGAACGTGAACGTGGATTTGTTGTGAACATATGGCCAACTTACAAGCCATAGTGACCTAAATCCCGACTCAGGATGAGTACACACAAGAAAAGTGGTGACGCACAGCAGGATTAAGATGGCCACCAGAAATACCGCCGCTAATCCATGCACCCATCGCCAGTCCTACGAATTTTTGCATTTCAGAATGTGGGATGTAGGTTGAACAACTGTCCCTCGTACTGACCGATAGCCCAACCAAAGTTGACCGAAAGGAAATCCTACAACCACGTTAGGAACACTACCGTAGTTCTCAGTAACGATCGACGCACTCCTTTGGGGGCAGAAGCAACACCAGCATTGGTTGACAAGACGACTTGACAGTCAACGCCAGTCCCGAACATGATGAAAATCGCTACGCCAGCGAATTCGGCCATGGGCTCACGGATGACCTTTCTGCGAATGGAATTGGCCGGGATCAACGCCAATACCGACATCACTTCTCTTGCTGCCTTACCGTATTTTGTTCCATGTGCTTATCGGTTTCGGGGGCGGAAAGTACGAGGTTAAGGTCGGTAAGTCGGCGTGGGCTGGAGGGCTGGTTGCACTGAGAGTTTTGGACAGACCAAAAGAAGAGCTGCTGGATGGCATTTTTGAGGTTTTTATGATTTTTTCCCCCCTTTCGCGGAGGGGTTTTAAAAGAGTGGATTGAATGGGTATGAAGAGGAAGCGACAAGCGACCGGCGCTACTCTTTTTTAATACAGCACTTCGTTCAAGCCGTCAACGAGGAAGAACTACATAGTTGCGTGTCAGTATTAAAAACATTTACACGTATAACGGCAAGCTGCTTGAATGACGACGTACCTAATAGCTGGGACCCGCCCTGCAAGTTGGCTATACAAATCCAAGAAGCGGATGATGGCGGACGACGCCCAACTTATCCCGGAATGGCAACAGTCGCCCCGAGAAAATAAGATTGCTCACTTATCGCCATCAATTTCGCCTATTTCCCCAATCTGAACATTCATGAAACTCGCAAATGTCTTTGAAATGAGGCCTCGTGCGTTATCTGCCACTACGCCCAGAAATCCACCCTATGCACATTGGGTAAGAGGGTGGAGGGTTGATTTCGGTCCCAAGACCCGATAACGTATACCTGAGCTTTTCTTGAATGTTCCCGGTGGTTTAAGGCAATGAGACGAGCGGAAAATTAAACCTTGTAGCTTATCAAGCGATTAACGAGCGAACTCATGGCTAAGGTCTGGCGGAAACAACCACTCACGAAATTTCTGTGGAATAGTGCTTGAGGATCAGACCATTTTCGCCGTTAAACGTTGGCGTTCGCATCATCGGATGGATCACGAAATCGTGGACTGATATAAAGGGCAAAGCCCTGCAACACCATGTGATGATGATTGAGACGGGATGCGGAACGAAATATGGACCGTGACAAGTGCACTGTTGAGATCGCCGAACGTTGAATATTTGACATGGTGAGACAAACATCATGATAATTATAAAGGTAGAACACGCAGAAGGAGGAGTACTTGCCATGATTTATGAGCATAAAATTGTGGTTAAAAGTCGTATCCATAGAAGGCTTTCGGCAGACCAGCAGAGCTTAAAGAAACCTAGTGGTCGATGTCGTTGGCGGAGCGATGTTAGAGCGATGTCGTTGGCGGAGCGATGTTAGAGCGATGTCGTGGCAGGAAAACACTGGCGGCAGCAGCCGCATCAAGTTTACCTAATGCGGCCGTGTTTGGACTCGCATGGGAAGAGTCGCGACGCGCGCCTATCCTGCTGCGAGTCCGACGCCACGGCGATTCCCGTGGTCAGACGTGCCAGGCTTCAAGCTTCAAGCTTCAGGTTCGTCCGGCTGTCGCGTTGACTCTCGAGCGCGTATTCGAGATTAACCCTAAATCCTGTCCTAGCTTCCAGACTCTCGTGCATGGTGCCATCCACGGTGGCAGTCTGTCACTTTGTCTGCGCGCCATAAGACTCGGATGCCTCAACTTAGAGTCCGGGACAGATTCCCATTCGAATCGGACCTGGACCCCGTTACTCTGCAGAGCAGGTCCGTCATTAAGATCATCGGCAACTCCTTGATTCTTGGACTCGGGCTCCAAGTTCTCTTTTGGCCAAATATCCATCAAGAGAGTTAGTGTCTGCTGGCTATCAAGGACCGTGACGATGTCTCTGGAGATGCGAAACTCCCTGCTAGCAATGTTATGCAAGACTTTGACGTCTCTGATGGTTTGAACAGCCCCACCGTCACGACGGTCATAGGTTTCCAGTTCTACATACAGAATTGAACTACTTAGTCGCCATTCAAAGTTTATGCATTCAAGTTAATCATCTGAACGTATGTGCGTGTATGTTCAGTTATAACATATGAGTCGCGGGTTGGTCGCAGGTGAATATTGAATGCTCGAGGACTTGGGGTATCGCAGTTCTCCAAAACCCAAACCAAGACCAAAACCTCGTCAGACTCCTTCAAGCTATATAATCGTTCAATCAGCAAGCATTCAAGTTGAAAAGTTCGCTAACAACTTGGAGGGCTATCATCAGTCCCACACAGTCTGTAAAAACAAAAGAACAACCACTTCTAAAGTCCCAACAAGCCCGCGCCTACGCCCGGCAGAAACTCGAGTATTCGTATTCGTATATCCTTTCATTCCAAGAAAACAACATATACGTGTATGTATATCCAAACCCTAAACCAAAATAATCAATGCACAATTACCCTACTCTGTCCATTTATAAGCCCCCCTCTCCCCCCTCTCCTCACTCCTCACCTCAGATCCCTTCTCCTAACCCCACGTCTCAGCATCCACCTCCCTCGGCCCACTCTCCACCTCCCCCGGCTGCGCACCCTGCGCACCCTGCCCGCTAGTACCACTCACTGCCCCATTCACCCCGGGGCCATTCCCTCCCCTTCCTTGATTATTACTCCCCCCACCCCCATCACCGGCCCCCATCGGAGTCGCGCGGCGATAAAGCCCCGGATGCCCACTCTCATCCCCGGGCAGCACGATACGTCGCGTCCTCGCGCCGGAATAGAACTGCGCGTATATCAGGGAGGACAGGAGGCCTAGCGGGTGTAAGACAGTGAACACGATCGAGGTTATCTAGGAGAGAGAGGCATGCGTGAGTTCGCGTTCGAATTTGAGGTTGAGTAAAATTAAATTAAAAAAGCGAAAAATACGCGCAATGCGCCGAGTAGTTTGAGTCTTGACAAAGAGAGAACTTGGCCTTGGAACACTCACATAAACAGGCGCCGGTTTAGGCACCGCCGTCCATAAGCTAACCGCAATCCACGTCGCGGCGACGCACCACACGATGTCTCTTCTCACAATGACCACAATGAGGCCCGCGAGGTTCGTGCCGAGGAGGACGCCAAAGGCCGCGAGCGCGTGCCAAGAGGAATAGTCCTGCGGGGGACCGCGGGGGGGTGTGGGTTCGTACGTCAGGTGGAGTGTTACACTAGGAAGAGGGGTTAACGTTTTGCGGTTCGTTAGAAGGGGAAGAAGACAAGACACGCACAACAAAGACAGAGCGAACAATATACCAAACGGTAGAATGAGGAAAAAGCGGAGAGGGGCGTGGATGAGCGCGGTGTCGAGTGGGCGAGACGAGTCGGGCGGGTGGTAGATGAGTAGCGCGATGTTTGAGAAGAGAAGGAGGAGCAGTAGGAGGCCTTGGAGGATTGTAGAGAGCAGAAACCATTGCATTACCTATAGAATGATGGATTAATGAATAGTGATTGGGCTTTTGAAGGAGAGACTGACCCATGCAATAGCCCATAGCGCCATCAACACGTTTGCGCCCGGAAGAAACAGCCCAACACCTTTGATCAACGCCCTCTACATATCCAAAACAAAACCATCAGTAAATGAAAACGAGCCCGCACAAACCCTACAAATAATGCAAATGCACCTTCGTCTCCGGCTTCCCCGCCATCACTAACAATATGCAATACCCAATCTGCCCCGCATAAATGACCGCCACATACGCGCCAATGGCCGGCGAATTGGGCGTAATGGCGGTCGGGTACAGCCTTGAGACCTGAGAGATAGAGGGGCGGACGACGAATGCGCAGGTGAGGACAGAAGCGATGTTGATGAGGAGGGATAGGGGAGTCAGAACTTGGAGACGGACGAGGGCGAGGTAGTCGCGGACGGCGGGATGGGATGTGTCGATTGGTAGTCCGTCCATTGCGTAGGTGGTGGTGGTAGTGGACCAGGAGAGGAGGCGGATTTTTAGCAGTTTCTTGGTGGGCTAGGTGTGGTGTAGAACTATGATGTCATCGTCCCATATACTTGGCTGGCTCTTGGCAAACACGAGAATACAGCGCTTATTTAATTACACTCATCCATCATCCTGCGCTCAGTGCCAACCCACTTAGCAAAATTCTTTTGACTTCATTAGACATAATCATCACTCCATCTGTCCCAATTACAGTTCTGAAGATTTCGTGGACCAGAAGCAGACGTTCACCGACGAGCAATACATCGCGGCCAAAGAGGCGGCCGCGGAGGCTGTTCTGCTGGAACTATTCGCCTAAAGGAGGAAGAACACTTACACAGTGCTGAGATGGGGGACAGGCAGGAGAACAGTGTGGAACATAGGTGCGCTGAGTAGCAACTCTGCGCTTCATGCATAACACATCTTGGCCTGAAGACCGCGTCAACATGTTTACCTTGTTTTTGGATGCTGTCCAACGCCACGATTGGCGGTCCTCTCGTGTTCCGAACGAAACGAAGACAATATTTTAGTATCAAGACGAGGAGCATCATCGAAGTGACTCGCCTACAAAAGGTCTTGCTCAGAGTAAAGGCCAATAAACGAAAAAGACACAGGGTATGCTTTCAACTTCCTAAGTATTTCCATCAGCATATAGTCTTTGTTTTTTCTCTCCCCGTGTTCTTCTGGTTTTTTGGCCGGCCACTGCTTATGTGACTACGAACTATGTATGTCGATGATTTTTGGTGCCGGCCACTGCTGAGGCAACCTTTCCGAGTCAGCAGACAGTCCCTGCATCATCAACATCACTCCTTCATGTGTAATTGGTCATTTCTTTCGACCGCGCGCCCCTCACTGGCCTCCAAACTTCTACGCTGGGGCTTTATTCGACCTCACCCATCCACAGACCAACCATCCTATGTTGACTGTTCCAGAAAATCGCCAGCCTACAGACGCTCCGCTCTAAATACACCCGATCGCGACACTTCACTCATGCCTCAGCTACCACGTCATGACAACTTTTTCTGGGCCGTTCAGCAGTGTGGTCATTTCACGATTTCACGATGGTGCTTACGATCTACATAATTGGCTCTACGTCCTCTCCCTAATGAGCCCCAGGCACAAGACAATGCCTAACCCTCCCTGCCCACATATCCCAATCCCGACCGAAATCCCGGGCCCCCGCTCAGCGCCCTATCTTCCATTCCCATCTTGGAACGCACAATATAAACACAATAAACACCGCATACCCCACCATCACCGCCCTGCTTAGCTGCGTATCCAAGCTCAAGTACCCCACACTTCATCCACGACCCGCCGAATTGCCACAAACACCACCCGGGCGGGAGATCATCATCCCGACCGTGTAGCTCGGACGCGGACGACGGCGCGGAGTTTTCCTAGACTCAGCACTGCGGCACGTTCGCGATGGAGCTACCGATTACATTCCTATAGCCCCTTCAATCCTCGCACATCATATTCTCCCTCTGACATTACAACAAACGTTCTACCGGTCGCTCAGGTGATTGAAAAGTGGATGTATATGGATATCTTTATGTCCCCTAATTCTTAGATCCCTGTCAATCGCCGTCGAACCCTTCATATGTCGGCTTGGGCCCCAGCCTCGCGGAATCAGATAGCTATACGAATCACGATGAGCTGGATATAACCCTTTGATGCTCCGATCTTAAGCTTTGCTGCGGTCCAACGTTCTTCATCAAAGGCTGATATCACAATCGATAACATCGCTCCGCTTGGCGTAAGTTATAAGAACATACATCGACTTGCTACTAGCGTAAGCAGACTGACCTCCCCACTTCAGCTCTAGCCACATCTACGAAAACCAATCAACTTCTTCTTTAGTCCACCATGACACAGTCTCCATGTTGGGAACCTGGTACGCAATACAACTTCGGCGATGTCGTCGAGTATCAAGGTATGTCTTTTTTATCCACACTAGTTGCGCTTACAGGAAATAACCCCTTTCTCGATGGGCGTCGATTCAACTTTGATCAGGTCATAAATACAAGATCATCCAACCGCATTTCTCTCAGGTTAGATGATACTTGCAATATTATTCATATCTTTATATTGATCCAGCTTATTTCCTATGTGTCATTTGGTCGACGATAGTCTGATTGGGCCCCTGGTCCAGCTACCGCTGCTCTTTGGGGACGTCTGAGCGATGATGATGATCACTATGGTGGAGACCACAAGCACCACGGTGATCAGCAACAGCAGCAACAACCCTACCAGCAGCAACAGCCTCAATATGATCAGCAACAGCAAAGTACGACATTTGAACCTGGATTACGTATGTTGAATGTAGCTTAACGGGCCATACCGTAGATCAACAACATTCCAACGAATCCTCCAAGCCCGAGGACAAGAAACATTGGTACGAGGATGAGGAGACGAAGAAGAAGTTGGAAGTGCGTTTAACACCTGATCTTTATATATTCTTATATCATTGACGACTACGACCAACAGATCGGCGGCGGTCTTGCTGCTGGTGCCGCTCTCCTCGCCGGCGGTCTGTTTGCGTACAAGAAGCATGAGGAGCATAAAGAAGGGGCAAGTCATCATACTCCTGCTCTACATTGATCTCAGCTAATTTATGCACCTCGGATTTCAAATTTTACTCCAGACGCACGTCGAGGGTTGGGCGCGCACCAACTGGATTCAAGACGCGAAACAACGCAAAGAAAGGTTTCTTAGCCAGGGGACCAACGAGCCAGCCGTTTGGGTCCTTACTTCGGGAAAGACTATTCCAAAGGGCGCGGTCCTGGTGGGCCGGGAGCATTCTTGGAACCTGTACATCTGCAGGGCTTTCTACGACGTTCGTTCATCTCACCGTGTATTGTCCCACCGCAACACTAATTGTTTCTGTCACGTTCTTGTTTATAGGGAGGTATTCGTAAGTATTTATCTTCATATCACATCTCAGTTGTGATACTTATGCAACGCCGACTTGATTATTCCCTATTGGTACTTAGAGCTAGGAAAGGCGTCTGAAGCTTTCAAAAACGGCGGCGTTCTCGGATACAAAAACGACGAAGTTTTTGTACGCCGCCCTGTAACGCTCATTCTTCAAATTCGCACTGAATATTAATCAAGGTGGACGAGTACGAGGTTCTCGTCGGCGATATGAACCGTTTGCGCTGGGTGCCCACAAGCGGCAGGCTCAACGTCGCGAATCTGGGCTACCGACCCGTCGAAGGCGGTCGCGAGAACGACGGGACGCGTCTGTATATCGCAGAGGCACCGCACAAGGACGCCGTTCACCCGGGCAAGGCCAGCGAAAAGTTGGACGGTATGTGATGTTGCTTGCGCTTTTTCTCGAGGTGCGGTAATGAGTGAATATTGACTGGGCATCTCCTCTCTCTCTCTTCCTCTGAAAAGGTGCTTTCATCCCGTATGATGGGAAAGAGAAGAACGTCAGGGTATGTGACGTTGATTTTTTCTTTAGGGTGACTGTGTTAACGCAACCGGTTCCAGGAATACCGTGTGCTTTGCTACAACGACTGAAGTCCGATTGGGCTCCGGCCTCGCCTTTGTCTATAAGCCAAGTGCCATAGTTCTGCTTTTATTTTTTTGAGTTCGCGAACATTGTACAATACTTAGTCTGATCTGCCTGTCCAAAATCTCGAAAGATTCTGACTGTTCATACGTACGCCGCGTTCATGTAGGCTGTAGGAATCCAACATTTACTTTACTCTAACTCAGGTTCTCGTCCACAGACGACGTAGAATAAAGGCCTGCTTGATCCTTGCTGATACGCACGAACGAGAAGCGTCACCAAAGAAACGTTGAAATCTTTTATAATACCTGATTCCTGATTTAATGTGAAGTATTTACAGACACAATAAAAACTCTGACCGCTCCGAGTCCAAGTCATCCACAAAGGCTTTTTGAAGCCGAACCCGAGAAGCTTAGCAGAAGCCCAGGCTCTTGTCAAACACTGGAATACAGCGCTTATTTGGGCGCGTCTTCAAGTTCACGGCGATCATTGACTATCCTCAGAGGCAACACGATGTTCTAGAGTCCCTAATAAACACCAGGTACAACACAATACCTAACCCTCTGCGCCCACACATCCCACTCCTTCCCAAAATGCACCCTCAGCGCTCTATCCTCCTTCTCCATCCGTGAAAGCACGATGTAGAGCGGTAGCACCACAATAAACACCACGTACCCCACCACCGCGACCCGCCCAAGCAGCGTATTCAGAAGCCCACACTCCCTCACCCACGACCCGGCGCAGAACTGCCACAAACACCACCCGGGATGGGAGATCATCATCCCCGTGTAGCTCGGATGGCGGACGACGGCATACGGCCCCCCAGTGACGAGTCGGTGGTCGCGCTGGATGCTCGCCTCGAACACGAATAGTTTTCCGAGGTAGCGGAACGTTGTCAGTCTGATCAGTGTCCCGAGTAGTAGAAGCGTCGCGCCGACTTTGTGCAGCGTGGATAGGCTGAGGTTGGTCGGATCGCCTCCTCGTAATACGAGTGTGGACAGCGCTATGCGGGATAGTGGCGATGAGGGGTACTTGCACGCTAGGATTGTCGCGATCTCTGCAATTCCGGCCAGATACTGAAGATACTGAGTATCGAGGTATTGTAAGTAAGCGTGTCCATCTGCCCATAAACGAACACCTCTGAAAGTCAAATTCTCACCGCAGCACACACCGTCACCTGCCGGGCATACCACTGAGCCTCAATCTTCCTGGACGAAATCCTTTCAGCGTCCTTCGGCGGAGGCGCGTTTGGCGGCGTTATGCATTTCCTGAACGCCCAGGAGACGAGAGCTATCAGTGGGATTTTGGCGAGTGACATCCTCCGTGTCGACGGTTGCAAGCGACTAGTGAAGCTTCAACTTGAAGTGAGTCTCTGCCAGCCTCTCGGGCCTTCTCATTTTCACCCATTCGTATCAGCCATTCTACGCCCGAGCCCACCCAAAAATAAATGGGAGCGTCCTATTGTAGGTAGGCTCAACTAAGCAACCCACCGCGTGCAAACGCGAGTGGGTACGAGACTACTATCGTAGTAACGTTGACATTGTTAATTTAATTTTGACCCATGGCAGCCGGTCGCCTCTTACTCCGGAGCCAAATCCCGTCAGAACACCTTGTTTCCTCGACGTTCAAGTTGCTAATCGAAGCAAGCGCATTGATAAAAAAAAATCAACTGAAATCGCTCCTAGAAACCAACCCACAACCTCTTAGCGAGCAGCGACTGGGGACTCGAAGATGATGAGGACTCGACTCAGTCAAGTGGTTTGCCTCCTCTTCTTCCTCTTGCGCCATTATTCAACTCACCGCTTCGCATCTTTAACTGTGCGGGACTCCAGGCAAGATCGACGTTACTGCCATAATACTAACAGCGCTCCAGATAACTTGAAGCCGCTGATTAAATGCCCCCTCGTGGCATGAAATTTTGAGGCGCAAGCGAGCGCCCAGCGAGAACTTCCAAGGTGTTTCCGGGTGTCTTTACAATGTAAGTGAGGGAATTTAATGTTAACATAGTGCAAGTAGCGAGCACATTTCAAAACATTGGATTCTTGAAATTTGAATACTGGGGTGTCCGAGTCCTCTCCTTGCATTGAGGCAGAGTCTGAAGTTGCGCATCATTACATTCGACCTGTCGCCTATCCGACAGAACAATAAAGCCATCCTAATGAGGTGCAAAATTACGATACACCTCTCGACCACTTACCACAAAGACCTCGATCACATACGACCCTTGGCCTCATGAAGTCAGTTTCGAAAAAGAAATTCAACTGAAATTTCGACAAAAGGGATGCATTGCATACGTAGTGAAGGCAAGAAAATATCTAGACTGATAAAACATGTCAGTGGGCATTTTGGAAGAAGAAAAAATTAGAAAGGACATACGCCCGGCTTGACTTTTCCAATTCCAGAGCCTTTACGTAGTTTCACCTGCGTGTTAGGCTGGACGAACCGAGAGTTTGTAACGCGTATGAACCATCCAATAGACCAGTACTATCATAACAAACACGGCAACTTGAAGCACAAATAAAGGATAAAGGATTGCGGCGGGAAGGTGTGTAGCTCCCCCCGGCGTGTTAATAACTACCTCATTCGTTAAAATGATGAGGCCAGCGATCATCGTGAGTAACACAACGAATAGGCAAATGATAATAAAACCGTCACTCCACCGGGAGGAGTTCCGGCCCCACTTTTTCGAACCCTTCGTGTTCAAGTTCTTCGGATCGACAGCGCCGAATATGGCTGCAACTATCCCTGTCGAGCCCGCCAAGAATAGTGAAGCACCTGCGGTGACGACATCAGCAAATCCACAATTTACTTGTCGGACTTTCGGCACTTTCCGACTTGTCAAACCACTGCGAAAAACGCTTTGTTGCTCAAAGTATTGGCCTGAGCCAGTGACGCAGCGTAGGTGAGCAAGGAAAGTGAAAGTGAGGCGATGATGCTTCCCTATCAGTATCATCGTGGTACCGTCAACATGAGTGTTACGGTTCACGCTAGTACGAGGGTGACCGGTGCGCACGCACAACAACTGACAACCCAGAATAAAGTTGGATTGCGTCTTTCTGTTTTTGGCCATCCTCTAACACATCAAGTGTTAGCGCTTTAGCAGTGAAAGAGTTGTACGTCGGTAGTTCAGATGGGAGAAATTCACCTGCGGTCTCCTGAGTCTGTCTTTGGTCATCCCATTGGTTTTCCAGGAGAGTAGCAATTCTGTTCAACAGATCCTCTGCATATCAAGATTCAGTAAAAGCATTGCGAATGGTCAATAGTTTTGCCTGGACCAATTCACCTGTGGCCTTCCGAGTCTGTCTTTGATCCTCTAGTTGATTTTCCAGGAGAGTGGCAACTTTGTTTAACAGCTTGGTCTCGGACTCGGACATACTGGCAAATGTTGCGGGGGTGTGGATGGTGTTGTACAGTGGAAGGCGCGTAAATATATATGATATTACTTTCATACCTCGAGGTTATAAGACACCCCAAATGCATTAATCTGACAGCTGTCAGTGTCAAGAGGCCCGTTCGACGCGTTGAGTTGAATCAGTGTTTAAACTGAACCAATTCCCACCTAAGCACTGTCGTCTTTCGAATTCGTTCAACTTTTGGTCAGTGGAGAGTCGCGAATATTTGCGGGATGGTGAAGGGCAATCTTAGATAGACAGAACGAAGGTCCGATTGTCAGGACACTTGAGGATCGGACTAAAAGGAAAGCGGGAATTGATCACGAACTCTTGGAGGTACTTACGGTGGCTCGTTGGCGAACAGCGGCGCATTACATACATAGCTGATACTTACGAGCCGATCTTGCAATCCGTAAATTTCGTAAACTGTCAGTGAGTTGACATGGAGTTCCTGGAGGTGAGTTCACTGGGGCCGTGGACGTAGTCCAGAATGCAGGAAACTTTAAACAGGTATGGTGCGACCTAGAAACAAGCTCCATAACATCGTTCTCCAGCCATGAAGGGTGTGAGTTTCAGAACACCGTAAACTTCCAACTGCTTGTTCAACAGCCTTCGCAGTCCAGGTGTCACTTGCGGATTCGTTGAAATATCAACTCTGCCGATGTCATATCTGCCATCACATAGATCACCCCAGGAGTATTGGTTAATTTGTTAACGAATGAAAGATAGTTTGCAGCTATAGCCACCACATCGGCCTTATTCGGCGTCGTCGATATCAAATACTGTCCTCAGTACATGGTCTGCCTTTCGCCCAGTATGCTTGATGAATCCCAAATAATCGAGTTCATGCAGAGCTCGAATGAATCGGGCTTGGACTTCAATATTCCACTTCTCGTCGTCTTCTTCTGTATTTTCAGTAGGTTGTTGGGCCTTGGCCTTACCCTTTCCTCGTTTCCTTGGCGAAGGTGTCTCAGTCCGTTGAGCAAGCTCCTTCAAATGGGTGCGTTGAGTATCCAGAACCGACTTGAAGGACTCAAACCAATCGTAGACGTTGATCATCTTGCCGCTGTCCAGGTAGCGTTTGAAGAGGATACTGGTATCCGGAAGTTCCCAAATGGACTTCGTATCTGACCCTGTGTCAGCTTTTCCGGCCAAGTCTTCAGCAAACTCATGCGGTCGCAGTAGCCCGGCCATTAGGGAGGCGCGGACGGAAGGATTGAGAATCTAAAAATCAAAATTGAGCTTCTGGCAGAACGGATGCAGTATAACGAAGTTACCTCTGCCGGGAATGGTGATAGGCCGGTGTACCAGACATCCCATAGATCACATTCTTCAAGCGGTCTTATCTTTTCGCTAGTATCAGAAACGCTAAGCACTGTGTCCAACTTGAGGTCGCATAAAGCTCACCCTAGGTACTCGGTGACCCATTCACTCAATTGGGCAGATACACTGGAATATACATCAAGATTATCGGGGCCTTTGGATAGAGCACTCCGCATCATGATATTCTTAGTCCGGGCGTTATGCTCCTTTGCGCGAATGTGGTTCGGCAACTCGTAAAAGAAAGTGTGCATGCGTTCCAGGAGCTTATTCAGCTCGTCTCCTTTCAGTTTTCTAGTTATAACCAATCAGCGGTGAGTTTCATTGTTATTTATCCGGTCCATACCTCGTTAACATGCCAAGATGCTTGATATCTTTGGCTAGACGACCTCTGAGAAGGTCAAGCATAGCATCGCAGAGCCCCCCGCGTTTATCGAGATCGGGAGACCAATCAAGGCCTTTATAGCCTCGCTCCTCCAAAAACGTTTGAATGTGAATCATAACGTGGAAACCCAGCCGCATATTCTGTGCACGAGTGCAAAACTCTTCTCGAGCCTTGTCGATCACATCAACGAGTAACCGAGGTCCCGAACCTTGCCCGTCCATGACGACATCCTCATCTCCATCAAGTGTCATCCGGCCTATGACAGAATCTCGAAATTTGGACGAGCTGGGCTGCGACAAGACGTCGGTGGAAGGCGTATCGTGGACGAGAACAGTCAATGGATCAGAGCTAAAGTGTCTCAGGAAGATGAGCTGGAAATATGTTGGACGTAAGTTGGTGAAAATGGACCCCGTTTCAAATGCGGCGCACTTGGATAATTGTGAAGATGGCGTCAACGGAGGAGTGGTATCTTGTGAAGTAATCTTGAAGGCATTCAAGAGCAGCAGGCCCTATCATAACATCGGGTTGGAACTCTATATCGAACAAAGTCTACTGCGGTAATTAGCACACGAAAAAAATTCTGCGTCCCGATGTGGCTCGCCTTTAAAAGAATTTCTTGCAATATTTTGTTCCCGTGTGGGGCAGAGACGGTACGGACACGTAGAAGTGATAGAGTGGCGCGGGGATAAGTTACGTTTAAATAATTTGGCGAAGGGGAAGACATTGAAAGCAAGAAAACGAGTGGGAGTTGAGATACAAATTGGCTGCAGCATAATCGGATGAGGGAGGGATATTATCAAGAGGAAGATAATTTTTTACCCGCAAATATAGAAAACGTCCTGCATGATCAATGGATCGAATTGCTCAAAATCGTGTAGCACGACAACGAGATTCCGTCGTGCGCCACCTGCCAAAGTGATATGTTAAGCAAGTGATAAGTGCTGCTAGATGAGCCGGACAGCTTGCCTTTGGAGTCAATCCAAGCTCTGTACCACGCGACGAGGTATTTTATATCATAGTTCGCAAGGGAGGTCGCTGGTTTACGCTTGACTGCGATAAATTATTAGCCTTTGGGCGGGGAGGACAGCACAATGACACGTACCACGTTCTAACATTTCCGCCTTGTCAACAAACCCAGAGACAACGGAGCGCATTCCGGTTGAGATATTCGGGATGTCTCCTGGGTATAAATGGCAGACACTACATTTAACACCCTCAGCTGGGTCAAGTGTTGTATCCTCGTCCTCTAGTTGAGATGTGACATGCTCCAGAAGCGCAGAGCCAAGGCCTGGATCTGGAACAAGGTTAGAGAAAGCCCTCAGTGGATAAGACTGGTGGCATACTGATAATCGATACGACTGGAAGTTCTGGATAGGGCAAGCCTGGAAGAATATTCAAGTACGATGCTCTGACTTCTTGCACCACAGACTTCACAGATGAGCTTTGCAGTTCGTATACGATTTTCTGTTCAAAATTTGAATGGTTAGAGAAACCAACAACATGACACCAATCCTCACCTGCACTCGTTCCAGGCATTTCTTCCAAGCAGCTTTGTATGCCACAAATCTCAACTCCTGCCCATCCACCAAGTCTCGCTCCTCATAAAGTGATCTCGGAACAAAGTGTATCTCTGATGGGGTGTCGTCCGCTTCATCTACTAACAAATATCAGAATTGGTCTGCCGAGCTTCAAGGAACGGTGCATGGCATACCCTTAGGTTTATATGGAATGCAGAAAGTCGTCTATATCGTGCATTGGCTTGAAGGTAACGATATATTAGGCCAAAAATGCTTACCTTGCTAACATCGTCGGCATTGGGAATTCCTTCATCGACCTTCATGATAACTGATTGCAGGGTTCCTGTGAGATCGTAGAAATAGAGCTACAGTAGTAAAAAACCAGCAAAAACTCGATGAGAGAACTAGTTAAGGGAGACTTGATAACTTACTAACAGAATGCTTCACTCGGATTTACCTCGAATACATCGGAAGACGCGTCGTGGAATGAAAAAAAGGTGGCACAAGTTGGGCACAACTTGAACTTGCTCGGAAGCGCGATGTCAAATTGTCAATTCAAATCACCGAGGGATTATCACGTGACTGAGATGCCCGTATTGAAGCTCAGTACTGAGTACTGAGCTTTCACATATGGAAGAAGGATAGTCTACATACTTTGCTCAGAACATTCCTTTGTAAAGCTTCAAGGCACCAGAGTCATCAAGGTTAGTGAGATCAAGGGAGTAGTGCCCAGTGCGCACAGGTCCGAATTCTGTGGATGTTCTCACCAAGCTTTGTTATTACGTTACGTAACCAAATCTTAATTTTTACCAATCAGTCACTTTCCTCCCCTAAAATCCTGCTAAAATCCTCCCCATATCGCCGTTCTCAAGGCTTCAGACATGGTCAAAGAACAGGTTCTTCCACTGGCAGGTCCCTCTAGGCACCAGAATTCCAAGAAATCCAAGAAGGACACGAAACCAGCCATTAGAACCTCCAAATTGAAAAAGTTGACAGAAAAACAGAAAATCGACGCGCTGGAACGGGATGCTAAGAATTATGTATGTGCAGTTTATAAATTCAAAACACCGCGGCGGTGCCTACTCAACCAGGACTGATTCAATTCATAGGTCCCACCAGAGGATCTCAAACACTTTACCGACCTTCCAATATCCGAACCCACTAAGAGAGGTGAACGAAATGCTTCAATCAATTCGAGGTGCAGTCTCTAACCGTGTTGTCCATAGGATTAAAGAAGGCCTTTTTCGTGGATATGACAGATATCCAGAAACAGAGCATTTATGTCTCCATCAAGGGAAAGGACGTGCTTGGTTCTGCACGTACAGGGAGCGGAAAGACACTTGCTTTCCTGGTGCCTATTCTCGAGATTCTATATCGACGGAGATGGAGTGCGGCGGATGGATTGGGTGCACTGATTGTATCTCCTACTCGAGAACTTGTACGTGTCCTCATCTCTTGTCCAAACTCACCCGATCGACCTTGAGTGCAGGCCGTTCAAATTTTCGACGTGCTACGGTCAATAGGCGGGTATCACTCCTTCTCCGCCGGCCTCATCATTGGTGGGAAGAACCTCAAGGACGAAAGTGACAGGCTGTCGCGCATGAACATCCTCGTCGCTACTCCAGGTCGACTCCTACAACATATGGACCAGACAGTAGGATTCGATGCTGGCAACCTTCAAATATTAGGTGCGACTATCTTCCTTTCCATTTTATTCGAATATTCATACTTTACCTAGTCCTTGACGAAGCCGATCGAATACTCGACATGGGCTTCCAACGAACTCTAACCGCTCTGTTGGGCCATCTTCCGAAATCCCGCCAAACCCTTCTCTTCTCTGCCACCCAAACAGAATCCGTCTCGGACCTCGCCCGTCTAAGTCTCAAAGATCCAATCCAAATCGGCATCAAAGGCAGCGACTCGTCCCTCTCCACCATGCCTACCAATCTCGAGCAACACTATCTCATTGTCGAGCTCGACAAAAAACTTGATGTTCTCTGGAGTTTCATCAAGACTCATTTGCAGTCCAAGATCATCGTGTTCATATCCAGTTGCAAGCAGGTCCGCTTCGTTTTCGAGACCTTCTGCAAGATGCATCCCGGCATGCCGCTGCTCAACTTGCATGGGAAGCAGAAACAGTCAGCGAGGTTGACGATGTATCAAAAGTTCACGTCGATGTCACACGCCGTGCTCTTGGCGACGGATATCGCTGCGCGAGGGCTCGATTTTCCTTCCATCGATTGGGTCGTGCAGCTGGATGCACCGGAGGACGCGGAGACCTATATCCATCGTGTGGGACGGACGGCGAGGTACGAGAGCAAGGGCAAAAGTTTGTTATTCCTGCTGCCTAGCGAGGAGGAAGGAATGGTAGCTGCGCTGAAGAAGAAGCACGTCGACGTGGCAAAAATCAAGAACCGCGCGAGCAAGACGCAGAACATTCAAAACCAGCTCCAGAACCTCGCATTCCAAGATCCGGAAATAAAATACCTCGGTCAGAAAGTGCGTACCTCTAGTCTCGCCAAACCCTGACAGCTCATTCATGTTCATCTAGGCATTTGTATCATATCTTCGATCTATCTACCTGCACAAAGACAAAACAATATTCAAAGTAGACGAGCTGCCTGTAGACCGCTTCGCAGAGTCTCTTGGTCTTCCTGGAACACCTAAAATCAAGTTTCTCAGCAAGGCGGCCGTCAAACAGAGAAAAAATGCTTCTCGGACTGTCGAAGCTGCTCAGGCTGAAGCTGAAAGGGAGAAGGAGGCCGAGAGTTCCAGCGAGGAGTCTGACGGTGACGATGAGGGCGATGGGTCATCGTCGTCAGAAGATGAAGAGGGCGAAACTGAACCAAAGGCAACAAAAGCAGCGAAAGTGCGTCTGCTACTATTTTCACTTTCCAACGTTCTCGACTTAACTCTGACCTTAGGGTGATGTCGTGCGGACCAAATATGATCGCATGTTCGAGCGAAAGAACCAAAATGTGCTTTCTGCACACTACTCGAAGCTTATCGAGCACGACCCAGCGACGGTGGCAGATGACGACGACGACGACTTCATCGTGCTCAAACGCGCAGACCACGACCTGCCAGCGGATTTACCCCCACTCGACTCGAGCGACCTCTCTAAACGCAAACTCAAACTTGGACGCGCAAAGCAGACGATCATCAAGAATGGTATTGGTACCAAGCTGGTATTCGACGACGAGGGCAACCCGCATCATATTTATGAGATGGCAGACCCTGACGCATGGTACGAGGCCAAGGGCGGTCTGGCGGGTGCGAAGCAGGAGGGCCAGCTATTCGCGCAGAAGGAAGGCACGAAGATGCGTGTGGCTGATGTAGTCGACAAGCAGGAAGCCAAGGCGAAAAAACAGGAGAAGAAGCGGAAGAGGAAGGAAAAAGAAAAGGCTGTGCGTCCTATTTTGTCTTTCTACTTTATCATGGCCGTTGCTGACCGCAAGCTTCCTACATTTTAGATGGTTGACCAGCCCATTGGTGCAGTGTTCGAGACTCCATCTGATGACGATGGTTATGTCTCGCCTGAATTCGACCTTCCTGACCTTCCATCGGAGGACGAAGATTTGGCTCCTCCACCGTCAAAACGCAATAAATTCGACTCCAGTTCAAGTCGACGCGCTACAAGTACTGGATCAGATCTTGGTTTGGAGGATGACGAGGAATTGGCATTGCGTTTGTTAGGCAGAAGATGATGTTTGACAGAGAATGCATATTCTACAAGGCTTACTGGAAATTCAATTTCAGGTTTAACTGGGTCATTGACTCATAACGCTTGAATTCTTCGGCGCGTCGCGACTTGTGACACGTGACGCCTGGCGACGTGTTCTCTGTTCGCCTGCATGGTTCTGAGGTTCATTCAAGTTGAGTTACCGAAGTTTCTACTTTCAAATCCAATTCAAATCTTACACTCCTATGAATGCCCTATCCTGGACTGAAATTCTCTATAAGCCAGAGCATAAATAGCCGCCCCTAAAATCCCCAAAGCATGCAGGTCGTCCAAAATGCTGTGGACCTCCCCGAGACCTCCTATATCGTGGTAAGAAAAATTGCCATCTTCTTTGTCACCCAAAAGTTTGGCCGAATGATGACTGAATTGCATATAGATAAATTAGGACAACTGAGCTTTGAACGTTTCGACATGAATGTCCTCTTATACAGGCAGGAAGCATAACTCCTGCTCGGCGACTTCCCATGTTCGAGTTTGAATAACGACACTCTGACGCCTCTCAAGCTACCCTTCTCGTATTCCTCAGGAGTTTAGTAGAGACCTTGCTCCTATCTTCCACATCGTGGACCACGTCTTTCGTGCACAGTCCTGACATCTGGCGCCAAGGCAAAAGTTTGAATTTATAAAAGCCTCGGTGACTTGGTAAAGTGAATCATTCAATCAACGTTGCTCTCCTTTATTTAATGCGCAGATCAACCCACTTCTCAAATATCTAGCTCCAATCTCTGGTGTTAAAAAGCAGGTTTAGCAATTTGGACGAGGACTCATGAGAAGCTCTCCTGGCGCCACTTATACCCCAAGATGTCGCACTATCCCTTTCGACACTCTACCTACTTCACTGGTGGGGACCCTGTGTATACCTCGGAGCTCCCGGTGCGCTACACTACATTATCATGTGTGTCCCCTCTCGTTGATACAAGTCTACCAGCCCATGAACAGCATGGAAGATATCCTCCAAGACATATTCATGCGAGACAGGAACACGGTGTACGTCGCCAGACCTGGAAAGCTCCATGGGTTAAAGAAATTCATGAGGTCTATCACTGTAAGTCACCCTTCATCGTAAGAGGGCTGGCACCAAATATTAATCGAGAATGTAGAGCTGGAAGAGAGGCCGCATCGATTCCAGCTTCTTGTTGCCAAGGTCTATGCGCAGGGGATTTTGATTCGTTTTCTTTCATTTCCTGTTATTGGCGACAGCAGCGCAGCGCGAATTTGCCAACCCCACTCTCTTTAAATTTATTTCATACTTTATTTCCAGCAGGAACTTGAAGCACTGTTACCTCGGGCAGAACATTGTAAGTAGACCACTGGCAGCGGACATTGGCGGTTAAATAGATTAATGAAGTACTTGGACTATTGCTTCGCGCAGGACATTTTAGAGCAGTGAAAATTTCAGTTTAGCTCAGCGAAGGCGCCCTAGCATTGATGAGTATTAAGTACTGTATTAGCTATAGACGTATAATGACTTGTATGTAGTGCATTTCTTGAGCTAAGAATTATAATATAGAAGAGAAACAACGTACACCCTCTTATTCGATTCTATTTGCACCCTCTTGGTTTCTGTCCTCCACGGGGTTAATTTTGTCTTCTGGACAACTTGAAAGTTGAGGCCTGAGGCTCTCACGGCGGACATTCAACTGTCAAGTCGGCCGACCGGTTGTCCTGTTAAGTCATACAGAGGTTACCGGCAAGTCATAACCTGTCATGACACAGGTTGACTTGCCGGTCACAGTGGCCGATGTCACGCTCTTTCTTTTTTTTAATGTTCTCGCCTCATATTCTGCGTATTTAATAGTACTCATGTGTCGTGTTTATTCGAATTCATTCCCTCACTATCAATCTACGTATTGTCTTCGCCACTATTTGAATTCGCTTTAATCTAACGTTAGCAACTAACAAACATAAGTATGAGGCGAGAACATTTAAAAAAAAGAAAGAGCGTGACATCGGCCACTGTGACCGGCAAGTCAACCTGTGTCATGACAGGTTATGACTTGCCGGTAACCTCTGTATGACTTAACAGGACAACCGGTCGGCCGACTTGACAGTTGAATGTCCGCCGTGTCTTTCCCTGCCAACTGGGGAGGCGGCCCGGCCGAACTTGCGAAGCGGGAAACGAAATGATCGCACTTTGGGAGTCGGCTAAATTTGCCTCCTTTCTTCGCTATCTGTCCTTTGCAGCATATTCTAAACTCTGGCAGACACACAGCCGTATCACTGTCAGAATGTCTTTGATGAGCTGATACATGTCGCTCAGACGCCCCAGTCTATCATTGTCCTTAACGGCAGAAGGACATGATTAACAGTCTTGGATATCAAAGGCAATCGAAAGGATATCGATGAATCAGAACATCTCTCGAACGCGCGTAAGCTCCCTTAGGCTTCGGATTTTCCTTCCATTGCTTTGCAGCCGGGAATAGGGCTTATCCTTCTTCGTAATGCTCTCGACACCCGCTGCGGCTTATAACCAACTTGACGACGGAGCAGCTCGCTTTAACACTATACCGACTGCACCTCCCGGCCAAACTATACAATGCCGTCCTCCGAACCTGTCGATGACATTACGTGTCAGTCAAGATCTCCAGGATCTGAAGAAGCCAACGAGCACACACACCTGAAATTGAAATCACAGTTCTGTTACCCAGGTTGGGATGCAACATTTTCGAGCAGGGTTTTTCTGTCACTATACGAGGAGGAAGAGGCGTCCGAACACCCTGAATGGCCCGAAGAGTATGATATGATGGATATGGGCTCGGGCTTTCTTTTCAATACCTCGGAGACGACGCACACGCACCATCCCACGATCTATTTCATGTTGCGACTGTTCGATTCTATCAGAGGGTTTCACAAGGTTAGAACAATCAAAGCTGCACGTCAAGTACAAACTTGAAATGTTCAGTTCACAGGGATATCTTGATTTGTCTGGTCGCCACCCGGAGGTGGGTACTTCCAGGTTTTGTCGCTTGGCAGTAACTGAAAGCTTAGAAACTCGCAGAGATACTACGAACTACAGAGTCAATGGAACAGATTCCTATGTGGATTGTTGAGCTTCGGAGCTGAAACACGGACTTCCCAGGAGCGGGATTCTTTCGGTATAAAAATACTGCATCACCGTTCGGGACATATAAAATAATGACATGAACTGACAGACATAGCGGATTCTAGATTGAAACGTTGGCGCCGTTTCCAAATCAAATGGCACTTACCCGAGTCTACCTCTTACGGCCAGCTCTTAAAATGCACTCGTACGTGGTTGTGTTACATCAATCTATTCCCCCCATTCTCATCCAATGCATACAGAGAGCGTTCTACGAGAGCTAAAGCAGCATCCTGTCCCCGAATTTCAGGTCGCGCGCCTTACCGACCTTCCTGTCGAGGTGTTGGACCATGCCATTGGTCTTGCATCAACGGCTCAAGCAAAAGCGCTATCATGCACTTGTCACAAGTTGAACGACATTGGTCAGAGGCATATCTTCCGAGTATGTTCCTTTGTTTCTCGTGTGTTTCTCGAGCTGTATGCAACATTCTACAGACATGGCACATGAAGCTCCATGTTCCTCCGCATGTCACCCCATTCAATGTGGAATATTCGGATATTGATTTGCCTCTATTGGCCCACTACTCGCGTCAAGACTTGGAGAAGAACGCAGAGTTCGTTCTCAGTGCACCTCACATTAGCCATCGCGTACAGAAACTCGTATTGACGGACGAATGGTGGGTCAATCGAAGAGCCCATCCGCACGACAATAACCCCTTCGCATTGGGCATGGACTTTTATAAGTCTGTCACTCAAACCTTCGCCTCCGTTCTTCGAGCTGCGAGCAACCTCTCAACTCTCGCCCTATATAACCTAGAAATCAGCGTCGAACTCGCCCGTAGGATCGCCGAAACACCCACACTTCATACCCTTGAACTTCACCTTTGCCACATCCCCCATACAGTCCGCAAGAAACTCGTCGCCGACGCTACCTTGGTTTTTCCCCAAATCGCCAATCTCCGCGTATATATGGACTCGAGCTTCCCAGAAACACACAGTCAGTGGTACAGCCTCCTTCTCTGCCCCCACATCCGTACCTTGTCTGTCGTCCAATTCGGCGGCGGCCCTTTCCCAGCTCCGGACGCGGTTTTCTGGATGAAATGCCGCCTGAATAACCTCGAACGCTTGTCGTTGGACAACATCGACTCCGGTGATCTGGCAGAACTCGCCGAGTTCCTCCTGAACAGCGGGACGGCGATGGCGTACCTAACGCATTTCAAGCTCCATATGGACTGGGGCGTGCCCGACTCAGAGGTGCTGACCTTGCTACTCGCTCTGCAGACAGCACCTCTGGAAGTCCTGGTTCTCGAAGGCCTAGCCGAAGCGGAATTCGTGATCTTCGAACAAATCATTTCCCAATATCCGGACCTGGTCGCCTTGACGCTCGTCCGTCGCCAGAACCGCAACCAGCACCACAACAAATTCGCGCTATGGCCGCATGCGTCATGGGAGTATGCTTCGTACTTTCAAGGTTTCAAAGCGTTGCGCCACTTCTGCTGGAATTTTCGAACCGAGTACTGGGATGCGACGCCGAGTACGCTTCTCGCGTTCGAGTCTGGATTCTCCTCGCCGTCGCCATCTGCGAAGGACCATCTTGACTTCGACTTGGCCGACGAGGTTCCTCCTTACTTCCTTGACAGTCACTGGATGGCTTTGCCTTTCGCCGCACACTGTCCTACTCTTCAATCCTTCTCGCTCATGGACCGGACCGTGGATATGGTTTGCCGAATCCATCGCAGTGCAATCACTGGAGCGACCGCCCTTACGCCTAAATATTACCCCACACATTCTTCTGTATCTTGGAATGTCCAGCAATGGAACACGACGGCGTCGCATTGGCCCATCCTATCGCCTTTGGCTAAGCCTCGGTCGGGCTGATTAATCTGTACTTCTGGGTGGTAAAAGAAAGTCATCGTGTCTCAAAAAGTACATACTGCGCTACGGTTTATAGAGGTTTATAGTTTGTTTATAATATGCATCAGAGTCATGAGTTACATTTTATGAGCTTAGCCTTTAGTGGCAGCGGACCAGGATAACGTAGTCACGTGATTATATACTACCAATTGCGGCCCGCGAGATACCGCTGATTGCTGAAGGTGTCACAACCACTTACATCCATCTTTCAAGTTTGTGTTATCAAAGCTTAATGGCGACCCAAGAGATCGTGATAATTGGAGGTGGTATTATCGGATGCACAACGGCCTACTATCTAAGTCGACATCCATCAGCTTCGTCCGCAAAAATCACATTGATCGAAGCCTCTGAGCACGGTCCAGCGCATGGTGCATCAGGCAAGGCAGGTGGTCTGGTAGCCAGGTGGGCATACCCGAAGGAAATAGTGGATGTGTCGTTCGACGAGCACGTCAAGCTAGCAGAAGAGCATGATGGGAAAGATCGGTGGGGCTGGAGGTACGTTGGGTGTGGGAGTTGGGAAGGTCGCGGGGAGGTGGTCATCCCGCCGGAGGAGCAGGAAGGCGGGGTCGGAGGGAATAAAAGCCTCGAGAAGACACTCGGTCTTCCTGGTGGCCAGAAACCCAGCCCATCGCGCAAGTCGAGGAAAGGGAGCGGTTTGCCGGGGGATCTGTTGTGGGTGAAAGAAGAGCTGACAGATTCCTACACGCCCATGGCGAAAGGCGGCTCCACAGCGCAGGTCCATCCATATCTGTTCACCACCAGCATGTTCAAGCTGGCGAAAGAGAACGGTGTCAACTACGTGAGGGGTAAAGTTACAGAGATAGTGCAAAGGAACGGCAGTGTGACGGGTGTCGAATACCTAAACCCAGACACGCAAGAGAAGGAAACCATACGAGCCACACATATCGTCCTTGCAGCAGGTGCTTGGTCGCCCAGCATCGTGACTGAGCTTCCCATTTCCGCCACGCGTGCGCACAGCATCACCATGCGCCCCAAGGATGGCGTCACGATCTCCCCCTACGTCCTGTTCACAGAAATCAGCGATCCACAATCACCATCCACGAGCTCCTCGCCCGAGATATACGCCCGTCCAGACAACGAGGTGTATGCCTGTGGACCGGGCGACGACAGTCCGCTTCCACCGACCGTGGACGACGTCGTTGTCAATCAACCGTCCTGCGACCTCATCTACGCCCATGTCACGAGCATATCCCAGCAGCTCCGCGAAGGCACCGTCGAGAAACGGCAGGCGTGCTACCTACCCACCGTCAGCATTGGAGGTGGTCCAATAATCGGCGAGGCAAGTCGCATAGCGAAAGGGCTGTTCATTGGCACTGGGCATACTTGTTGGGTAAGTTTCTGTTTCCGTTTCATCCCAAGGGCCGTCTCCAGCGAAGACAAAAAATTAAACTCTTTCTTGGAACAGGGCATTTCGAACGCACCAGGCACGGCCAGAGCGCTGGCGGAGCTCATCATGGACGGAAAAATAAAATGCGCAAACCTGAGAAAGTTGGATCCGTCAGTAGTGTTGTAGACCGTGAAAAAAGTCAATGACACTTGCCTCGTGTGCGGTCAACACAAGGTCAACATAAACGCCGAACAACGGCGGTAACGGAAATGAAAGATCGCGTAATGGTGGCGCCGCGGTTGATTCACGTTGATTGACTGGCTGGCTGGTGGGATGACAGATGGTGGCTCGAGGCCTCGATTGGACAAAAGTAAATCGAAAACTCTCTTTGAAAATGAGCAGGTGAACTCACGCAGCACCAAATAATACTGATAATAGAAGATAGCTACTCGTGGCAGTCGGATTTATTTTCTTTGCTTGTGAAGTTCAAGTACTCGTGATAAGTCTCCAAAATAACAATCAGCTAGGAATTGACAGTAGGCTCCACAACGCCACGAAAAAACCAGGCCTTAGACTGCGCCTAGGCATAAAGACACGCTTGTTCGACCTGTTTCAAATCGGCATTGCTAGTGGATGCGGAATGTACGCACCCTTTGACGATCACGCCGACTAAAAACGTCGAGTAAAACCTGGTCATGATCCGCCTGAACGTGGGATGGACACAGCGGTTCAATGAGCAGATCCCGACTTGTCCGAATGTTTTTATTAGAAACCTACTTGGATTAGAAATGTGGTTTTGAGGTGTAAGTAAATAGCGTGATCCTCACAGATTCAAGTTGTCGACTAGCACTTACTCAACATCGTTCCGTATCACGGCTCCCAAAATTTAGGCAGCAGTCCTTGTGGTGGACCTGGTACCGTCCAGAATCTACAAAACGTGGTCACTACATGTCCCGGCTTCGTTATCTTGATAGACAACATGGTCATTTGGCTTTGGAGGAGATGAGACGGAGTTTTCGAGGCGAATTATTATTTGGGGTACTTACCGGAATATATTGCAATTTCCCCCGATTTCGTTGGGTTTCAAGTTGAACCTTTGAGGTGGATGTTTGCCTAATTCGCCTTTGGAGAACGGTCTGGTCCAAGGAAAATAGTTGAGAAGCCCTGAAAATAAAATTTGCGGACGACAGCGTGAGTGAAGAGATACTAATCTAGCAAGCTTGTAAAGACAAAGAGAGTAGGTTGTTCCCAAAAACTTGGAGAGCTGAACAGAAATCTCGCGAAAACGCATACGCAGAATCACTTCCGTATCTGTCAGGGTCTATCTGTCATTGGGTGGCATGACAGTGGAGTTCTCTTCGCTGGCAAGGTTCATCCCGACATGCAGAAGGGTTGGCGATAACCGACGGTGGCCGTCAGAGCCGGAGCGCGCCTCGAGGCTAGGAAATAATGAAGCTTCAGCCTGCATCCATGGCGACCATGAGGGGGAAATGAAGAATTAATTTTTGCCACTTATGAAAGGCTCTTGAAAATTGCATACCTTGCCTCCTGGTCGCGCTTCCGAATTTTCAATAGAGTTCACCTGGATGTCATCTATTTCGAGGTCATTTAAGAATAACCGAGTCCGCGCAATCAACGCAGATACTAATACGCACCCTTGTTTCAGCATCCCGCCGTAATATCTTTGAATTCCTGGGCGCTCCTGCGCCACGCTTGGCGGTATTGTAGATGAGAAAGAGCAAGGTTTTGAACGTTAAAGGACCGCTGGAAGTGGAATGTGCCTGCGAATCTGATTGCCGAAACTCTGACTAAACTTCGAGCGTCCTCGTCGCGAGCTGTTCGACGGGTCCATATGACGCGACTGGTCTTCTTCCTCTGAATCGCTCAGATTCCGAGTCAGGATCCTCGCGGTCGAAGAGCAATAAGCGTGAATGCCTTCGCATGAAGTCCTCTTCACGAACGATTTGAAGTATGTCGTGACAACACCTATTATAATTGAGTATATTAGGCCCTAGGGCCTCGTGGCTGATTATATTTCCATTTGATAAAATCGGTCGGAACAAGGAGGATTCAGGATGATTTTTTCGGAGAAAGCCACCCATCTCAAGCAGGACCGGTCCATTTGAGTCCATTTGTCCTTGACGTGTCCGTCTGAGACGACGTCACGGTCGACAGTCTCGTCAAAGGGAACTCGGAGGGGGCAGGCTTGGTATGCATCTCTGGAAGGCCTGTACATAAAGACTTTTAACCTTTACGACTCATTTCGATAAACGCGACCCGATTATCTTGCCGAGAAGCGGACCTATAAGTGTACGTACATACAACATTTTTTCTTCCACCTATTCCCCCATCTCTTTCACTAATTTTTTTTATTACACTCTTTTTTCCTCACAAAAGGTCGTCTCTAGACACTGCCTACGCGTGTTCGTTCCCTTCAAGAACTGTATACGACTACTTACTGTAAACGACGCGATTTTTACATCGTCATTGACGCCCTCTGCCACTCCTTCCCTCGAATTCCCCGCGTCCGAACCCGCCATGCAGCGCCAGTCATTTTTAGCAAGAGAGGATCCTCTGGAGTGTGTACACCCTTCTTCGCGCTGAAGTCAATGATACTAATCCCTTATCATCAGCGCTCTGTGCCATCACTTCAACGTTCGACCAACGCCGCACCATGGCGGAATCGTAGGCACCACCTTTGATATGCAAGTCATTCGCGATGCCCACATGCCCACCCACGTCCTCGCAGCTACCCAACCGGATCAGTCCCCTGCCTCTCCACCATTAATGCTTCCCATCGACGCGACTCTCTTTGCGCGAGGGTTTCCCATTGAATTGAACATCCCGCCTACTCCTCCCGGAACCATCGCTCCTATACCGCGAACCGTAGGAGATTCCCAGGCTCTCGTGGTAAACCTCCCGGTTGTCCAGATATCCGTTCCCATGTCAGCTCTCTTCCGCTCCTCTTGCTTTATGGTCTGGGTCTCGAAATAGAGACCAATCTGCTGGCGTGGAGCCTTCTTCCTGTCAATGTGGTAGAAGAATTTCCCAACGCCGCCGCCATGGCTCTCATCCTATCTCGCAATCGCGATGATCGCTTCGAACGCATCTACCGACACAACCAGGGCATCTGGAAGAACATTCTGGCCATGGGCCTTCATGACACTCGGATACTTGAGCTTGTACAAACAGCGTGGAACGTGACGGCCGAGGCGCGTCGCATTCGCCAACGGTCTCGCCAGTGATCTCCGGTCATCACATCGGCCTCACCTCGCATCAATTTCACCCATCTAAATATGTTACCGCACTCCAGCAACTCAAACCTAATCTTTCACGATCTGCTTATCTCTTGCTTTGCTCTCGCTACCCTATAATAGTATGTTGCCTCGACACCTCCGAATGTTTTTTACGACTTTTACAACGAACCCTCACGTAATCTACTTCATACACACCCATATTATCTAGTCTTCTATATAGCAGTCCAACGACATCACTAATTTCCACACCAGTACTACATCGCATAGGCATCTAGTGCCGAGTATGTAGCAGTTGTCTACTGTCTTTTCTTGATATACACAGTACATGTCTCTTCATAAGCACTCATCCGAGTCAATGAAGTTCGTCTCATGCAGATGGCGAATACACACCCTTGTGTAAGATCTATCCTCCAATAGTATTTTCCGTTTCTGGCCCGCAGGATCGACCGAGAGAAGCCCTTCTTTCTACTCGTATAACGAATTGACGATCATCTGCTTGAAGGATCTGGATGTTCATGTTCGAATGCAGCAAAAATACCGTCAACTTCAACACCCACGTCCGAGGAGAAGGAAACATGAAGAAAGGTGCGTCTTATTAATTCATCAAGCTTTTCAAGTTTTTAACTTCAAATATTTAAATGACCCGTCTAGACTCGCCACCCGACATAATAACAGCAATATCGGATTTTCTCTCCGTGCGTGCAAATCTCTTCGTCATATCTCTGGCTGACAGCGGATGCAGAAGAACGGTCATCCCCGTTCCTCCTCCGGCTCCTCTTGTCAACTCGTTGATAGACACCGTCGGTTCCTCTACATTGGAACCCGGATCGTATAAACACCCATAAAGTCACCAAGTGAAGTTGAATTTCATTTCTCTGGCCCTTATACCCCCCATTTCAAATCAGGTTACTTTCAATTCGACAATACATAAGTAATTTGAATCTTCTTTTATTTTGGATTCATGTACATAAGAACATATGAGACGTTACTTAATCATAAACTATGCAACTATGCGGGTGGGAAAACGATGCAGGGAGATATAACGAATCAATGCGGTGTCCGATGGTAGGGGATACAGAGAACAAACAGAAGCTATTGAAGATGCAAGAAGGAAAGACAAGGGCATGTAAACATATAAAGCTCATGATGATGTTGGCGGTTGATTTGTTTGTGGAGAAAGCATGAGGGAAGGTTCACCCGTTGCAATGGCAAGGGCCGTGAGGAGTGACTTCCACATGACGTCCATCGCATCCCAAAGGTTATCGTCAAATATGCCCAACGCGCACACGTTCTGCCATAGTCCGTGGACCGTCAGCGCGTACTTCGTCAGGGCTTGGATGGTAAACGTCGCCGATAGGTGCGTCGCGAACGCAAGGATTTGCGACGGGTCTTGCATCAGCGTCGATGGAGGGGAGCATGGCAAGAACGATTTAAGGATATGGTCTATTTGTTTGGTATAGAGATATGTCGAGAGTTGAGGGTAGGTTAGTGGCGACGGCAGGCATAGAGACCAGATAGGCAACTGGACCTCTTGTTGGCCTGTCAGGGGAACGGGCAATGCCGAGGGGGGTTTGGGCAAGTTCGCGCAGTGGGCTAGGAGGACGAGGCTGTGGACGGGGAAGAGCGTAACCTTGCGGGGTCGTGGAGACGGGACACTGCCCGAAGACGACGGCGACGGCCTGCCAAAAACGGCGAGCATATGTGTTGGGAGAATAGCAGTCATGTCATGAGCAAGAACGGTGAGCTCTTTGGGTAATCTATCCTTCACTGGATTGACTTTCACATTGGCTAATGACTGCATAAGTCTAAAAACAACTTTGTAAGCCGGAGTTCGATGGTAGGCATAAAGAGGTCACTTACTCAGGGCCGAGCGACTCTAGCGAGTCGCGAAGAAATTGTAGATCAGTCTCCTCGAGAGACGGTTCGACAGCCAGGAGAGCTTCAGAAGAAATATCTTTGAATTCTGGTCGGGCGAGTTCCTTGGGCAAGCTGATAGGATAGGACCTCGGGCGCAAGGACGAAGAAGAAGCCGCATCTGCCATTTCAACATCGGCCAAGGTTGGGACGGTTGTGACGATGAAACGGACAGATGTCTTAGGCCTTGCGTTGCTGCGTCTTTTGGCTTGATCGACATGGTATTTGGGGTTACGAGCAGGCATGCCACTCGTGCGTGCGCGGCGACGACGCGAAGCATCCTGAAGCCGCGAGACGAGACCTTTAGGGTGGGAGCTTGTACTGGGCGGGGTGTTCTCAGTGTCTGGGTCTTTGGCGAAGTTTGTTGGGCGGAGATTCTGGAGAACCATGGCTGGACGATATGAAAATACTGGAGAGGACGGGAAAGAGCAAAGTTCGGCGGGCAAAAAGACTTACGACAGCAAAGATGGTCGCGACCTTGTTATATACATCGCATCAAGAATGAAAGGAGAACCAGGAAACAGAGCAATCCAGTCAATCCTTTGACAGACGTCAAATTATTACCATTTACGGAAAGTGTTGGGGCTCATACAAACACCGAGTGAGGTTGTAAAAGGGAATAACGTGTCACCAATCATGGTGATTGGTGCTTTGATGAGGTCCGGAAGAAACCGAGAGTTGCCGAGCCCTGCCAAACTCTCGCAACTCACCGCTTGGTCATCACATTGTTCGTTTGGTGACTCCATCCGGAGAGCAACGGATTGGTTTTTGGATTGGCTGGTTTCAGGAGATAATAGCCAGGACAAGGCCAAAAAACACAATCAAAGCCAGACTGGGAAGAGCCCGAGAGCAATCGCATTGAATATCGCGACCAACGGTTGCGTTATCGCCCTTGACGGGAAAGTGTTGTTGGTCAGGTCGATTGTCGCCACAGTAATCAGGAGTACTATGTTCTTCAAGAGACAAGACGTCGGTTATTTGAGCCCTGAAATCTTCCAGAGGTTGGCCTTGGTATAAGCTCAAAATACAAGACTGCCGCTGTCCGCAGCGTTGGAGACTGAAATTGAGGTATTCAGCTAATCCACAATGCTGCGCTAACTCCAATAAAACATTGGAAGTCGAAACAGGGTACACCACAGTTATATCACGCTCATACCTCAAACTTTGTTGGCCAAGGCGATCATAATCCACAGGAAAAAGGGTCATAGAAACACGCATATAATCATAATTTCACGCGCCTATGATGAAATTGAAGGCATTAGAGTACGCAGATTAAGAAAGAGATGAATATACCATACCTTGCAATGTGAACTTCTGCACCTCGCTTTACCGTCACAAATGAAGTGATCCAGCGCTTTGGTGATGGTGGTAAGACGTCAGGAAAGAAGGTACGACCATAAAAGCCATATTCCGAGGCCTGTGATATCATAGTAATAGGCGCTCGCAGGTAGAAAGCCAGCCAGCTGAGGTTTGGGGCGCGGACTGTGGCACGCACGGTAATGGATTGCGCGACCGCGAGCCAGAACGTGCGCATATAGACAATGCATTGAGCAGCCTACGAGGAGTCAGAGACAGCGGGCAAGGCATCTTGCACGTACCGCTCTTCCACGTATCTCTTCTCTCAAAACTTGATACAGTATATATGCTATTGCTTCGCCAATCGGTCCTCTCTTGAAACAGGCCTTGCTGAGAATCGGTCAGAACTAGCGCGACGAATGGCGAAAAGCAGTCGAAGGGGGGTTCGGAAGTGGTGGTAAGTTGTAAGAAGGAAAGACAACTTGTGAAAACTTTAAAACCTATATCTGCCTGGCCCATCACGTATGTATTTGAATGCTGTAAGCACCCAGAAATGGAGGACAATGGTCGACCTCGAGGGCCGAGGATTTCATTTGAATCTCCGTCCAATTGTTCTCCCTAAATGAGTATCACGTGATGTAACGCGTCGCGTCCGGTGACTCCGGTCACGTCATGACATGGCTTCAAGTCCAATGTTCCATGAAACATTGCCCTTCCTGTCTCCAAGTTCTAAGTACGAGTATTAGTTTCTTTGGGATCAATTTTCCATACTTGCCTCGAAGCATAAGCTGTCCTGAAGATCTAATCTTTTATCACAGGGCAAAATAAGTTTCTGGTCAGAAGATGGAATTTCTATTCCATTTGGCGTAAGTACATTGAGTCGTGCGTATCGTACTATACATAAATCATAATGAAGTATAATTTGAGTTCGTTGAGAGCCGTGAGACATGCAAGAAAAGATCAGGCAGGATAGCCGATACAAGACTTGAGGAAATGAGAAAGCGAGAGCGAGAGACAGATAGAGATAGAGAAAGGGCGAGAGGAGACTAAATAAGGAGAAAAACTAGAAAATCAGCTCAAGTTCTCTAAATAAAAAAGGTAGAACAGGAAACGAAGAAAGGAAAAGATCAAAGACGAGCAAACTAGTCCAAATTTCAAAGTAAACCTCTTTCCTGCCAGCAAAGAAAACCAAGGCAGAGAACGACTTCAACAACTCGTTCAACCACACAACCCACTTCACTGGCTCGCATCAACCTCCATCGCACTCCCACTCGCACTGACATCCGTAGGTCCATCAAAATTCAAGGGCCCCACCCGACTGCGCCGCCTCGCATACTCGCTCTGCCTCGCCCGCTTCTTGGCGCTCATCATCAAACCATTAGCCGCTCCTCCTGCGCTAGGCCGGGACCTCGCCCCGCCCCCAAAGCTCGCCCTAGACACCTTCGCACCCAGGCTCGAGCGCGTCTTCCCAGCGCCCGACGCTCGGGGAGCAAGACCACTGGCGATGCTGCTGCCAGACGCTACACGGCCGCCAGTCGCGGCCCGCTGTGACGCGAGGCGGGCGATGACTTTGGATCGTGAGATGCGAGGTTTGCGTCCATTCAACGACCTGACTCTTGTAGGACCAGCACCTTGATTCTGCTTGCTTTGATCCTGAGCCTGAGAGCCATCTTCGCCTGCACTGGTGGAGGATTCGCCGCTCAAATTTCGTCTCTTCACGGGGGTAGGTATGCCTGACTGTTGGGGTAACGTAAGAGGCTTACTGAAAATTCCTCCGGGCTTAGGCGAAAACGCTCCAGGAGTTCCGGCTGGAGATTTCGGAGAGGTGACAGGTAGGCTGTTGGTAATCGTACCCAAGGCAGCTTGCGAATGTTGCCTATCTTCTGACAAAGGTTTCAACCCGGATGAAGCAGCAGTCGAGCTTCTGTGCATCTTCGCCAACGAGCTGGCGGTAGGAGCGAGGAGCCTCGAAGACGAAGTTGAGAGTCTCGAGGAAGATGCCGTTCCAGTCGCCGATGTCCTCGAAGCAATGGACGATCCGCTCATGATTTTCTTTGAGCCCATGCTGTTCACGAGACCTGCAGGAGACACCCTTGTACTTGACATCCTGGTACCGATAGAAGATATATTACTGCTCGAACTGGACCGTGACTTGCTTGCACCCGTGCCGAAGAAGGAGCTTGTGTGCGACGCTGGTCCAGTAACCGAGCTTGTGCGACTCGTACGGGTACCTCCATTGCTCAGGAGGCTATTCCGACTGGAGCTGGTGTTGAACAATGGTAGTGGAGACCTAGAGCGAGAAGACGACGCAATGGATCCCTTCGTAGCACCAGAGCCGTTAACTTCCACCGCCTTGTGCTCTGCGTTATTAATGCGGATGGCAGGAGCCCTGCTTCCGCTGGCAACAGCAGTTGTAGGACGGGCCGCAGCGACAGAAGACTTCTTAGCAGGCACTAATGACGGTGGCCCCATCTTCTCCTTCGGTGGTTCGGGTTTCACGACAAGCGAAGGTTTTGGGATGTTGCTCGGCGCAGCATCGGCAGCTGGCGCCTTTCCACGATTCCAAACATTTTGAACAAGTGACTTCGCCGAAGACAAAAATCCAAATCTGGATGGTTTGGGCTTGGGTTTAGCTAGATAAAACAATTACGTTGAACAAGATAAGTCGGAAAAATCAAAGAGAACCTTACTCAAAACACTAGGCCTTGGTCTACCTATGCTCTTCCGGCCACCTGCTGCGTGGGCAGCACTGCTCCGCCTTCTTGCCCTATTTGCCTCGAGCTTCTTGCGAATTGCCTCCTTCTCGTTGTCCAATTCAAGCCGGCGGCGTTCTTCATCTGCTTGCTGCCGCTCCTCTTCAGGTGTCATGGTGGACGGACCAGCTTCAGGATCCATTCTGACGCGTTTCCCTGCTCTATCCTCCTCCCTCTCTTCATCGTCATCGTCGTCATCCAGCCCAAATGCTCCAGGAAGGACTTTTGCACGGCGGCCGTTGCTTATCACTCTTGTCGCGCTAGCTCTGCCTGCGATGGCACTCGGCCTGCGCGGCCCAGCACCACCGTCCCTCTCGATCACGCTAGATTTGCGTTTCCTACCAACGACGACCTTCTCTTCCTCCTTCTTGGGAGGTGACCGCTCTGCGCGTCTCTTCACAAGATCGTCGATGCCTTGCATCTTCTGGAACTCTTCCTCATGCAGCTTTTGGAACCTGCCTGTGATCTCGCCGCGCTTTGAGGCAGGAATCGGCTTGATCTCCCTTGGTTGTTCTTTCTTTGCATCAGGATGCAACTTGGAAATTATGTCCAGCCCGATCTCGTCAACGCCATCCTCGCGAAGACGCTGGTTCATCTCTTCGAGAACAGCAGCAGCCGCAGAACGGAATTGATTATCACTGACGTTGTCCTTAGGATGTGGAGAGCCAAATACAAAAGGCTCGGTTGCTTTGGGAGAAAAAGGTGCTGGAGACCCAGGCATGGAAGGAGGGAGGTCGTCAAAGGTTAACGTCGGGTAGATGCCCTTCATCTGCACGTCCTCCTCGCTCCTTGGCGGCCAAGTGCTCGTACCACCGAATCCAAAGCCCGCGCCACTGGGCGCAGGACTGCCGAATGGGATGTCGAAGGTAGTTTTAAACGGCTTGAGCTGGGGAGTGCCATTCTCGCCAGATGGGTAGTTAAGGGCGAAGCTGTTCCCAGGGTTTAAAAGCGGGTTGGAAACGAGCCTTATGGTGGTTGTGGGTTGCGCCTGTCGCGTTGGGGTTGTAGGAGCCCCTAGCCCTAGCCCTAGACTCAGCCGCGCATTCGCCGGAGCTGGGATGCCTGGGCGAAGAGCGTGGCCCGGGAGAGGCACCTCGGAAGTGCCATCGATAGACATTCGCGCAGAGTCTAGCGTAAAATGGTCGGTTTGTGGCAGGGATGTGGCCGGAGGAAGGGACGAATAAGGGGTCGACTTCATGGCGAGTTCGTCGTTCGAAGGCGGCGGAGATACGGCGCGGTTCTTTGAAGTGGTTGTTGCTTTCGAATTGACCCGCTTGAGGCCGAGGGACGTGGCAAGCGCTTTGATTGACGAGCTTACGGTAGTGGCTAGAGAAGGCATTCAGAGGAAATATGAGCACAAAGTCTGCCTTTATGAATGATACACATACACTTGGAACTGCCTGTCCCGAACTCTCCGGTGCCTCCGTTGTTCAATGTACGCTGCGATGAAAGCGTGCCTTGTGACGAATTTTCTTCTTCCTCCTGGATGCTGTCCATGACCATCTCCCATTGTTCGCTCTGTCGCGGCATTTGATTGCGATAAGATGAGTCGTCATTGGCATCCTCCTCTCTCTCTTCATGTTCCTCCTCCGTCGTTGGTCCACCAGATTCGCCTCGAACAGCAATGCTCAACGGCGAATCCTTCGGCAAAGTATGCGCGTGCTGCTTGAGTTTCTGGATAAGCTCGACATTCTTTCCAGAGGCCTTTATGGAATGGATCTTGCACAGTTTGACGAGTTGGTCGCGCTTAAGCGAGTGCAGCGCGGGTGAGTTAAACAAAATTTGCGTAGTCGTCGACATTATTCAAAGATCGTGATCGTGTATTTCATGAGCGGAAGGTAGAAGAAAAGAGCGAAAACTAAGTTTAGTCGTCGGGGCTTCCAAGTTCAACACGGATCACGTGATCGCGTTTGTTGATACCTGCGGAAGAAATGAAATGATCCTCTCAAGCTCCCCTTCCAGCCTGCGTTTGTGACATTGTGTTCTCTTTATTTCATGGTGATAACGCATCTATACCCCCTCTATCATTTTAATTTATCGGGAAACAATATCGACTACGTACTCAGATCCACCTGGTATGCTTTATCAATCGAACCCGTTTCTTCTCGAGTGTCTCAACACTTACTAGTAGCGCTCTTGTAATATGGTACATACCCGAATCGCTGGTGAAAACCTATCCAATTTGTCTGTGGGTAATCGTTGAACCACTTTCTTTACTTCTAGCCGTCGAATGCAATCAGCACTCTCATTGTCAGAAACCTTGCTAAAGGTGAAAGTAATGCGCACGTTGACGTCGTCTTCTTACGCCGTACACCCGCTGCTGTAAAAGGCGTCCGTATACTGAAGCCTTCAGTCTTACCTGATGGACCTCCTGCCCGCCTACCATCAGCTTTACACCCGGACACCTTCAGCTCACCCTCGTTGCGCAAGCTTAAGGCGTCATAGGAGACGGCCATTGCGGAACCATATTTTCTACATCTCTTTCCTCCCTCTCCGTTCCGTCCGCGAAAATACCTGAGCCCAGTCTTCCATAATCGAAGATGAGGCCCACACTGAGGACTTGGAAAGTGAAGCCTCTATAAACGACGAAATGGAAGTTCTGCAGGGCATTGCAATATCCCGCTTTTATGGCTGGTTTGAAGCGGATCTCGATCTTACATCGATGACTGACATGGAACCTTCGAGCCTACTGAATCTAACCAGCAAAGGCTGAAACCGAAACGACTATTCATTTTGTTGTTCGAGAGAGTGGGTGGATTACTTCCTTTTGGTGAAAGGTTACCAGATCGGTAAATTGTATCATTTACTTCAAGGATATCTTTCCTGACATTTTGACATACTGTAGGACAGATATCTGGGCTGTCTTAGCTTGGGATAGAACAGCCCGACGTGCGCTACTCCAATATTCTCTACGTGCCCAGAGCATCTTCAACGGCATCCCTCACTGGAAAGATCTGTCTGCTGCGTCCGTAGATACCGCATCATTAACTTTGATAGGGCTCGCAAGACAGATTGGACGTTGAAACAACATTATTATAGTATGTGGCCACACTTGGCCGATGCAACAATGATTACTTACTCAAATCTACCCAATGTCTACTATGCAAAATGTTACCACCCTCTAGAACCTTAAGCTAAAAGCGCAGAAATATGATAGGAACGTCTTTGATTCGCAAAAGATTTAGGATCTGGATTACTATACACGTCTTGCATGTAATGGAGAATACAGATGTCGTACGGACAATATGTGCTGAGCCATTTGTGTGGAGGCGTCAACAATAGAACGAAACTGAGATCAGATCATAGTCTATCGCCTGAAGCTGGAGGACGATATCATCCACTGAACCAAGCCTTTGGAACGGTTGTAATGCTGGGGGCTTATCGTGGGTAGCCTGGGTGAGGCTGCTGTAAGGCTGCTTTAAGAATCTTGTGATGCATCGAAGGTGCGCTAAGACAACTTCCGATGAAATCAGCAAGGCTCCTGGACTAGTGATTCATTAGCGATGATGCTAATGAATTATAATGATGAAATGAATACCTAATTGGCATTCGTGTTCAAACGAAGACGCAGATTTAGCCGCCGCCTCGTGGGGCGCCGGAAGCACCACCTCGGCCTCTTCCACCACCCCGCCCTCGTCTCCCGCCTCCGCGACTGTTAGGCCCAGTTGAACTGCGTTCCGCTGTAGGTGATGTTGTTCCATTTGAAGCCTCATTTGGGGGTCCGGACGTGTCTCTCTGGATGATACTAGGAGGAGGTCCATCGGCTGCGCGTTGCAAGATGCTTGGCACTTTGACTTGAGGTACGTTTGCTGAAACAGCAGCAGCAGAGCTGCTACCGCCACCACCACCTCCACCCCGACCTCCGCGCCTGGTCTTCTCTTTCTTGGGCGAAGGAGGCGCGACAGGTTTATCTGTGTCAGAGCCATCAATACGAGCAAACGAAGCGCTAGGCGCAGTCGGAGTAGCAGGAACGGGGGTGCCACCCGATGCAGCAGCGGCTTGCGCCTCTCTCTCCTTCTCTCTCCTCTTTCTTTCGGTGGCGGCAATAGCAAGGCCAGAAACGCCGCTCAAAGCGGCTTCAAATTGACGAGAAGCCAAACCGATGACTGGGCGAGTACGGCGAACCGCGGGAGGAGCAGTTGAATTGGTGCTATCAAGTGGTGATGGAGGGAGAGCAGCAGATGGTTCGACGCGGGGTGTATCATTGGCAGCTGACTTTGCCTGGGCTCCTCGAGGGGCTCGAGGGGGCTTAGCAGGTTTAGCTGGGGGAGGATTGTTTGCGGCATTCTTGAAGGCTGGGCCAGAAGCTCCTTGGGGTGCATTCTTTGCATTCTGTGGAGCAGTAGCAGCAGGGACACCGCCCTGAGCCTTCTTCTGAGCTTTCTTCCCGCTTGCAGCCACCGCATTAGTGGCATTACCCGTCTTGATTTCGGATTGTTTGGACGGCGGAGGAGCTGATGCAGCGCCAGCTTTCTTCTTTTCCTCTTTGCGTGAGGGCCCCACATTTATTTGGTTGTAGTGTGCATGATTACGGAGAATGGCTTCCTTGTCTTTGGTGGCGGTTTTCTCTGCTTTAAGGGCTTCAAGGAGAGGTGTTGTCTTCGGGTGTGGGGCTGGCTGTGTGGAGGCGACTAAAATAACGGAAATAAGATTTCGAATGTAAGTCAGAATAGCAACCTACTCAGAGATTCCAATGTCACTGGCTCAGCATTTTCGGATGCCTTGAGCGCTTCGAGGAAGGAGATGTAATCTTCATCTGGCGTAAAAAAAAAATCAGGAGAGATCTTGGATTGGATAAGTGGGGAAAATCGAACCTTTCTCTATTGTAGCGTTACGAGTATCTGGCTTTCTTTTCTCCGATGGAACCTTGGGGTACGGTGCAAACTCTACCACAGCTTGTGACTCAACCCCTGTGCCCGGTCAACATCCAGCCCATCGGACCCAAGTACGTAGGTTTCACACCTGTTTTATCTCTGAAGGTATGCCCGTCGTATTCGCGGCTGAACAAGGCGAGCTGCTCTTCGTTCTTGAAGGCAATGTAGGCGCGAGATGGAATGTTCTCCTTGTTCAATCTATCCACACGGTCGTCTCAATACGATGGGCGCGGATCATGGAAAGCGATTGGCTCACTTTTTGCGCAGCTTTCCAGGATAGTAAATCCGCCACACTGCGGTGTCTTCAGTGACCCATGGTTGCACACTCTGCCAGAAGACCCCTTCAGGAAGATTGGGTGGCAGCCTTCGAATAACCGTCTTCAAGCGTTCGTTTGGCTGGGGCAGAGAGCTCTTCCGTTCTTTATCTCTTTCTTTGTCCTTGTCTTTCCTTGATTTCTGTGGCTTCGTAGGTGCAGGAGCAGTAGACATGAAGCCTAGCGATGATTAAAGACCCAGATATGCTCGACTGGCTCAGGATACACTGGCAAACATTGATTACCGCTTCCAGCTTCGGCTTATCGGCGCCACCACTGATCTTGCAGCGGAGCTCGAATAAGTAACGCATATAAACTTTTTTTTTGTTGATTCATTTTCAATCCACCCTCCTTCTCCTTCCTCGTTCTCTGGGTCCGTGATGTTTGTTTCTTGATGGTTAGTTCATGATTCCTTTCTCTTGTTGTCTCTCCTATCTCTATTCGTGCGTATGATGAATAAGAATTCACATATCAAGCTCAACAGTCTTAGGGATTTATCCCGCTGCTGACTTTTACTTCTGCAATTCTGACTCCTGCTCTTTTCTTTAAAACCTTATAACTTTTCAACTTTGCTGACATATAATCTTCTTTCCTCAGTCTCTCCCACATTCTTTCGAGGAACGACGAACCTTCGAAGCTTCGAGGGCCACTCTTCAGTGCTTTCGGGTCATCATCGCGCGCTGTGATTCAGTCGTTAGTTCTCTTCAGTAACTGTATTCCTGTGATAGCGTCTCTTTGCAATATACGGCTTCATAATCCCTTCATGTTCTGTATAAGTTTAAGTCGACGACCCGCACTGAACAGTTTTTTCGACTGGACTCCGGAGCGCGGAGGCCGGACACCGGTTGTTTACCTAACAAATATCGTGAGAAATACGTTCCTATTTTGCTCGACCCAAGTCCTTGCCAAATTCGAACACAGCCCTCTGACAACTACCTTCCACTTCACTCTTTTCATACAACAATCATGCCAGCAGCCCGCTCCTCGAAACGTGGCAAGAAAAAGGGAGGAAAGGCAGCACCACAATCCGCACCGCCCATTGAACCAGAAACATTAGCCGAGGATAATGTTATGCAAACAGACGAACCAGAGCCATCAGCTTCAACGTCCCTCGTTGAATCTGCCACGGAACTCGTAGAGAATGCAGAGAAAACCGTGGAACATGCAGCGGAGGTGGTGCGCGAGAAACTCGCTGATGTTGTGGAAGCCGCAGAGGAGTTTGTCGAGGAAATGACTGGGATTGAGGAGAGCTCCGGTAATTCAGGAGATGCCACACCTGCGGACAATGAGGTGCAGGCAGAAGAGAAGGAAGAGATCAAGAAGATGACCATGGAGGAACGGAAAGCGAAACTAGAGCAGCTGCGTAAAAAGATGGTGTGTACTCAGTTTTGTGTGACCGTTAGACTGAGCAGTCGTTGACGAACCCTTCGTGATATAGTCGGCTTCCTCACGGGCAAATCGCGCGTCGCTAGTAGAAGAGTCTGCAAAGGCAAAGGTAACGGCACGGGACGCTGCTCGCTTGGAAAGACAACGAAAGCTCGCAGAAACGCTTCGACTGAAGGCTGATGCAGAGGAAAGGGGCGAGGACGTTGAGCGGCAGAAGAATTGGGAATATACCATCGAAGAGAATGAAGAGTGGGAGAAGAAGTTGGCTCGGAAGAAACGGAGAGCAGATTTCGAATTTCATGGTATGTCTCCTGGTACCTTGCTCAGCACGTCGTGCTAATGGGATCCTATCATAGATGATGCACATGCTGCTCGGAGACGATATAAGAAGGACCTAGATATTATCAAGCCTGACCTCATTGCCTACAACAAGCAGAAGGCGATTGCTATGGGTCAGAGCTCTGGTTCCCTTATGGGCTTCAACCCAACAGCAGGATCTTCTGACCTGGCTGTCATGAGTCAAGAACAGAAGCTGGCGGCAGAGAACCTATACAGAGACGCGAACACACTCATATACGGAGACAGTAAACCATCGGAAGATGCTATCGATAGGGTGGTTAGCAAGATCAACAAAGAGTATGCCGCCCTACGTTGTGCTTCACTATTTTATTTTTCTCACTCGCATCACAACAGTATCGACAAGAAGGGCAAATTCTCCCGGAAACGCCTCAACGAAGAAGAGGGCGATATCACTTACATCAACGAACACAATCGCGTCTTCAACAAAAAGGTGCGGCACATTTCGATCCCATCTTTTCTCTTTTTCCCGGGGCTCATATCTTGCACTTTCAGATTGCACGGTATTACGACAAGTACACGGCGGAGATTCGTGCAAGCTTCGAACGAGGCACCGCTCTGTAGCCCTAGCAAATGCAATGGCTCGCCACTGGCCAGTGGCTTGGATCTTCTTTTACAGGAGTCGAGCTTCCTTCCAGTCTGCTTTCGTCACGAAGCAATCCAATGTTGGACCCTTCCACTCCATCGGTCATACCATTTGTATATGATAATGGTTTCTCTTTTGTACCACTAACTTTTGTATAACATAATACAGTACATCGCATGCAATGATTCTGCACGGAACCACCTCATACGCTATCGTTATATGTCAGTTCCCCTCCATCCAGAGGATTTCCATAAGAACGGGTACCTCAAGTCTCCCCAATTCTCGCCCACTCGCCAAGCTGGTTTTGACGACAAAAAAAAAACCGGAGCGCATCGCTGGCTCGAGCAGAATCTAGACTCGAGCAAGATCCAGGGACCGATGTTGTCCGATGTTTGTCGGAACCGGGCTAAGTAACGGACAATGCAGCTGATTTTAATATTTATGTGTTCAACAGTTCACATGCAATTCTGGCCTTCGAAAGTCCCTCCTTCAGTAAACCTGACTACGGCATCGTAATCAATACGATGAGGTGTTCTGTTTCAAATATATAGAAAGGAACATTGTAAGTTATGTAACGTTTGACCAAAACTTACCGTCATGGCATTTGAAATTTCCCAGAGCGTTCCAGGCCAACGTAGGTCGGACAAAGCAGGTTTTCAACATAACATTCACGGCCATTGGCCAGACATGAATACAGCTTCGTTGGATGCAATCTTCAGATTTAACTCCGTGCATATGACAAAGGCACAAGCCAGAGCGCAGTTAGAGCACGGTCTAGCTTTGCAGAAGTTTCCTCCTGGACAAAAAAGGCTCCTCTTGGAAACTAGATCCGAGGGGTATATATGTGCTCATGCATCATGTCTCATAAGCTCAATCATTACCCACTTCAAAAACTTTATCAGTTTGCACCCACTACTATACGACCAACACAATGGCCAACATTTTATCACCTATTACGACGCACCACAGCAACAAATCTGTGGCATCGCCGACGACTGCATGCCCTACTGGGTGTGTTTTTGGCTCCCCCGAACATGCAGCCCACATCGAAGCGGCAAGCGCTGCTGCCAGCCGTTCTGTCAGCCGTTCGAGTCGCGAGTTCCTCGACAAGACGCCGACGGGAGTCTTTTCGCCCATTTCCCCGTCATATAATTCACCAGAACAAATGTCACTCGCCGATCTCATTGCCCAATACGGCACCTCAAGCTCTGTAGCCTGGCTAGATGGCGAGAGGTACAAGATCTGGCGGCCATCCCAACCCATACCCGAGTCAGAATTCACACCAGTGCAGGGCTATATCGAAAAAGGTGCGGCTCAGTTCTGTCTCATTGGCATTGCAAACGGGAATTTCTCATTTCCTCGCCGTAGATCCTTTTATCTTCGCGTGGGGCAATCCCCTAGTCTCATCACCTGCTGCACTCGAGAAAACCGCCCGCGCATTCATCGCTTTCGCCGAAGCCACCCACCACCGTCCCGTATGGTGCTGCGTTGACCGCAACCTCGAAGCTGTCCTAGCAAATGAGGCGCTGGGATGGGTCACTATGTCATGTATATATGATGACGTCATGGACCCGGCCCACGTTATCGAGATCATGGACCTCCAACATCACGACGACGACGAGTTAAAAAAGAACCTAGCACACGCGGAGAAAGACCACGTGGAGGCGCGCGAAGTAAAGTACGGAGAATGGAATCCTATTGAACGGGAAATGGTAGAGGCGGGAATTAGGGATTGGAAGGCGCATAAGCTCGGAATGGAGTTTGAATCCATGACCATCGAGCCATGGTTGGACGAGCCGCATAGGAGATACTGGGTTGCGAAGCGGCAAGGCAAGGTACGCCGGCAGATTTGTTTTCTTCTCTTAATGATCTGACGAAATTTGGTCATCACAGGTCGTGGGCATTGAGATCCTTTCTCGCATAAGCCCAACGTCATGGCAAATTGTCAAATGCATAACCTTCCGCCACGCCACTACAGGTGTATCCGAGAAGCTCATATTTACTGCCTTGAAAGATCTCTACAACGAGCAGACGGAGCTAGCGAAAGAGGCACCGTCAATTGCTGTCGTCGAGCCAGAGACGACCGCCGCCACTACACCCGCAACTACAGCAGGGGAGGTCGTCGTTGAGCCCGATCGTACGAAGGACAGGGTTATGGTGTCGTTTGGGATTACAGCAGCTGAGCACCTTCTTCCCGGACATAATGTCTGTGGATGGAAGATCAGCGTGCTGAGCCGAACGTACAACGCAGTGTCAGGCATGGTCGGCCTTATCAAGACAGGCCAGTACAGGGTACGCATAACATTTTTCCGTAAAGTGGTTGTCGACTAAATAAATGACCTTACAGAAAAAATTCGAAGTGACGCAAGAGCCGATGTACGTGTGCTATCCGGCAAATCATTTCGGGTTCCTCGCAGTCGGTTCTCTGCTTATGGCACTACGGAAGTAACCCTTCCATCCGGCATTGCTGAGCGATATGGACGCATGTATCATTACATCCACGGAGGATAGCAGACAGCCTCCTGGAGGGCTGCCTGGACGTCCAACATTTTTTCTCGTGTATCTTGTAAGTTGCTGGGCCTGGCTCTCTGACATCACTCTCAACCCATGTACCAATCGCTACTTATAGTGCATGTATCATATAATTCAGACCATTGTAGACTTTGTCCAGAATGCATCATTATTTCCTGGCATCTGACAACCTTGATTCACGTATTAGAAAAATAGATAACGGCGAGAATTGTATTAAACTAATAGTATTTGCCAACAGCGATCACACCGCAAACGTTGAGAAGGATAGGATCCTTTTGTATCGCAATAAACTTTGAATACGACGCTTCATGTAGCTCAACCAGAATAATCTTCCCGGTCCTAGGATGTCGGACGTGTGTCGAGATCTCAATGGAGGTCTTATAACCAAGGTCAAACAGCGAGTCGCACAATAATTTAAGATCCTGGAAAACAACGGGCGGTTGACTGGTCAAACCATTGGACCAAAATATAGAGGGAATATGGACCAACCTGCAGCGTAGCTGGAGCAAGGATCGTCTTTGCACTACCTCCGCACACCAAGTGCAAGAATTTCGATTTCTCGATTTCTTCCTCCTTACTCCCGGTAGTTTCTGGTTCGTACGGGAGGTCAGAAGAGCCTTGAATAAAGACACCTATTTCGTCTCCATCCGGACGAATGACTTCTTTCCAATCGATGACTTGAAATTCGCACCACGATGTCATGCCGTTGGGCCTCGTTATTGCGCATTTCAATGTGAGATCTGGGTCAGCGTCAGGAACTGCTCCAGATGTGCTGGCAACTGCCAGCTTGATTTGTTTCGCGAACACTTGTCTAGAGGCTTCTAGTGTATCCTGTTTTTACGACACATGAGATCAGACGAGAGCTAGAACATCTAATTTACTCTATACCTGGTACGAGTTGGGGCATGGTATAACGGTGCGAGGGTATGTACCCTTCTTTTCGAGATTCGGAGTACAGAAGGTGAGGAGCAGTCGCCCTGGGTTGAATGCGGGTGAACGTCTGTAATTCATAACATTTGCTGGTTTTATTACCTCTTGGCGAGCCTTCTGTCCAAGATTGACTCATGGAGTGGAGTTGGAGCCTGTTCACGGTGTGGAATGCCTAAGACTGACGAGATGTGGCCAACGGCAAGTCTCAACAGAACATCCTTTTCATAGGACTCGGACTGTCCCGCCATCCATGTCAGTTTGACACCAATCTTGTTGGCCATGGGTACGCGGCAGTCACCAGCGCCCAGCAAGGCAGCAGGGAGAATTTCGGCATAAGAGGACTACGAGCTATACTTAAGTTACTGTTACTTAACAGGGTGAGTTGTGTAAACTTCTTTGGCAAAAACACCGCACCGACTATATGCCACATTCCTTGATGTGTCCTCTATTTTTGACGGGGAAAGAATCCAGGTCGGCGCAGGAGACCGTGTCAGGAAGGAATCAAGTGTCATCCGGAAGCATCCGGACAGTCGAATCATTGCATTGTAGAGCTTGCTTTTGACAAGCTCTCGCGATTCCTGCCGAAGTTGGCGAAGTCATAGTTGAACGTTAACGTTAACGTTCAACGAAAAACGTTAAATTCTTGGCGCAGGAGTCCAGGACACTCAGCACTGAGGACAGTCCGACCGTGACAGGAACTTGAAGAATTTGAAACGCGAGGAAATTCCGAAACGCGTTGTTCATTTGATGAGCACATGACGATCACTGATCAGCTGACATCCAATCTCGTTTTTCGCGCGTTCAATTCGCTTCAGCTTTCTTCAACTTGAAGTTGCCAAAAAGTTGTTCGGCCACTCGTCGAGAGTGATATCCTTACCGCCTTCTTTTACCTCTTAAATTATACCAGAGTCTGTCCTCACTCTGAACGACGCCGAGAGGATGCTTAGCTTGTCGAAGAATCTCGAACTGCATTGCGCAATTTCGCAATATCCTCTTTAGTTTCCTTGAAACGTGAACGCGGTATGTGCACTCGAAGCCTTATCAATGGAAATTTTCATCCGACCTCGATTGCTAGTGAGTGAAGAGACCTGCAATTCTCGTCTGGGCTGCACTACCCCTGGCGAACTGTCACTCACCAGAGGTCATCATCGCTTCTACATACCTCAAGACATTTAGGCACCTGGATGTTGTCGCATTTCTCCAAGAGGCTTCCTCTGGCCGCCTGGAACATTCATCGTTCGTGCATTTCACCTGTCGATAAACGGTAAGCTTTCTTGATGTTTGAGCAAGGAAGAATAAATCTCACACCTGGTAGATCTACAAAAAGCTTTTTTCGTTTACGAAGGGACATTGGCTCTACAACGACGAGAAGCGTGTGTTTTCAAATTCTATCCCACGGTCCATCTGACATCCTGTCAGAGCTCGCCGCGAGATATGTTTCATTCGACGTATCCACCGTAGCGGATGTCGCGGTCAAGGCCGCGCTCATTCCATTTCCTGTGGCTAGTCCCCAACTTACATGACGGCGAGCGAAGTTGCCACAATGAAATATGTTCGGAACTAGAAATCCCGGTTCCTCGTGTCCTAGCATGAAGCTCTCGCGCAGAGAGCACGCCTGTTGGGAACAAAATCTATCATCTACGAAAAGGTGCCAGGCGTGCCACTACGGTCGCGATGCTGAGACGAGGAGCTCACAGTTCCAGTGGTCCTCGATATCATCGCAATGATTGTCGCAGTTGAGAAAGTTATGCTACACGTACGTTTCTCGCAGATCGGAAGCCTTTACTTTAAGAAAATTTGCCATCCGCCTTACGAGGTCGTAGCCTCTATCCTGCAGACGTCGCTCCTACTCCGAAAGCGGGGTGTTTATACATTGGGCCAAGTGTAGGTAGTGAGTTCTGGAGAGGCTGAAGGGCTGCGTTGGATATAGATAAAGGGCCTTGTGAGCCATTCAGTTTTCTTTGAGCCATGGACGGATTCTAAACGCAACCCTAGGGCCCGACGTTCATGCGTACGCGTACGCCCACGCACTTTCTGCCTGCGAACGAGCTTTGATAAAGCGACATCCCGATATAAGATAGGGCTCATGCACATTCGACAAGCCCTCACGTGATTTGCGTGACAAACCATACTTTTTGAATGTTAGCCATTTCAACGACCTTAATTAAAATTTGGCTCCCTGAGAACTATGGTAAATGCAATTTAGAGTGATTCTCAGGAGCTACATTTTTTATTTCTTGTCTGTGGAAGGTGATCATTCAAAAGCAATATGTCTGCGAACAACATGATGGGACTGTCACGTCTGTCCAAATGAGTTTGAATAGGACCCCTGATAATCCTGAGGGAACTCAGATACAAAATCAGCGATTTTGGGCGGAAAATGGGTGGACACAATTTTTGCGTTTGGGGCGGATTTTTTGGTGGACTTTGTACCCGACTCAAAATTTCGCCCAGTTTTAGGTGGACTATGTATCCGAGTTCAAAAAAATCTCCCAAAATTTCTAAAAATCCTAAAAAAAATTCCTGAGCCCTGTAAGCATACACGAAAGCTCTCTGCAGGCTTTAGCCATGGTATGTATCATAAAAAGCTACTATATATCTCCATCATTACCCTCATTTCCCTTCTTTCCACTGGCAGGGCAACACAGCTAATGCATCATGGAGAGATTCATGTAAAGCAAACAAATTCCCAATTCCACGCAGAAAGAATTTATTATAGCTACAGAAGTATGGCATTGTTGGGCACTGTATCAAAAAAGTCGTCAGAGGTCCCAGGTGGCCCAACTAACGGTTAAGCATTGTTCTGGTTGGTGTTGGTCCAATGTTGCACTGAGACCGATCAGGGCTAAGGCTGAGCGCGAGTGCACTCGCGAGTTACTTGCACTCGCAGCTGCAAGTACTTGGGCCTCAGAAAGCCATACTCGCACTCTCAAAGATTTTTTCCCACGAGTACTTGAACTCGCAAGTACATACTCACACGAGTATTCCCACGAGTAAGCTTGCAAGTAACTTGCCCAAGATCACTCATTGCTACATAAAATAAGTATGTTAAGGAAGCATAGGATGTATAAAACCCTTATTTTAATAAGAAATGTATGATAGTAGCTTTTTACACTGCTAAAAGTGATGTTTAAGCAATATTCTCAAATACTCACAAGTATTTCCTTTTCCAGAATCCATACTTGCACTTGCACGAGTATTTTCCCACGAGTGACTCGCACTCGCGAGTAGGTACTCATGTGAGTATTCCCACAAGTAAACTCATGAGTACTTGTATGACACTTGCACTCGCGCTCAGCCTTAATCAGGGCAGGCCACTGGCCCATCATGGGCCACGGACCTTAGGGAACTGCACGGGTATCGCTGCGGGTTACGCGGGTTTTTCGATGTCTAGCACGTAGTATTTGTCAATACGAATTTTTTGCAATTTTTTTTATGCAAAACGGTTGAAAACTGACCAAGTTATGCATTTTTTAAGTTTGGTACTCAAAGGTTCGAAATTGATGTCACACGGGCCACGGGTAAGCGTCACGGGTATTTGTGACACCCGTGACGCTTACCCGTGGCCCGTGTGACATCAATTTCGAACCTTTGAGTACCAAACTTAAAAAATGCATAACTTGGTCAGTTTTCAACCGTTTTGCATAAAAAAAATTGCAAAAAATTCGTATTGACAAATACTACGTGCTAGACATCGAAAAACCCGCGTAACCCGCAGCGATACCCGTGCAGTTCCCTAGGGCCCACGGTCGACAATAGGTGGACGGTATCCAGGTTGGGTTGACGTTCAAGGTTTATAGGTGGACTTTGGATCTATGTTTGAGGCTAGCAATGTTGACCATAGGTGGACGCTATCAGTAACAGTATCCGGGTTCCGCGGCCTCCGGCCGCGGTTTTGAGGTGGATCCGTATCTGAGTTTCCCCAGGATTATCAGGGGTCCTGTTTGAATCGTCTGCCAAATTCGAATCACGTGATTGTTGTCACACGTTACAGGGCTTGTCGAGTGTGCATGAGCCCTATCTTACCTCAATTCGACGAACATCTCGCCCTTTTGGATGACTATGACAACCTCGAGCCATTCCTCACTCCTACCCTCACAACATTCACGCTCTGGCACCCAGATATGCATGAGGACAACATTGTCGCCACTGCTACCGACCCATGCAAGATTACAGGGGTCATTGATTGGCAGTCCACCGTCATCAGACCATTCTTCTTGCACGTATCGACATCCCTACTACCAGCAGCCGTTACGTCGCCTACATGATCGGAAGCGGCACAGATCCTAAACTCGCACCAGGGTACAATAAGCTGGGCGCTGAATACAACTGAGATAGCTCCTCCATTGTTTCTGGTTAATATTCTTTCGGGTCCAGGATTTATGCGCATGCCATGACCGGCGGGGGCCGCTGGGCGCCATCGACAATTTTTCTCTCCGCACTTTGTCATCCTCAATCACCAGGATGAGTAACAGTTCTTCAAATTCTAGTCACACCCATGTCGATGGAGATTCCCCTTTTCCCATAATTCACAGGCCCGTACGTGAGCGATATTAAATAAGCTTGATCAATGTATGCCATCTGACCATCTTATAAAGGCAATGTAGCTTAAAAATATACATCAGATATTGTACCCGGAACCTATAATACCAGGCAATTGCAAGAGTCGCTCACCTGTTCCCACCGAGCTTGAGCAAAGAAGCCTTATCATCGATTCCTTCCAGAGTTGCAGCATGACGACCCTGTCTCCCAGCGGCGAACGCGCGCTCAACAATTTCATCGTACGTCTCAATAGGCATCATACAGTTTCGCCAACCGCTCACCACCGCCCTACAAACTGCAGAAGGAAACAGTCGAAGCAAAGAAAATTCCTGGCTTTGTCTTTGGAGTCTCGAACGTCGATGGCGAAATATTCTTCCAGGGAGGAGGCACAAACATCGTAAACGACCCAGCCAGCGGTGAAGTCAACCCTGATAGCGTTTTCTGGCTTTGCAGTCAAACAAAGATGATTGCCGCAGTGCGTTTATACCTCCTCCACATTGTAGATTAATATACTAAAGGCCGAGGATCACAGTTGGCTGCTCTGAAGCTCGTCGAACAAGGCAAAATCAGCTTTGACACACCTCTGAGTGACTATTTGCCCGAATTTCGTAATCCTATAATAGTGGACGATACTTCGACACAGAAAACAACTTTCCGACCAGCAGAGACTGTCCTAACCCTTAAGCATGTTCTCAATTTCAGTAGTGGATTATTCTACCCAGTAGCGCGTGAAGGCCCTAACAGTCTTCCTGACGCATACACGTCAAAAGAAATCCACGGAACGCAAGATCCTATATCTAGCTTCCTTCGGGTCATCACAGTATGTTCTCTTCTAACGTGAGGCACTCATCTTTATTGACCTATTTTTCAGGGAGACTTACCGGCTTTGCCCCTCAAATTTGAACCTGGCACCGACTGTAAGCTTAAATCATATTATTCTACTGCCTTGACTGATAAATTCCTCCTTACAGTCGTGTATGGGTTCAGTTCCGATGTGCTGGGTTTCATTGTCGAGAAGGTGTCCGGGAAGACTCTAGAAGAGTTCTGGTTCGTATTGTTCCAACTTGACTTAGTGTTAGTCCTCAAACCGAATATGTTCCATTCATTCCAAAGCAAAGAACATATTTTTGGTCCTCTTGGTATGGAGTCGTCATTCTACTTGACGCCTGCTTTGAAAAGGCGTCTCGTCGCGCTCACCTTCCGTGGAGAGGATGGTGGCCTAAATCCATGGGCGAATCAGCTCAAAATCATTGAGCAGGATCCTGAGAAAGGTTCGCAAAGTTAATCCTTAGATATAGTTCTATTTTTTGACATACTGCCCTGCGTTTTCAGTTAGTGTCCATATGGGAGGAGTAGGCCTGTACAGCTCCATGAGAGATTATCTCAAGCTCCTGCGCCACATACTGCAGATTAACGGTATGGAAAGGGCTGGTTTGTTTGCATATTGCCGACAAGCTGATCGCCTTCCTTTCAGCTGGCCGGCCTGTCGTCAATCCGATTCTTAAAGAAGAGACCGTTCACCAGATCTTTGAGCCAGCGCTCACTGAGAAAGGTGCCAAGTCGCTATCCGAGTTTATCACATTGCCAGGAACGCAGTGGGGCACTGCATTGGCGATATGCACCCAAGACTGGCCACAGCATCGGAGGAAGGGATCTGTTTTTTGTACGTACCCTCGTTTAAAGTCTACTTTACGTCTCATGTTCAAATGCATATCAGGGGGAGGATGGGCAGGGACAACACATTTTATCGACCCAACGAGCGGAATTGCTGTTGTCTTCGGCGTTCAAGTGGTACCATATGGCGATGCAGAAGTTGTACAATTCTCTTCAAAGCTCGAAGCCTTGCTCTACTCTGCCTTGAATACTGGTTCTGAAGGTTTATAAGTTTCTATTCACAGGTAAATTGTAGTCATAACAATGTGGAAGGCTGTGGCTATGTCTGTACAATGTTGCTCCAACGACAAGCTGAATATTAAAATAACTTGACTCGACATTTTCAAACAGGTTATTTGCAATGGCACTCTAGCCGAATTTATGCCTCTTCCCTAAACATGCTTGTAGGTTGCCTGATTATTGTCTAGGCCTTCTCTGAGCTTCAAGCTCTGCCATCCAAGTCATGAATTTGAAGAAGTTAATGAGAAATATAGATTGAGAACTTTCGTTGGCGCTTGTGTTGGTTTTTCTAGGGTTTTCTCTGCTTTATTTCCAATGTGTTTTGTCATCCACAGAGCTGGGGCCGCCAGACTTTTTGTTGGTGTGCTGGTACAAAGTTTTGCTGGGGTATCGATAATCGGTTGTAGGCTGGTGCTACTTAAGGGCTGCCAGCGGGCAAATCGGCGAAATCAACCCATCCGGGGATATCACGCCTCAGGCCTCAGGCCTCAGGAGTCAGGGCTCGCGTAGATGAGCTCAAAATGACTCAGGAGATAGCGCGCGCTGCGAAATATACAGTAGAACCTTTCCCTCTTACATAAGTAGTAGCACATATCCCGATTCCCGGGCCATAACCCATAGTTTGTTGGTTACCAAATCGTCATAAGTTTGCACCAAAAATTGCTTCTCATAACCATAACCTTCAATAACCCATAGCCTGGGCCGTCCACGGAGGGGGTTCGACCGTACTCCAGTCCTACTTATCAACGTTTTCGAGCCCATTTCCCCGACGGCTGCGCTGCTGACATCATAGCTGACCTCTCGCGTTTCTGCAATTCCTCCTCTGACTCCTCCTCCTTAACTTGCTCCTTCACCTTCCCCATATCTTTACTGAGCCTTTGACATTGAGAAAAATCTCTATGCTGATTATATGGTGAACGCAAAGAAGAGGAAGTAAACGGTGAGGGAAGAGGGGAGTCGCAAATCGCATGTTATCTATCGGATTATGTAATCATTGCAATAGGGTAGTTCAAAGTTGGCCGCCGCTCGCCGTCACATTTCGCATTTCGCTTTTGATGGGTTACATAACATTCAATTTTCAATTTCCGCTCCGTGACTTTGATGTGACGGCCTTTTTCACTGTTTGCAAGGGAAGTCTGCAACGATATCCAATGGTACGGCAATACTGCCTTAAATATTTCTTGGATCCGGTTTCTCAAGTTTGAAAACAAAAAATTATTATTAGGTTAACAATTATATTACAGGTATGATACGATGGAAATCTCAAGGAAATCTTAGAAACATCAAGAAGCCCTACCCTAGGTTTTGTATGAGGCTCTCTCAGAAAACTTCCGGATATTATGTCATTTATATTAAAGATAAATATTGCTTGATTGAAAGTGGTTGAAATGAAAGTCAATATGAACCAAATATGAACGCGTTCAAAACAGTGTTGTCACGTACGCGAGCGGAGGTTGAAATTTGACGGTTATGTAACCCATCAAAAGCGAAATGCGGAATGTGACGGCGAGCGGCGGCCAACTTTGAACTACCCTAATGTCAATGATCGCACCGTTTGCCGTAGTAGTGGATTGTGATGGCTGTGACATCCTGCCATTCCTCGACCCCAGGGGGTTGATTTCGCCGATTTGCCCGCTACGGCGCTAACCCCTCGTCAGGGTGACCTATGTCCAGACGAAAGGTGCCTTCCATTGCCCGTGTCTTCGTCGCATGTAGCGCAATCGTGAACTTCCCTATTGTACCCTGAACCTATAAAACCCGATAACATATTGAGGCAAATGCAAGAGTCTCACCGAGCTTGAGCAAAGTAGCCTTATTGTCGATTCCTTCCAGAGTTGCAGCATGACGACCCTGTCTTTCAGTGGCGAACGCGCGCTCAACAATTTCATCGTACGTCTCAATAGGCATCATACAGTTTCGCCAACCGCTCACCACCGCCCTACAAACTGCAGAAGGAAACAGTCGAAGCAAAGAAAATTCCTGGCTTTGTCTTTGGAGTCTCGAACATCGATGGCGAAATATTCTTCCAGGGAGGAGGCACAAACGTCGTAAACGACCCAGCCAGCGGTGAAGTCAACCCTGATAGCGTTTTTTGGCTTTGCAGTCAAACAAAGCTGATTGCCGCAGTGCGTTTATGCTTCCTCCACATTGTAGATTAATATACTAAAGGCCGAGGATCACAGTTGGCTGCTCTGAAGCTCGTCGAACAAGGCAAAATCAGCTTCGACACGCCTCTGAGTGACTATTTGCCCGAATTTCGTGACCCTATAATAGTGGACGATACTTCGACACAGAAAACAACTTTCCGACCAGCAGAAACCGTCCTAACCCTTAAGCATGTTCTCAATTTCAGCAGTGGATTATTCTACCCAGTGGTGCGCGAACACCCTGACTATCTTCCTGACGCATATACGTCAAAAGAAATCTACGGAACGCAGGATCCTATATCTAGCTTCCTTCAGGTCATCATAGTACGTTCTCTTCTAACGTGAGGCACTCATCTTTATTGAGCTATTTTTCAGGGAGACTTGCCGGCTTTGCCCCTCAAATTTGAACCTGGCACTGACTGTAAGTTTAAACCATATTATTCTACTACCTTGACTGATAAATTCCTCCTTACAGTCGTGTATGGGTTCAGTTCCGATGTGCTAGGGTTCATTGTCGAGAAGGTGTCCGGGAAGTCTCTAGAAGAGTTCTGGTTCGTATTGTTCAAACTTGACTTAGCGTTAGTCCTCAAACCGAATATCTTCCATTCATTCTAAAGCAAAGAATACATTTTCGGTCCTCTTGGTATGGAGTCGTCATTCTACTTGACGCCTGCTTTGAAAAGGCGTCTCGTTGCGCTCACCTTCCGTGGAGAGGATGGTGCCCTCAATCCATGGGCGAATCAGCGAAAAATCATTGAGCAGGATTTTGAGAAAGGTGTGTAAAGTTAATCCTTAGGTAGTGTTCTATTTTTGTAAACATCTCGCCCTGCGTTTTCAGTTAGTGTCCATATGGGAGGAGTAGGCATGTACAGCTCCATGAGAGATTATCTCAAGCTCCTGCGCCACATACTGCAGATTAACGGTATGAAAAGTGCTAGCTTTTTTGCATATTGCCAGCGAGCTGATCGCCTTCCTTTTAGCTGGTCGGCCTGTTGTCAATCCGATTCTTAAAGAAGAGACCGTTCACCAGATCTTTGAGCCAGCGCTCACTGAGAAAGGTGCCAAGTCGCTATCCGAGTTGATCAGTTTTCCAGGAACGCAATGGGGCACAGCAGGGGCAATATGCACTCAAGACTGGCCACAACATCGGAGGAAGGGATCTGTTTTTTGTATGTACCCTTGTTTAAAGTCTACTCTACGTCTGATGTTCAAATGCATCTAAGGGTCAGGATGGGCAGGGACATCACATTTTATCGACCCAACGAGTGGAATTGCTGTTGTCTTCGGAGTTCAAGTGGTGCCAGCTATCGATCCAGAGGCAGCACAATTCTCTTCAAATCTCGAAGCCGTACTCTACTCTGCCTTGAATACTGGTTCTGATGGTTTATAAGTTTCTATCTACAGGTAAATTGTAGTCGTAACAATATGGAAGGCTATATCCGTGCATTGCTGCTTCCAATGACAGACTAAACAACTTGACTCGAGATTTTCAAACAGGTTATCTGCTAAGCATGCTCTTCCTAAAAATCCTTGTGGGCTACCTGGCTATTGTCTAGATCTTCTCTGAGCTTCTTGAAGCTTTACCCCTGCCATCTAAGTCGTGAATTGTTACATGGAAAATTTGTACGATTGTTACATTGTAGCCTGTAGGCTATTGCCGTAGGGTCAGTCACGTGACTTGAGTATTGCTGTCAATCCGCAAGGCTCCTCCTCCTCCTCTCGTCTCCGTATCTCTTATGTTTGATTTTCGCCTGCTTATCACGATGCGCTGGCGAGGTAGCATAGTTACTGAATTACTTATGTAATGTAGTCAGCCAAAATTAATTCTAATTCTAATTCTAATTCTCCTCGATTTCTACAATTCTTTGATCTAGTCCCTTGTCAGTTACACATGGTGCCAATAACATCTCTGATAAGCCAAGGTTGTCGAACCCGAGAACATTTCATCTGCGAACGTGAGTGTACTTAAAACTTAACGTACTATTACCACCGCATCTATGTATTTTTGCAGTCTGATACATATGCACTGCGAGAAATATGTCGGACACCCGGAACTTGTAATACCCGACAACATCTTGAGGATAATGCATCCCCAAGTGAAGAAGCCTTATCCTCACTTCCTTCGAAATTTACTCCATGACAACCCTCTCACCCAGCGGCGAACGCGCGCTGAACAATTTTATTGTACGTCTCAACAGGGATCATAAAGCTTTGTCAACGGCTCACCGCCGCCCTACAAACTGCAGAAGGAGAC